>CM050163.1:334958695-335436195 GCA_027410445.1 Discoglossus pictus | reverse complement strand
CAAATGCGGGCCATCTTCGCAATGGTCGGCATTTGTGGTGCGAAAGTCGTAGGGGGTCGTAGGGATGAGCTCCTATGACGCTCATCTCCACCAGGCGCAAGGAGCGCCTTTGGCGCTCCTTGCCAGCAAATGCCGCAAGCGTTAGCAACAACCCGCATTGCTGACAGCTATATATGCGATTGGTTCTGGTAGGGTCTTACTTTTCTAGGACAAACTGAAAGGACTACTGCCGCCATATTTTTATAATGTACTCTTTGTTTTTAGAATGTAAATAAAATTAGAGGCTGTATTATTTTTTAAATGTATCTGCAGTGTAATCTGCCAATTGAGTTTACAAGGATTCACTCTCTTGAAAATGAAATGGGCAGCAGCAGGTGGAAAAAAAATAGAAAGCCTGAAGTAAAGAATAATTGCATATAAAAGTTGCCAAATATAAAGGTTGGGCCTATATTTTTCTCTATACACATTTTTACCATTTAACAAGTTTAGTTATTCAAAAGTCCATATAGAAAAAAACTGACTGCAGTGGTCCTTTAAAAAAAGAATATCACATTGGTCAATTACAGGAATTGTCAGCCCAAATGTTTTGCTTCATATGTGTTCAAGCTTTTAAAAGCTATTTAATTCACATACAAGGGATGCATGTTTTTTATTTATTGACTGACATATAATTTATTACATATTTGTTTTTTCGTTTCCTTACATGAGCTATGTCCATGTACATGTATCATGTACTTGTGAATATATATATATATATATATATATATATATATATATATATATATATATATATATATATATATATATATATATATATATATATATATTAATTTGTAAAGCGCCAAAATATTCTGTAAAGCTATACAAGGGTTAAGAAAAATGCAAAAAAAAACAATAGTAATATTAACACATTGCATTTCTTATTATTTTCGCAAAGCTTAACGTGCTTCAATGGCAAAATTCCCAATAGGAAATAGACCCAACCTTCAGCAACCTGCTGCACAGTCCCTGTAATATTTAGTGACCAAAGGGGATAGATGTTGACATACAAAACAGGAGAAATTATCAAATGTTTAGTAATTGCATTGATAATTAAAATAAAATGGTAAAAAATAATTCTAGAGTTCTGTCTAAACTGTATTTTTTATTTGACAAAGCTTTTATGTTCATTACTGTATTCTATAAAAGTATCCCTATAAATATACTTATTCATTTGAACATATTTTCATTTATTTCTTGTAGGCAGAGGGGAAGACTGCGATGCTCTTAGTATAAATGCAGATACTTATGATAGTGACATTGAAGAGGCCAGTTGTGAGGAACGAGTTCATGAAGCTTCAGTCGTGGCTGCCCCTAAAGTAGCAGGACAACCTGATGACCTTGTGATGGACATTGAGAAAAGTGTGAACGAAATCCTGGGGCTTGCAGAACCAGTGATAGAAGAGGTTCCGTCAGCCGCCATGACAGTGCTCCCAGAGGAGGTTCAGCCATCAGCCCAACAGCTTGAGTTGCTGGAACTGGAGATGAGGGCGCGGGCAATTAAAGCCCTGATGAAGGCTGGCGATGTGAAAAAGTTATGATATTGTGGCGTTGTGTTTTAGCTATATAATACTTGCGATCTTGTGTGATCTTGTTGAAGCAAAATATACGCTGTTCTAGTTTTTGTTGATTTTGTTTTTTTTATTATTGATGGTACTATAGGGCTGTAATTGATGAGAAACTCATTTGTGTTTTTTGCTAGTATTTCCTGTGGGTCTATAAAAGTGATCACATCTTAATAAAAAAAGGTATCTTACACCAGCATGTTGCATGCTTTATTACATAACCTAATACTAGATAAATATTAATATTAACAGATTTGGAAGATTCATATCACAAATTGTTTTAATGTACTCCATTCTATACATATTGAGAAGAAAAACTATTGAATTAACCATATTATTTGTATAATTCCCCTGGTTAAAATGCTTAGGTTCCCTCAGAATAATCCATACACAATGCTTATGTAAGTTTAAACTGACAACTCCTTTTATTGATGCATATCACATTTATACACAACCCAGTTCACCCATTTTCACCCAGCCCCCACTCTGATCATGTGGGGAGGTCTGTCTATCAGTGATGTAACCCCCCACTCACCCCCTTGGTCCTATAACCTACTACCCAGGGAAATTAGGCCTTTGATCCTGGCTTTACAGGGAGTATCTGATCAGATCAGGAGTAGAAACCCTCAGTCTCTTATGTACAGTACCCTACATATGCCCAGCATGCGTCTCGCCTCACACCTAAGTGTCCACTGTGGCCGGTCCGGGATCCCCTACAACCAAGTTTGTAACCGACAACCCCTCTGCCCCAGGAATGGTGGTAATACACTTTATTAAACTCTCTGGGGAAAATGCAGCATTTCCAAACCAGACATGGCTTGTTACCATCCATACATCAATCAATTCATACAACAGTACAGTAAGTCCTGCCTGTTAAGGCCACACACTCAGACTGCCCTGTGTATAATACACACACATACTGGCCTGTGTATAAAACTTACAATAACTATTTATTATTAATCCCATATTGTGCCCCCCTTAATGAACAACATGGCTTACCCACACACCCATAACTGTACATCACATATTAACATCAAAGTATAACATGGCATAACATCACAAACAGGATGGCCCATAATACACACTATGTAGTAATATTATCCATCATGGGCCAACATCACAACCACAGTCCAGGTATTCAAGGGTTTGGGCACTGTTCTTGGTGGGAAAGGAGCTGTGTTCTAGTAACAGGTTTCCCTCGGGGCACAACCGTCCATAGTCCCCATAAGTCTATTGGGCCATCCTGAACGTCACAGGTTCAGTTTACATTTTTCTCTAACCGGTATTTCTTTCTTCTTTTCTCTCCTTTTCTCTCTTTCTTTCTCACTTCTCTTTTCTTTCTTTTCTTTTTCTTTCTTTTTCTTTCTCTCTCTTTCTTTCTTTCTTTCTTTCTCTCTCTCTTTTTTCTCTCTCTCTCTCTCTCTCTCTCTCTCTCTCTCTCACGCTCTCGCTCGCTTTCTTTCTCTCTTTCTCTCTCTCTTTCTCTCTCTCTTTCTCTCTCTCTTTCTCTCTCTCTTTCTCTTTCTCTCTCTCTCTCTCTCTCTCTCTCTCTCTCTCTCTCTCTCTCTCTCTCTCTCTCTCTCTCTCTCTCATTTAATAGTGTATGTTATATTGGTTCTTTCAATTCTTCATTTTTGTGAGCCGATGTTTTGTCATCCATTCCTAGTGAATTATGCAAAAAATAAAAACTGCATAATAACTGAGGGTTGATTTGTAATGGAGGGTTAATTCTACAGATTAGAAACTGACCATATTTTCCTATTGAATTGTAAGTCCCGGCGATGCAGCTCTTTTCATTGCAGCTCGCTATATGTGAGTACTCCGTTATCCTGCTGAGCTACATGAGCAATATCAAAATACAGAATGTAAAGTAGCCTAATGGGAAACCTGATTCAAGACTCTAATTCTATCTGTACAAAGGACTCTTCTCGGTCGGGGATCCCACAGTCATATTATTCTATAAACAACAAAAGCACAACTCCCCAGAGAGCCCCAAAGTATCAATTATTCCTGGAGCGAGGCTCCAATGTTGTTATTTATGTTAATTGTAATGCTGAACAATAATTAGACTTCAAAGTGTCACTCGAAAAGATAAATTGCCAGTGCTTCATGGAGCCAAGTTGGTTTGTTTCTCTTGTATTTTTTTCCAGCCTTTGTCGCTTACTGCCTTAGAGAGGTTGTCTTTGTCTGTAGGATTAATTCCACTAACATGGCAAAAAAACATGTAAAAAATCTTATTATGAATACATGCCAATACACAGCTTTTACTGCAGGTATGGATCAATATTCTTAAATACAGAGTTATAGTGATTTGATTAGTTTGGTTTCTACAGGGCAGATACATCCCATGCAGACAATGGGATGTGCCCGATCTTAATTGCCCTGCATTTGCTCCAATGTTTGTTACACATTATCTGAAATTGAATCAAAGCATTACATATTGAGTGGAAAAGAATCGGAATGGCCTACATTTTATTGCAGACTCAAACATTTGTTTAAAGGGCCATCATAATCAAACGTAAAATATATCACTTTGAAGGAGTAGATTTGAAAATAGGCACATTGTTTTTGGAAAGTAGAAACATGCCTATATGCAGCAATGCTGCAATTCAATCTACCATTTTGATTTTGGTTGATCAATTTAATGAAGTGGGAGGAGACTTTGAAAGCAGAGGAAGTTGCTTTTTTTTTTTTTTTTACATCCACCTGAGAAAGTGGTAGACATAATTAGCTTAGAAAATGGAGTAAAAGGTTGTGTTTATTGTTTCTCAAAACATTTTGCTCAGTATGAAGTTTAGCTATTCAAAGGACAAAATACCAAAATTACTTTGTCTTATTTCATTGCTTTGGCCGGAACATAAGGTAATACAGTAATGGACAATTAAAACAATTCACACTTGTGTTTAGCATTAGGTTCTTTGTAGTGAAGCACGAATAGACACTTTATATACCTTGTATAAAACATAGATTATTGTACAAATCCTATAACCGCATTAAACCCCAGACATACTTTCCATTTACTAGGCATTATGTGTTTGCAATAACAGCCTGAAAAGTATCTTGTGCATACTCACCATGCTCCCGACTTTGGAAACTAAAGAAGCTTGAATGATCATTTAAACTTCATTAAAGGCATATTAAAGTGAGGTGGGTTATGAATGCATCCTGTAGTGGAGCATCATAACCCACCTAGCAAAAATGTTTGCATGAAAAAATGCAAACCATTTTTGTATTAAAAAAAACTGTTGCAGGTGACTTTTACACCCTCGGGATTGAGCTAGGCTTCTCAGTATGATTTTGTAAGCGGTTACACAGTTGTTCTTTAGACATACACCCTCTACTTGATAAATTATGACAAATTATAATTATACTGAAACCAAACATTTCAGCTTCTTCTTCCTATTCTAATTTTTCTTTTAGGCAAATGAGCATTTATGCTTGATTTATGGTCCTGCAATGACCTGCAAGAGCCAGCCATGGTCTCTGTGCATGGGTCTCTCTGTGAGTGAGTGCATGTCATTTACTGAGGCTGGGGGAGCTAATGGGGCAATTCACTGGGGGTGAGGGAGGTGATGGGGTAAATCACTGGGACTGGGGGTAGGGTTTAAAGGGACATATGACTGGTCTGTGGGAAGTTTCACCTGGGATGTAGGTAAAACAATGAGTGAATGAAGGGACATAGACCTGGTTCTGGTTATTACAGAAATCTAAGGGAAAGATGCCAGCTCAATTCCCAGGCCAAAAAGATACAATGTATTATGTATGCTAATTTTCCCTGGGAATTTCAGGGGGTGTCAACATTGAAAGAAAACAGTTTGCAAATGCAAGAAATTCAGCAAACTTTAGGGTAAATGTTTATTTTGGTATTTTTTCATGCAAACACTTTTTTTTCATAAACTACTAATTATCAGATGCATTAATAACCCAGCTCACTTGGATATGCCTTTAACTACCAATACAAACCATGGGAAACTAACATTATTCAAGGCAAATTAAAGAAAGGTATTGTATGTTTTTACATCATGCAGTAATGAGGTCACTTGTAGATTGATTACCTGAAAATACACTTAAGAAGTGCATTAACTTGGAGGCAATACTGAGAGTCCTCATAAGTGGTTAAAACAGCAACAATTTTTTCACATGGCCAGATCTAAGATGGCACACTGCTGCAAACTTTCTTCCCAGGGTATCGGAGAGAGGTCTTGGTGCAGGGCTTGAGTTTCTCCAAAATAAATATCTGCACTTAACTAATGCTAAGCTTAGAGTTTTAAAATATATGTTTTCTTCCATAACAATCAATGTGATAATTCCTAATTAACTCTGTAAACTCCTTTATATCCCTCTTTTGTGAATAATCTCAATACTGTATGCATTTTGCATGTGTCCCGTTTCAGCCAGGTAAGGATCGAAGTATATGTGAGAACCAACAGGAGTCCAGTGAAAGTCCTGAGGTGCGATGGAACAGAAGACTTCCCACCCAAGCAGTATTCTCTCTGAAGTTGGGCTGAAGTTTGGGGACAATATCACATACACCTGCAGATATCGGGTACTATCTTCCAGGCCAAGAGTACATCATACTGGAAACAAATAAAGATGAGCTAATGTCCCTCACTGTTAGTTTCTCACTTACTCTCGCAGTTGCTCGCATACACACTCAAGCACTACCATGTATGCTAACATATTCTTACATGAATGCACTTTTGCACATGTTCTCATGCATACTATGGTGCACACTCCTGCATGCTTTGTCATATACACACTCAGGCACTCAAGCACACTTCTCTATGCACTCACAAGCTTCATTTATCCATGCACTCTCACTCACACTCTTGTATGCACACAAGCTCATACCTATTGCACATTTACAGAAAGTCAGTAGGACAGAGGACAACGTTAAGGAGTCTGTGTAAGCTCCAGATAAAGGACTGTGAGTATTGAGTTTATCACTTGTTAGAAATGTGTATTTATAACTTCAACAAAGCCATCTGTAAATAAAATGGTTTATTGATGATTGCTACATATCTGTTATGCTGGGTGTGGACCCACATCCCTCCTGTCACATGACTAGACACCACTGATATCATCTGACAGATGTTTAATTATTCAGTAGCTATTACTTATCTTCCCCTACCACTGTGCTGTGTGCATGTGTGACCATGCCCCTACCTGATGGCATTAGTGATATACATGTTTTTTTTTTTCTTGCGTGATTTTCCAAACAACGTATAATTAAAGGGATGCTTAAGCAGAACTCCTAAATAATTAAACAACTACCAAATACTTTCAATGGCTTCTACAGAAACAATTTGTGTCATGTGACAGGAGGGAGGTGGAGACAAACCCAACAGCTCTGACAGGTTTAAATTCATTATTGTTGAATATATTAATACATATTACTTGAACTAACAAGTGGCAAACTAGATACTCGCAGACCTTTAAAGGACCACTGTATAAATAAAAAAAAATATATGGTTAAAAACGTTGAATTTAACTAAGAGCTTAAAGGGCCATTTACCTGCTTTTAGGAGATCCTTACAGTGGTGTGCTCCAAATTGTGCTAAACTAAGTGGCCCTTTAATTAGACAGAGAAAACATCTTAAAGTTAAATTAATTAGAAAAAAAAAATTGTTGTCCTTGCTGGACCCTGGATGCATTTATGATACTTTGTGAGTAGGCCGTTTAAATGAAGAGAGGTGTTTGTATCTATTAAAGCAACCTTGCCTGCTTCCAAGCATGTGCAGAGGAAGGGGGTTGATTTCAAATTCAGTGTGATCCAATTACCTAATAAGGAATTTGCATAGTTGCTAATTTTGTTTGATTCATATTACACAAGCAAAAAGTCCTTTAATCATGGTTTTAAGATGCTACTAGATCATATTGTCTAATGTAGAAGAAGCTCTGCTAAGCAATGCTAATAAATAGGCCACATTATTTGATACTAATTATATAGTAGAGCAAGAATGTTCTATAATATAATATAACTAGCGACTTGCCCGTCAAAAATGACGGCAATAAAATTTAAAGTCTGGCAATGGTGTTTGCCACACATTGCAAACCTCTCCCCCTCTACTTAACTGGCCTTGCGATGAGCACCTTTGGCGCTCTTTGCGAGCCTCTCCTCCCTTTACCTCTTACCCATCTACTTGACGGTAGGCTCTCAATGAGAGCCTCTCCCCCCTCTACTTTACTGTCCTTGCGTTAAGCACCTTTGACGATCATCATGGGCCTCGGAATGAACGGCAAAGGTGCTTATTGCGAGCATCTTCCCCCCATGTGTCTCTTCCCCCCTCTCCCTCCTCTGTGTCTCATCCCCTCTCTCCCTCCCCTGTGTCTCATCCCCTCTATCCCTCCCCTGTGTCTCATCCCCTCTCTCCCTCCCCTGTGTCTCATCCCCTCTCTCCCTCCCGTGTCTCATCCCCTCTCTCCCTCGCCTGTGTCTCTTCCCCCCTTTCCCTCCCATGTGGCCCCTTTTCCCTCTCTCCCTCCCCTCTCTCACTCCACTGTGTCCCCTTTCCCCTCTCTCCCTCCCCGGTGTCTCTTCCCTCCAGTTTCTTTTCCCTCCCTCTCCCTCCAGTTTCTTTTCCCTCGTCTTCCCCCCATCTCCCTTTCCTGTGTCTCTTCCACCCCTCTCCCTCCCGTTTCTCTTCCCCCTCTCCCTCCCCTGTTTCTCTTCCCCCCTCTTCCTTCCCTTGTCTCTTCCACCATGCTCTCCATTCCCTTGTCTCTTCCACCCCGCTTTCCCTCCAGTCTCTTCCACTTCACACCTCTGTCTGTCACTCCTTCCTGTCTGTCTCTCTGTCCCTTCCTCCTGTCAGTCTCTCTCTCTGTTGCTCCTTCCTGTGTATCTTTCGCCCTGTCCATCCTTCCTGTCTATCTCTTTGTCCCTCCCTCATGTTCTCTGTCCCTCCTTCCTGTCTGTCTCTCTCTCTGTCTGTCCCTCATTCCTGTCTGTCTCTCTGTCCCTCCTCCCTCTCTCTCTCTCTCTGTTTCAATCCCTCTTGTCTCTCTGTCCCTCTCTCTCTCTCTGTCCCTCCTCTCTCTCTCTCTCTCTCTCTCTGTGTCCCGCCTGTCTCTCTCTGTCCCTCCTGTCTCTCTCTCTATCCCTCCTGTCTCTCTCTCTCTGTCCCTTGCTCTGTCCCTCCTGTCTCTCTCTCTCTGTCCCTCATCTCTCTCTCTGTCCCTTGCTCTGTCCCTGCTGTCTCTCTCTCTGTGTCTCTCCTGTCTCTCTCTGTGCCCCCTGTCTCTCTCTGTGTCTCTCCTGTCTCTCTCTGTGTGTCTCTCCTGTCTCTGTCCCTCCTGTCTCTGTCCCTCCTGTCTCTCTCTCTCTGTGTCCCTCCTGTCTCTCTCTCTCTGTGTCCCTCCTGTCTCTCTCTCTCTGTCCCTCATGTCTCTCTCTCTCTGTGTCCCTCCTGTCTCTCTCTCTCTGTGTCCCTCCTGTCTCTCTCTCTCTGTCCCTCATCTCTCTCCCTGTCCCTTGCTCTGTCCCCGCTGTCTCTCTCTCTGTGTCTCTCCTGTCTCTCTCTGTGCCCCCTGTCTCTCTCTGTGTCTCTCCTGTCTCTCTCTATGTGTCTCTCCTGTCTCTGTCCCTCCTGTCTCTGTCCCTCCTGTCTCTCTCTCTGTGTCCCTCCTGTCTCTCTCTCTCTGTGTCCCTCCTGTCTCTCTCTCTGTCCCTCATGTCTCTCTCTCTCTCTCTGTGTCCCTCCTGTCTCTCTCTCTCTGTGTCCCTCCTGTCTCTCTCTCTCTCTGTGTCCCTCCTGTCTCTCTGTCCCTCCTGTCTCTCTCTCTCTGTGTTCCTCCTGTCTCTCTCTCTCTCTCTCTCTCTCTCTGTGTCCCTCCTGTCTCTCTCTCTTTGTCCCTCATGTCTCTCTCTCTCTCTGTGTCCCTCATGTCTCTCTCTCTGTGTGTCCCTCATGTCTGTCTCTCTCTGTGTCCCTCATGTCTCTCTCTCTGTCTGTGTCCCTCATGTCTCTCTCTCTCTGTCTGTGTCCCTCATGTCTCTCTCTCTCTGTCTGTGTCCCTCATGTCTCTCTCTCTCTCTCTGTCTGTGTCCCTCATGTCTCTCTCCCTCCTGTCTCTATCTGTGTCCCTCCTGTGTCTCTCTATCTGTGTCCCTCATGTCTATCTGTCCCTCTTGTCTCTCTTTCCCTCCAGGCTGTCTCTCTCACCTCAGTCCCCAGCATGTCCACCGGTCCCTCCCCAGGGAGGAGTTGAGAGCAGCCGGGGGAGGAGTCGAGAGCAGCCATGGGAGGAGTTGAGAGCAGCAGGGGGAGGAGTCGAGAGTGATGGGGGAGGAGTTGAGAGCGACAGGGGAGGAGTTATGAGCGTCAACCCGCAGCGCATTGTCCCCCCGGACAACTGATATATGTGGGCCGCTCATGCCAGCAACTGAGGCCCTCAGTTGCTGGCATGAAGACATCACATATATAGTTGTGAGCAGGCGAGGGCCGCGGACTCGCTACGCGAGCCCGCAAGCGTGAGCAACGGCCCGTACGCTCACAACTATATATGTGATATGCTATAATACCCAAGTCTATAAAATATACTAATGTAAAGGGAAACAAATTAAGATATGTCACTACTGTATGTGCAGATAATGCAAAGGTTAACTATGAAAGACTGGGAAAGTGGTTGTTAAATGTGTACTGGGCCCCAAGGTTTCTTATTGTGGCCCTGGACAAAGGTGTTGATGAATATTAACAGGCCATTGAACTGAGGTGAGCAGAGAATTGTCAGTATCCAGTCCTAGTTTAGGAGCAGGTGGCAGACTAGGGTACCTGTGAGCAAGAGATCAGAGCTGGCGGCATGCAGTGAACTATCCAAGAAACAAGAGCACATGCACAGACTAGGTTCTTTTATGGCTGAATACAGAAAACTCCATCTGAACAGAGAACACAGAACACAAGGGTGACACTGGTAGGTGAACTAAGCCTTAAAAGTCAAGACATCCATGATTTTGTCAGATCTCAAAGCACTTTTTATTTGGTTGCATCTAGAGGAGCATATTTAAAAATATTTGTGCAGCAGTGTTTTCCTGTTAATATTAGGTTTCCAATACAGAATAAACTGATTCAAATGGGAGATTTGCCTTGGGACGTGGTTCCTGACAGCCAATGTGTAGTAATATAACTGTTTGTCATTCTTATCTGCAATTTACAGACTACAGATTAAGAAAGGGCTAAATGCATTCATGTATTTGTGTTTTCCATGTCCCTTTAATATTAAATAAATTATGTTTTTCTAGTAAATCAGGGCACATTATGTTTTGGGCATGACACACTTGATTTCTTGAGCTCCGTGGAGACATGTTTGAAGAAGCTTCCCTTACACAGATTATAAGTAATTATTTACTGTTTTGTAGCCCTATTTTTTTCAAAAATATTTTCAACATGTAAAACCTGTTTTTTAAGATGTTTAAAAAAGAATCTGGAGTCTATTTAAATAACTACACAAACAAGTGGCTATTTTTTTTATATAATAAAACAGCGAGAGCTTGTATCTGCTAGCAAGCTTTGTCTTGCTTCCTGTAGTGATTTCCTACAACAGTATTCCTGGAGTCCTTCTAGGGAAGTTATTTCATCTCCAATTCTAGAGTCTTGCCAACCCATGGGTGTATATAGGTTTTATGCTGCCTAGGTCATTCAGATTTGTGCGCTCCAATTACCCCACTTATATAAAGTGTCAAGTACACTTACAGACAGAAATATCACTGCATATAGAAATATCTTGAGCATATACAAACATACTGTATTTCAATGTACTGTAGTGCATCTTCAGACAGCTTGCTGCTCTAAGTCTGTGCCTCATGGGCCTAGACAGAAACACACCCCTGTGCAATTCCTTCCTCAAAGGCTTGTTGTAGGTTTTCCTGTATATATATATATATATATATATATATATATATATATATATATATATATATATATTCCTAGTGATGACCCCACCACCAATTAAAGGCAATCTGTTTGTTAACAAATTTAAACATGCAATAGAACTTCTATATGCATCAGCCTCTATATTCGTCTAATCCAATATTAGTCTAATTTTTTAGGCAAATGATGCTCATATATTAATTCAAAAATCCAATATTAGTCACAAAACTAAAAAAAAAACAGACAACATTGGACAAGTTCTTTGCTAAATCTATGGCAAGGGAATTGTCTGGAAAGGGACAAACAAGACATTGATCATCAGCATTGGAGATACCTGATAGTTTAATGAAAGGAGACTACTTCTAAGCAATAATAAGACAAAATTCTGGTTAAAACTTTTATTTATCAGATTAGGGTCTGGGAACGGATTTTTTAAATTCTAGTTAATTCCTATGGAAAAAAATGATTCTATATTCATCTGATTCAGTATCTGTGCCTCCCTTAGGAACAGATTAATGATGAATATAGAGGATCTACTGTACATCCAAAGACCTGTGTTGATCAGCAATACTGTTTTAAATTTGAATCTTTTTAATTTATGTCCCCAGAGACATTTTCTTTATTTGTTTCTTTTTGTTTTATGTGTTAATATATACTTATTTAAGTACTTTAACTACTGTATCTCTTACTATGATATAACCATTGTAGAAAATAATATTTGCAGTTTTACTTTTGGATTTAGCAACAGACACTTTCCACAGGCATTGTGGAACAAATGAGTTATAGTCCCTCAAGAAAAATGTTCTCCTCACATTTCATCCAATGATATAATACTATTGATTCTCTATTACCAAGATAAATTAACTATTTGAAATACCCTGACATGATATCATAGCTTCCCTCTAAGGGTTATCGGAGTTAGCTATATTAATAGATTTTTAGAAAGAAGCATTCAGGGGGGAATATTTGCAAAGAATGAGCAAAAATAATATTTTTGTTATGTGGGCATCCATTGCCTTGATTGAGAGATTGGCAACATGTTGAATGTTCCATATCAATATCTAGACTAATTAGATTTTCGTTTATCATGTAGTCTCACTGGCTTGATTGCCTCATTTTGAGGAGATTGAATGCTTCCACCACTTGTAGCAGCCAGGCAACGCAAACATAGTGACACTTATTATGGTCTAATAATACATTAAACAATATTTATACTCTTTTATGAAATGTAGTTCTTCAATATAGAATAGACCCACAGACTCAACTTTCTGCCTGGGTCCTACCCAGCAACTTTTGCTGCAGGTAGTAAGGAAAATCAAGTGGAAATTATTAAAAATAATAAAATGTTGGTATGTGCATTTACTTAGCACTATTTAGTGCTATTTGAGGACCTTCACCAGTAAAGAGTGGTGAGACTACTCAGAAATTCAAATAATGTTATGTAGGATACAGGCAGATCTAGGAGCACAATATGGGGCAGTTGGGAGGTTTGTTAGGGGCAGGGAAAATTATCCATGCCAGAATGCACAGTGTGGATTTGCATCTATCTATCCAGCACAATTTAGTACAATGGTCTGAACAGTAAGGGCCATATTCAATTAGCGAAATTGAGATCTGGAAGCCCGTAAGTGAGCTCACAAGCTATTTTGCTATTCAATTGGCGTCTTTTGCGTGCTTGAACAGCTTACGAGTTAGCGCCTTGAAAAAATGTCGCTGATCAAACTCGTAACTTATACCTTCCAGAAGCCTTTGATCTGTCACTTTTGCAAAGATAAAATCGCAAAACGCTATTCAATTGCTATGAATCCACAAGCCCGCAAATGTTTTCACACCCGTAAACAGCAAATGAAGGAGAAAATCCTATGAGTGCTAGTGAGGACCCACAAGGGGGTTAAACACCTATTCGTAGCAAATAAAAAATCAATCCGCACTGTAAATAACAGGGAAAGCGATGAAAGACATTAGAATTAATTGTACAACAGTCTCAAGCCCGCAAATCAGCAGGAAAATACATTTATTTGTATACGTTTCATTTCGGGTTAAATTGAGCTCGGATATCAATGAGTTAATGCATATCAGGACACTCATATGGACTAGAACAGTATTGGCATTCATTTTCATAATTCTTTATTTTGCGGGTTTGCAAGTCTGATCGCATATTGGACCCCTAAACCTAATTGAATGACATGTAACCTCCATGTTTTACTGCCATAACAATGTCTCCTTTTCTATTGTCTGATTTGAAATGGGAGGTTACGGGCTTGCTTAATTGATCATGTTCCAGCCCTCAACTGCTTCGAACCAGTGCATGGTTTACGGTTTTGGCTTCAGGCCCGTAACGTGCGAGCTTGAGCAATTGAATAGCCTCGCAATCAGAGACGAACAAGAGTCCGCAACACACCCGCAGACATTCGTCCGTCTGCGATCGAGTTCCGAGGCTCGAATTGAATGTGGGCCTAACTCTGCTAATCCACTTTAGGTGAACAGAACATCTTCATTCTGATTGGCTAAATAGCTGCACCCCCATAACATTAGCAGTGAGGAAGTAAGAGGGAGGATGAGAAACAATGTAAACATGACATTTTCAAAAACAATTTATGTCAATTAGAACTAAATAGTCTAAATGATGTTAAAGGACAATTTCCAAACTTGTGTCCATTTAAAGCAGCAGAATAAAATACAATGATATAGTTACATAGTACATAGTTACTAAGGCCCTTATTCAATTGCGATTTGGCCAATTGAATAGGGGTCTAAATAAGCACATAACATATATTTTTTAAAGAAGTTTTTAGTTAGTGAAAACCTTGCTTTTGGATAGATGTTTACTAACTAAAAACTTCTTTAAAAAATATATGTTATGTGCTTATTTAGACCCCTATTCAATTGGCCAAATTGCAATTGAATGAGGGCCATAGTATTTAAGGTTGAAAAAAGACCTTCAGTCCATCAAGTTCAACCTTTTAAGATCTCCTCCGATCCGCAATATGCAGATTAACTATTAATTAATTAGTTGTACAAAAAAAAAAAAATGAAATCCCTCCTGATCCCAGACATCGGCGACCGGATTTCTCCCTGGATCAATACTGCTTCTCTAATTATCCATGATAACCCTGAATTCCCTTTTTAATTAGAAATAAATCCAGTCCCCTTTTAAAGTTATCTATTGAATCTGCTGTCACCACCTCCTCTGGTAGAGAATTCCACAGATTAACCACCCTTACTGTGAAGAACCCTTTTCTTTCTTTAAGGTGGAATCTTTTTACTTCTAACCTCAAGGGATGTCCTCTTGTCAGTTGAAAACCTCTTGGCACAAAAAGCTCCCTTGACAAATCTTTATACTGACCCTGGATGTATTTATGTAAGGTAATCAAATCTCCTCTTAGACGCCTTTTTTCTAGAGAAAATAAGTTTAATTTGGTTAGTCTTTCTTCATAACTTAGCCCCTCCATTCCCCTTATTAGTTTTGTTGCCCTCCTCTGTACCTTTTCCAGCTCTAAAATGTCCTTTTTATGAAGTGGTGCCCAAAATTGTACTCCATATTCCAAATGAGGGTGTACTAGAGATTTGTATAGTGGCAGAATTATATTTGCTTCCCTGTCTTCTATACCCTTCTTAATACATGCTAATATTTTATTTGCCTTTGCAGCTGCTGCTTGGCTTTGAGCACTGTTACCTAGGTGGTTGTCCACAAGCACCCCCAAATCCCTTTCAATATCTGATACACCTAGATTTGCTCCATTAAGATTATAAATTGCATGGCTATTTTTCCTTCCCAAATGCATGACTTACACATTTATTCATATTAAATTCCATCTGCCATTTAGATGCCCATTCCAGAATTTTATGTAAATCCCTTTGGAGGGAAAGCACATTAGTATCTGATTTAATTATTGTGCACAACCGTCTGGCATCAGGAACCCCACTTGCCACATTAGTCCAATCGGAGTATGTTTCATTTACAACAACCCTATGCTTCCTGTCTTTTAGCCAACTATCAATCCATGAGCAGATATTTACTGCAATTACTGTATCTCTTAGTTTGTCATCTGCCATTTAAATCCCTTTGGAGGGAAAGCACATCACTATCTGATTTAATAACCTTGCACAACTTTGTGTCATCAGTGAAAATGGAGACACCACACTCCAATCCTACCTCTAAGTCATTAATAAATATGTTATAAAGGAGAGGACCTAATACTGAACCCTGAGGAACCCCACTTACCACATTAGTCCAATCGGAGTATGTTCCATTTACAACAACCCTTTGCTTCCTGTCTTTTAGCCAGCTCTCAATCCATGAGCAGATATTAACTGCAACTCCTGTATCTGTTAGTTTGCACAATAGTCTCCCATGTGGCACTGTATCAAAAGCCTTTGCAAAATCCATAAAGACTACATCCACTGAGTTGCCTTGATCCAGGTTCCTACTAAACTCCTCATAGAAACTAATTCGATTTGTTTGACATGACCTATCCCTCATAAATCCATGTTGACTCCTACTTATAATCCTGTTCAAATAGACATATTCTTGTATATTATCCCTTATTAACCCTTCTAAAAGCTTCCCCACTACAGAAGTGAGGCTCACTGGTCTATAATTCCCCCGATTTGCTCTTGCTCCCTTTTTAAATATAGGTATCACATCAGCTTTTCTCCAGTCATCTGGTAGAGACCCCGTGTTGAGTGAATCTTGAAAAATTAAATATAATGGTTTGGCTATTACAGAACCCAGTTCCCTTAGTGCCCTTGGATGAATTCCATCAGGACCCGGGGCTTTATTAACATTTATTTTTTCCAACCTCTTTTGGATTACTTCCTGTGTTAACCAATTATTTGGCAAAGGTAGTGTAGCCCCATTATGTTGCCGTGTCCCAACCACTGATACCTCCCTTGTGTATACCGAAGAAAATAACCTATTTAGCTCATCTGCCTTTTCTTGGTCACTAATTATCAGACGGCCTGTGTCACATTGTAATGTTCCTATAGCTTCCTTCCTCGCCTTCTTCCCATTAATATACTTTACAAATATTTTAGGGTTAGTCTTACTCTCTTTTGCAATTAATTTTTCATTTTCTATTTTAGCCAGTCTAATCGCCCTTTTGCAAGCCTTGTTGATTTCCTTGTACTCCCGTACAGCAGTCTCTGTCCCCTCTTGTTTGTATAATTTTAATGCCTGTTTTTTACTCCGTATCTTGATCTTTAAATCATTGTTAAGCCACATTGGATGGGATTTACTCCTTTTACTTTTATTCCCACACGGTATATGCCGATGTGTATGTATATTTAGTAAGGATTTAAATGTTGTCCATTTATGTTCAGTGTTTTTACCTATCAGTTCTCTGTCCCAATCTATACTTTGTATTGCTGCCCTTAGACCGTTAAAATCTGCCCTTTTAAAATTAAGAGATTTTGTTGGCCACTTAAAATTTAGTTTTTTTAATTAAATCTCAAACTAGACTGTGTTGTGATCACTGTTTTTCAAAGGTTGCCCTATTCCAACATTTGATACTATATCAATATTAGCGTATTTATCGGCATATAACACGCACCGGCGTAAAACACGCACCTCATTTTAAGAAGGAAATTTCAGGAAAAAAAATAAAAAATTCAAATAAAGAACTTTGAAGCAAAATCCTCAACCTCAACCTCCCTCCTCATCATCCTTCCTCAACCCCCCTCCTCAAATCTCAACCCCCCTACTCAACCTCCCTCCTCATCCTTTAACCCCCTCCTCATCCTCAACCTCCCTCCTCATCCTCAACCCCCCTCCTCATCCTCAACCCCTCTCCTCATCCTCAACCTCGCTCCTCATCCTCAACCCCCTCCTCATACTCAACCCCCCTATCACGACCCACTCTCTGGCTGGGGTCTGCTGACTTGATTTGGGTTACTCTGGACCTTGGAGTAGCTTTGAGTACAGGAACATCATGTCTCAGCCCTTGGTTTAGACTGAGCAATATTGACAGTAAGTCTGACGAATCTTACTGCAAGCATATGTCCCTGGGTAAATAATACATCTGCACACCACGTCTTGATGAAAATTATGAACCACCTTTTATTTTGGGACCAGATATTTAAAACATTTCACACACACACACAGTGGAGGGAGTGGCTACTCTTAGTCAAACCCTCATTCCCCTCTGGCCATTCTCACAGAAGTAATTTGTGGGAACTTATTAGTCTCCTCCCCCAGGGCCTTCCCCAGGCGTGGCTACTAGTTCATTTTGGTCTGGACCTCAGACTGGAAACATCCTGTATTGGCTCTTGAACTATGACCCTGGGCTGGTGGTTGGGAAACCCCATACTATACTATTGTCCTGCGGTGCCTGGCAGTCTGGCAAATCTATTTGGTCTGCTATCTTCTTTGTTTACACTGAAGACCATATGGCCAACTCCTGACTGAGAGTTTATACAATGGGGGAGGGTTGACTAATTAACACATAGCTCTCACTCCACAATACAATATACAATATAACACTAACATATTATCCCCCATAATACAATATACAGATGGAGGCGATTGGTATATAACAGTGCCTCCTGGTAGGCACAACTAGTGGCCAACTTGAGTTATGACACCCCCTCCTCATCCTCAACCTCCCTCCTCATCCTCAACCCCCTCCTCAACCTCCCTCCTCATCCTCCCTCCTCAACCCCCCCATCCTCAACCCCCTCCTCAACCTCCCTCCTCAAACCCCCTCCTCAAACCCCACATCCTCAAACCCCCTCAACCCCCCTCCTCAACCCCCATCCTCATCCTCCTTCCTCAACCCCCCTATCCTCAACCCCCCTCCTCAAACTCAACCCCCCTCCTCAACCTCCCTCCTCATCCTCAACCCCCCTCCTCAACCTCAACCACCCTCCTCAACCTCAACCCCCCTCCTCATCCTCAACCTCCCGCCTCATCCTCAACCTCCCTCCTCATCCTCAACCCCCTCCTCAACCTCCCTCCTCATCCTTCCTCCTCAACCTCCCCCTCCTCAACCTCCCTCCTCAAACCCCCTCCTCAACCCCCATCCTCAAACCCCCTCAACCCCCTCATCCTCCTTCCTCAACCTCCCTCTTTAAATCCCCTCCTCAACCCCCCCATCCTCAAACCCCCTCAACCCCCCCATTCTCATCCTCCTTCCTCAACCCTCCTATCCTCAACCCCCTCCTCAACCCCCCTCCTCAACCTCAACCCCCCCTCCTCAAAAAAATTAAAATAAAGAACTTTGAAGCAAAATCCTCAACCTCAACCTCCCTCTTCATCATCCTTCCTCAAGCCCCCTCCTCAAATCTCAACCCCCCTACTCAACCCCCCTCCTCATCCTCAACCCCCCTCCTCATCCTCAACCCCCTCCTCATCCTCAACCTCCCTCCTCATCCTCAAACCCCCTCCTCATCCTCAACCTCGCTCCTCATTCTCAACCCCTCCTCATCCTCAACCCCCCTCCTCATCCTCAATCTCCCTCCTCATCCTCAACCCCCTCCTCATCCTCCCTCCTCAACCCCCCCATCCTCAACCCCCTCATTCAACCTCCCTCCTCAAACCCCCTCTTCAAACCTCACATCCTCAAACCCCCTCAACCCCCCTCCTCAACCCCCCATCCTCATCCTCCTTCCTCAACCCCCCTATCCTCAACCCCCCTCCTCAACCTCAACCCCCCTCCTCAACCTCCCTCCTCATCCTCAACCTCCCGCCTCATCCTCAACCTCCCTCATCATCCTCAACCCCCTCCTCAACCTCACTCCTCATCCTTCCTCCTCAACCTCCCCATCCTCAACCCCCTCCTCAACCTCCCTCCTCAAACCCCCTCCTCAACCCCCCATCCTCAAACCCCCTCAACCCCTCATCCTCCTCCCTCAACCTCCCTCCCCAAACCCCCTCGTCAACCCCCCCATCCTCAAACACCCTCAACCCCCTCATCCTCATCCTCCTTCCTCAACCCTCCTATCCTCAACCCCCTCCTCAACCCCCCTCCTCAACCTCAACCCCCCCCCTCAACCTCCATCCTCATTCTAAACCCATCTCCACATTCTAACCCCCCCTCCTCATTCTAACCCCCCCCTCAACCTAAACGGCACTCGGTATATGCTAATGACGTGGCGCAAATGTGACGTCACATGCGCGCCAGGTCAAGGAGCGGAGCAGAGGCCGGTGCAGACGCAGGTAAGTGAGGGGGAGTATTGAGGGGTGTTTAGGTTGAGGAGGGGGGTTAAGGTTGAGGAGGGGGGTTTAGAATGAGGAGGGGGGTTAGAATGCGGAGGGGGGCTTTAGAATGAGGAGGGAGGTTGAGGATGAGGAGGGGGGAGGGAATATTGGCGGATAACACGCACCTATCATTTGCTCCCTATTTTCAGGGAGAAAAAGTGTGTGTTATACGCCGATAAATACGGTATTTGTGATGAGTAAATCTAAGATAGCTTCATTTCTAGTAGGCTCTTGTACAACCTGGGCCAGATAATGATCCCTGAGTGTACTCAATACCCTGCTCCCCTTAGATGAACTGCTGGTCTCATTTATCCAGTTTATTTCAGGGTAATTAAAATCTCCCATTATTAGGACTTGACCATGCTTAGCTGCATTTTCAATCTGCAACAATAATTGTATTTCTTCACTTTCAGCTATATTTGGGGGTTTATAGCATACTCCTACTAATATTCTTTTGGAATTTGCTGCTTCGCTATTTAACTCTACCCACAAACATTCAGCTTTATTACTAGGTCCACCATAAATATCTTCTCTGACTATAGGCTTAAATTCAGGCTTAACATACAGACAAATCCCTCCTCCTCGTTTACCATTGACTCTATCTTTCCTAAATAGGTTATAACCATTCAGATGAACAGTCCAGTCATTAGATTCATCCCACCACGTTTCAGTAATGCCTATTAAATCCCATTTTTCATTAATTGCTAATAATTCTAACTCTCCCATTTTTCCTGGCAAGTGTCCGATGCAGGATGTACAGTATACAGAAATAGCAAGGTCTCTATGTTGTTATTGCATGCTTTAGTTTTTAATGGGAAGAAGGTGTAAAAGGGAGATGGATGTAGTGGGAATGAATAGTTATAAACAATAAGCAATCCTTTCTTTAAGATTAATGATTGTCCTTTGTTGCATCATTGAGTCAGTGTGCGTCACGTTGCAATGTTGGTCACGCAGTTGCATCCCTCGCGTAGCCAGGGACGCAACTGCTTGCCTCACGAAGCGAGACGAGCAGTTGGCGTTACCAAAACCCGACACCGATGGGTGCTGCAATGAGCGCCGGGGGCTCGCAACACCCCCAGTACCTGGCCTTCAATGAGTGCCATAGGCGCTCATCGCGAGGCTCATTGTGTCTCCTCCCTCCTTCCCCCTCATCCTCCTCCCTTTCCCTCATCCTCCTCCTTCCCATCCTCCTTCCCCCTTAGCCTCCTCCTGCCTTTCCCCCTCTCTTACTATCATGCGATGACCTCCTCCTGCTGCATCTCTAATCTGCAGCGCGGCTTATGGCCAAATGTGTGTCCAAACCGGCATATGCTAATGACGTAACGTCACATGTGCGTCACGTCATTAGCATATTCCAGGTTCGGACACAGTCACAAGCCGCGCTGCTGGGGAGAGAAGCAGCAGGAGGAGGTCATTACATGATAGTAAGAGAGGGTGAAAGGCAGGAGGAGGCTAAGGGGTAAGGGGATGGGAAGAAGGGAGGAGGATGGGAAGGAGGGGAAGCATAAGGGGGAAGAGAGGGGAGGAAGAGGGGGGGAAGAGACACAGGGGGGAGAGGGGGTAAAGAGACACAAGGGGAGAAGGGGGTAAGAGATATAGGGGGAAAGAGACACAGGGGGAGACAAGGGGAAATACACAGGGGGGAGAGGAGGGGAAAGAGACACAGAGGGGAGAGGGGGGAAGAGACACAGGGGGAGAGAGGGGGAAGAGATACAGGACGGGAAGGGGGGTAAGAGACAGAGGGGGTAAGAGACACAGGGGGGAGATAGGGAAAAGAGACACAGGGGGGAGAGGGGGAAAGAGACACAGAGGGAAGAGACACAGGGGGAGAGGGGAGAAAGAGACACAGGGGGGAGATGGAGGAAAGAGACACACGGGGAGAAAGAGGGAAAGAGACACAGGGGAAGGGGGAGATATATAGTGGGAGGGGGGGAAGAGACAAGGGGGAGTAGAGGGGCAAAAGAGACACAGGGGAGGGGGGAAAGAGACACAGGGGGAGGGGGGAAGAGGCACAAGGGGGAGAGGATGGAAAGAGACACAGGGGGAAAGGGGGGAAAGTGACATGATAGGGAGAGAGGGGTTAAGAGAGATATGGGATGGAGAGGGCTGAAAAGACACACAGGGGAGGGGGGGAGAGTCACAGGGGAAGGGAGGGGGGAAGAGACACAGTAGAATGGGCGATAAGATGAGACAAAGGGAAGGGAGGGGGAAAGAGCCACAGGGAGAGGGTGAAAGAGAGCCAGGGGAGGGGGAAAGAGACACAGGGGAGGGGGAAAGAGGCACAGGGGAGGGAGAGAGGGGGAAGAGACACTGGTGAGAGGGGAAAAGATACAGGGGAGAGGGGAAGAGACACAGGGGGGAGAAGTGGAAAGAGACATGGGAGGGAGAGGGCTGAAAAGACACACAGGGGAGGGAGGGGGAGGAGACAAAGGAGAGTGAGGTGGGGAGAGTAACAGGGGAAGGGAGAGGGGGGAAAGAGACAAAGTGGAGGGAGGGGGAATAAAAAGAGACAAAGGGGAGGGAGGAGGGAAAGAGACACTGGGGAGAGGGGGTAAAGAGTGCCAGGGGAGGGGGGAAGAGACACAGGGGGAGTAGAGGGGGAAAGAGACATGGGAGGGAGGTGGGGGGAAAGAGACAAAGGAGGGAGAGGGGGGGAAGAGACATGGGAGGGAGAGAGGGGAAAGAGAGATATGAGAGGGAGAGAGCTGAAAAGACACACAGGGGAGAGAGGGGGAAAAGAGACACAGGGGAGAGGGGGAAAGAGAGCCAGGGGAGGGGGGAAGAGACACAGGGGAGGGGGAAAGAGACACAGTGGGGGAGAGGGGGGGAGAGACATGGGAGGGAGAGGGGGAAAAGAGACACAGGGGGAGAGGGGGGAAAGAGACATGGGAGGGAGAGAGGGGGGGAAAGAGATATGGGAGGGAGAGGGCTGAAAGACACACAGGGGAGGGAGGGGGGCGTCACAGGGGAAGGGAGAGGGGGAAAATGAGATAAAGGGGAGGGAGGGGGAATGAGACAGGGGAGAGGGGAGAAGAGACATGGGTGAGGGGGGGGAAGAGACACAGGTGAGGGATGGGGGGGAAAGGAGACACCATGGTGGTAGAAGATGGGGAAAAGGAGCCACAAGGGAGGGATAGGAGGGGGGAAATAAGGCACAAGGGAGGAAGTAGATGGGGAGAGACAGGTCTCGCGATGACTATGGGTGGCAAACAGCATTGCCAGCCTTAACATTTTATTCCCGTCATTTTTGACTGGCAAGTAGCTAGTCTGATATATTACAAAAAATGTAAACTACTAGGTAGATCTGTTTGAGTCAACAAAGAAGAACGTTCCTGACATAGATAAAACACTCATTGGTGTATTTATTATAGTATATGGAATTAACACCAACTAATCAGATGAGGAGAGTCAGGAAAGGCATACTCACATATCAGGAGTATTTGCCTGTGGAAAAAGAGAAATGCGAATCAGCTATCCAATATCTGGCTGGTTGCTAGACCATGATAGTCAACTGCTCCTGTACAATGTGTGTGATCAAACTCAAGAACTCCGGAGGCATCATTGAGTCTCACTGGCTGACAGTTTCATCTGACAAAGATTGTGGAATTAAGTTATGATCTGGAACAACAAATTCTGCACATTTTCACATTTACATAGTTGTTGTAGCAAGTCAAAGTGTTCAGATGTATACTGCCATCTTATTGAAATTGCACTGATTTGTGACAGATAGTTTTGAAGGGAGAGATTGGTATTCTGAAAATATTCCATGAGGAGCTCCTCCAAACAGATACCTAGAGTGTCCATGAGACACGGACATCTTTATTGTTTTAGGGTGTAGTATGTTTGTAGACAAAGGAATAAAATGTCCTCCATAGGCCTTTATTACTGTAATACCACTTCCAGTGGTACCGGAGATTCCACCACTACAAGTAAAGGTTCTGGAGGTAACTAACTGCTTTTCCCCTGTCTCTGGCAAACAGTGGCTCCTGCAGCTTCTGAAAATGTGGGGATAAAATGCAATTTCCTCTAATACCTTCAGGAGATGTTGTATATAAGACCATCTTGGCTGATTGCATGCCCGAAAGTTACCCTCTTTTCTTTACCCCAATGCAGTCACTGGCCTGTCTTTCACTTTTGCACACTGTTTATGAAAAACAATCACAGTCTTATCATTCAGATAAGAAAGTTCCATAGAATGCCATTGACAAGATTTATTATTTTAGCTTGTTATCTCCACCGGTAAGAAATGTTGATAAATAACCTAATTTATCTCAATGAGGGCCTCCTATATAAATCTTACATAAACATGGCTGTCAGCAGCTTCAGTATTGTTCTCTAAACCATGTTGAAATATGGATGTAAAATAAAACACTAGTGTAGTCTACAAGTTTAAGCAAGTGCCTATCAAACGCCTGCTCACTGAATATTCCAGGTGCCTTTCCCACATGTGATAGGAAATTCCATAATCCTGCCATTCCTACCACTACACATGCACTTCTTCCATCACTAATATTCCCACAATAACGAGTACAGGGCATTTTGCCAAGTGTAGATATTGAAGTGTACAATGATTATTATTATTATTGTTGATTTGTAACGTGCCAACATATTCAGTAGCGCTATACATACGTTGTGATCAAGGGAAAACAATATTAACACATTACAAAAGATGGAGGGCCCTGTCTTTAAGCTTGTATCCCACTCTCTGTGCCCTCATGGACAACAATACACCATGCTGATCCACTTGGTATTCATGGCAGAGATACTAGAGTGGGTTGCCAGTTACTTCTCCAGGGGGCCACAGCATACAAGTGCTGGTGTTTCCAATCCAAGTAGTGACCAGACCAATCCTGCTCAGCTTCAGGGTGGTGTGACCTCTTGGCTCCCAGACTGGAATCGAGCCCAGGTTGCAGCAAGGAAAGCACTGAATCCTAACCACTGGACCACAAGGGAACCCATACAATGATTTACAATAAGTAAATTACTTTTTCACAATATTTCAGACAATGTTAAAAGTTCACTTGTATATCTCCAATACGTGCAGAATGCCATCAACACAATTGTATTAGTGTTGACTTGAAACTCTATGCAGAGATTAATTATAATTGTCTTGTTTCAGAGAACTCTGCTGACAAAATGTAGCAAACCAGCTTCCAAAAAAACACCCTCTACTTAACGTCTAGAAAACCATTAAAGGACAACTGTAGCATAAAAACAGTGTGTATTAAAATGAAATTACATTTATAAGTATACTTGATTTATAATGTTTAAACTTTGTAATGCTAGTGGTTATACTTTAAAGCGCTTACCTTGATAGGTTTCTGCCCAATGTACTGTGGCACTTAACACCATCCCTGTAGCAGACTTCCTGACTGGTGTAGATCTGATTTCTGATTTACACCAGTCAGACACCAGAACACAGAGCAGGAAGTTTCCTAAAATTGCCCTGCCCAAAAAGTGCAGAAATAAGCACATTGGGCAGACACTAATGAAAGTAACTTGTATTACAAACATTATAAACCAAGTATACTTATGCATGTACTTTCATTTTAAGAGACATTATTTTATTCTAACCCTAACCCCTAAATCTAACACTCACTCTAAGAACAAATTGAACAAAGTCTCAGCCAGCCACTGTTGAGTCACCTACTGGCTGCCACTACTTGAGGGAACGAAACAGGAAAGATCATGATACTCTATTAAATGTTACTTTTTATTTCTCCATTATAACTGTAGTTTGAAAAAATCTACCATGTTTGTGAAGCATGTAACAAGCTAACAGCATTAATACCTATAACATTGAGGCAGCCTTTCAATGGAGCTGAACAGAGATCTCATATACATCCATGATTCCTCCAAGATTACTGATCCTGTCAGGAACAAAGGTAAATGTTAGCCCTCATTAAAACAACATTGAATATAATAGTTAAAAATAACATTAATTTTTAATTTGTTTAAGACATTCTTTGAGCATTTTGCCCATCATAAAGTGAAATCCTTCAAAAGTACATACTATATACAGTATCTCACAAAAGTGAGTACACCCGCCACATTTTTGTAAATATTTTATTATATATTTTCATGTGACAACACTTAAGAAATGACACTGTACTACAATATAAAGTAGTAAGTGTACAGCCTGTATAACAGTGTACATTTTCTGCCCTGCGGCCCAGTCTCTGAAGGGAGGGGATCATGCTCTGCTTCAGTATGTCACAGTATATGTTGGTATTCATGTTTCCCTCAATTAACTGTAGCACAGAACGTTTTTTTGGTACATACTACACTAAACAAGTATACTCCTCTTCCCTCTCTTGTCTACTTCAGGTTGTATTACTAGTGCAGATGAATGGTTCAAAATATTATACAGTCCTTTGGTCGTTACCGACTCTCGGTGACCATATGAATGCAGCACGCCAAGTACATCTGTTTGTGTTTCTGGTTGTTCTTATCCATGTGGTTTTCACAGCAAGGATACTGGAGTGGGCTGCCAGTTCCTTATCCAGTGGACTGTGATTTGTCTGTCCTCTCTGCTATGACCTGCCCATCTTGGGTGTCCCCAAAATGGTATAGCTCACAGCTTCACTGAGGTACACAAGCCCACCTACCATGACAAGGTAGCAATCTAGAAGGGGGCTCACAATATGCTATTCGTCAATTACTTTTAACTCCATCCCTTCCTCCATAGCCACCTAACATTGATTATATTCACTATAGTGAAAGTCGTCTCATTTGTTCTAGTTGCTGATACTTTATGAAACTATTATTTTAAGGAATATTATGGTCAACATTTGCAAATAGCCTCTTTTTTGAAGAAGTACACATTAAAATAGGCACTATGTTTTAAAAATGTAAAAAAAATAAATATAACTTTTAATTTATTGATTTGCTTTTATGCTGTTGTGGAATCTACCATTTTCGTTTCCAGTGATCTGCTTCCTGAGGTAGGAGGACACTTTGAATAAACAGAAATTTGGATCTGCACAATGGGAATTTGGCACATACAACCGCTAGTTTATTCCTTAAGTCAAATTACATTTGCATTAGTTTACAAGGACAACGCCTGTTGAAACAGAAGCTGCAAGAAGCAGGCTCACAAAAAATGGAAGCCTGCAGTAAAGAATTACTGCATTCAAAAGTTAAAAATGTAAAATTTGTGGTTATTTTTTTTTTAACTTCGTAAAATAAAATTTTGGCCCCAAGTTTTGGTTTTCAAAGGCTATATAAAATGACCACAGCAGTTGCTTTGAATTGGAGAGATCACATTAGAAGATAGGTAGGCTAAAACATAAAGATGTTCATTATCAACAAAGATCCACATAGTTAGAGCTATGGTATTCCCAGTAGTAACATAAGGATGTGAGAGCTGGACCATAAAGATATCTGAGCACCTTTGAATTGTGGTGTTGGAGAAAACTGCTTAGAGTCCCTTGGACTGCAAGAAGATCCAATAAATCAATACTACAGGAAACCAAGACAAACTGTTCATTGGAAGGTACGATCATGTGGCTGAAGCTCAAATATTTTGGCCATATCATGAGAAGACAGCATTCCCTAGAAAAGACACTGATGCTGGGAAAGATTGAAGGCACATGAAGAAGGGGATGACAGAGGCAAAGATGGATAGATGAAGTCGTTGAAGCAATTGAGCATGAGCTTGATGTAGCTCAGAGAGGCAGTAGGTGACAGATGTTCCCAGCGTGCTGCAGTCCATAGGGTCATGGAGAGTCAGACACAACTAAAGGACTAAACAACAACAAGGCACTGTTGATCCTGAAGTGCTAAACACAGCCCAGGATTTCAGGAATTCCCTGCATGTACACAATTGGAGAAGGAACTGGCAACCCACTCCAGTGTCTTTGCTAAGAAAACTTTATGGACAGGCACAATCAGAGACATAACAATATGGCACCGGATGAGCCCCTCAGGTCAGAAGGTGCCTACCACATTACGGAGGAAGAGCAGAGGGCAAGTAGAAGTAACACCAGATCTAATGAAGTGGTTGGGCCAAAGCAGAAAGGACACCCAGCTGCGGATGTATCTGAAGGTCGAAAGGAACGTCCGCTGCTGCAAAGAACAACTCAGCATAGGAACCTGAATGTTAGAACTATGAACCGAGGCAAACTAGATGTGGTCAAGAATGAAATGACTTGTTAATAGATATTTTTTTTTTGTGGTTGTATTTGTTGCCTTTAGCGAAGTTACTTTAATTATATAATAGGTTTCGGGTATTGCCTCCTTCTGTAAATAATGAGAATATTGCCAAGGGGTGGGTGGGGGGTTTGTAGGTGGGTGATTGTGTATGATTTAGATGTAAGTATTGTTTTACTGTATGTATTTTATTTTGGTTGTCTGTTTCTAAAAACAATAAAAAAATTAAAATATAAAAAAAAAAGAATGAAATGACAAGGTTAAACATTGATATCCGGGAAATTTGTGAACTTAAATGGACTGGGATGAGACATTTCACATCAGACAACCACCAGATATTCTACTGTGGTCAAGAATCCCACAGAACGAATGGAGTAGCCATCATAGTCAATCAAATAGTGGCCAAAGCAGTGCTCGGTTACAACCCAATAAATGACAGAATGATTTCAATTCGAATTCAAGGCAAGCCATTTAATATCACAGTGATCCAAGTCTATGCTCCAACCACGGATGCTGAAGACATTCAACACGTCATAGATATAATACCAAGAAGAGATGTTACTATCATCATAGGAGATTGGAATGCTAAAGTAGGGAACTGAAGGACACCTGGAATAACTGGCACGTTTAGCCTTGGAGTACAAAATGAAGCAGGTCAGAGATTAGTAGAATTTTGTCAAGATAATTCTCTGGTCGTAGCAAACACCCTCTTCCAACAGCCTTCAAGATGACTCTACACATGGACATCACCAGATGGACAACATTGAAATCAGATTGACCATATACTTTGCAGCCAAAGATGGAGGAGCTCTATACAGTCAGCAAAAACAAGACCTGGACCTGACTGCTGCTCAGACCATGAGCTTCTTATTGCAAAGTTGAAAATTATACTGAAGAAAAGAAGGAAAACCATCAGACCAAGTAGATACAAAATAAATAATATCCCCTGTGAATATGCAGTGGAAGTAAAGACTAAATGTAAGGGACTGGACATGGAAGATAGGATGCCTGACGAACTTTGGACCGAAGTTTGCAATATTATCCAGGAAAGCGCAACAAAGAATATCCCTAAAAGAAAGAAAAGTAAGAAGTCAAACTGTCTGATGAGGCTTTGAAAGTAGCCCAGGAAAGAAGGAAAGTGAAAGATAGCGGAGATAAGAAAAGATTTGTCCAACTGAATGCAGAATTCCAGAGGATAGCAAGAAGAGACAAGCAGACATTCTACAATGAGCGATGTAAATGGATTAAAGAAGATAACCGAATGGGTAAGTCAAGAGATCTCTTCAAGAAAAATGGGAACCTAGAAGGCACCTTTCATGCCAAAGTGGGAGTGACAAAAGACAAAAATGGTAGGGACTTAACAGAAGAAGATCAGATAAAGAATAGGTGGCAGGAATACACTGAAGATGTATACAGGAAGGATTTTAACAGCAGTGATGACCTCAATAATTTGTCCAATGAGCTGGAGCCAGACATCTTGGAGTGAAGTGAGATGGGCCCTAGGATGTCTTGATGATAATAAGACTGCAAGAGGTGATGGAATCCCAATTGAACTATTCAAAATGATAGAGGATGATGCTGTGAAAGTGTTACTTGCCTTATGCCAACCCATTTGGAAAACTCAACAATGGCCAATAGACTGGAAAAGGTCAGTCTACATCCCAATCCCAAAAAAGGCAGTGCCAAAGAGTGCTCCAATTATGGAACAATTGCACTCATTTCACATGCCAGCAAGGTAATGCTTATGTTTGTACATGCTTGAATCCAACAACATATGCACCAGGAACTATCAGATGCGCAAGCCGGGTTCCGCAGAGGAAGAGGCACAAGAGATCTAATCGCCAATGTCCGATGGATAATAGAGAAAGCAAGAGAGTTCCAAAAAAACATTGTGGCATGTCCTTATAGAGATGGGGGCACCAGGCCATTTCATCCTCCTCCTAAAGAATCTGTATGTCGACCAAGAAGCCACGGTCAGAATCCAACATGGGACAACAGAATGGTTTAAGATTGAAAAAGGATTGTGACAAGGGTGTATATTGTAACCTTATTTATTCAACTTATATGCAGAATACATTATGTGTAAGGCTGGACTGGATGATTTCAAAGCCGGAATCCCTATTGCTGAAGGAATATCAACAACCGCAGATACGCCGATGATACTACTCTGATGGCTGAAAGTGAGGAGGAACTAAAGGACTTTTTGATGAGGGTAAAAAGTTAGCCTGCTGCTCAACGTTAAAAAGACGAAGATCATGGCAAACGGCAATCTCACTTCCCGGCAAATAGACGGGAAGAAGTGGAGGCAGTGACAGATTTTATTTTCCTTGGATCCACGATCTCTGCAGATGGTGACTGTAGTCATGAAATTAAAATATGTTTGCTTCTGGGGAGGAAAGCATACAGATGTGAGAGCTGGACCATAAAGAAGTCTGAGAGCCGTAGAACTGACGCTTTTGAATTGTGGTATTAGAGAAGACTGCTTAGAGTCCCTTGGACTGCAAGAAGATCCAATAAATCAGTACTTCAGGAAACCAAGACAAACTGTTCACTAGAAGGTATGATCATGAGGCTGAAGCTCAAATATTTTGGCCATATCATGAGACAGCAGGATTCCCTAGAAAAGACTCTGATGCTGGGGAAGATTGAAAGCACAAGAAGAAGGGGACGACGGCAGAGATGGATAGATGAAATCACTGAAGCAATGAAAGTGAACTTGATGGAGCTCAGAGGGGCTGTAACTGAGAGATTCACCTGGCGTGTTGTGGTCCATAGAGTCATGGAGAGTCGGACGAATAAGAGAAAGCTGGAAATCCTGACCTGTATTCATCGCTCTAGGAACACTGATAACCTATACATAGTGAATAGTTTTCATATAAAATAGGAACTGAAGAGTTATGAGAAAGCTCGCCTCAGTGAATACAGCAATATTTAGTAACTTAAAACCAACATAATACATATAAATATATTTTCCCTCAAAACTGATAAAACACAGGTGTGGAGCCTGTATTTATCTTGTCAGAAAGAACATTAATGGCATTAAAAACAATGAAATGAAACAAAAGCAACATAAAAGGCTAATGACTAAAGAATTGAGTTTGTGTATTCTGTCTTGTTTTGTATTATGTATGATGGAGAGAAAGGGAATGGGGAAGAAAATGAAAAGAAATTGGCTTTTTACATTTAATTGAACTAACAGCGTGTAATGACAGTAATAAATAACTCAGTAGTGGCAGAGTGACTAAATAAATTGGTTTCAAACAGTAGTGATTCATCTTGTGTCTCTCATTGCCATCAGCTTCTCTCTGCCAGCCTACATTTGATAGCGTGACAATTCAAACTGTTCTCATTTCTTAAACAGATTCCTTCTAATTCAACACGTTAAGTAGAAAAATACATAAATAGATACTGTGATTGATGAATGTAAAGTGCCTTATATCTAAATAGGTAAAGGTTGCTACTACATTATATGCTAGAACAGGTAAAAATATTTAATAACTTGCATGGATGCATTTTTCAGCATCCCAATAATAATTTATTTTGTGTTTCTCAGTGGCATGTTGCATCACATTGTAATAAATTATAACAATAAATAATAAAAAAGACTTCCAATGACATCACTATAACGGTATATCTAATTAAAGGCCAGAGTAAGCACTTTTCATGTAAAAATTTATTTTTTAGTGCATCATTAAGTAACATAAAAAATACCTTACCAAGACAGCCTAATCAATGTTATCTGAATTGAGATGTGGAGGGACATGGCAGTGGCCATTAATGAGGTAAAGTGAAATTAAATTATATTTTTTTTGCTAAAGGTTTGCACCTGCATTTTTAATGTTATTGAATGGTGATCAAAAAATAGGTTTAACATGAAAACTGTGTAAACTGGACTTTTAAGCTTCTATAGTAATATATTGCTAATGCATTATTGCATGGGGACCACTATCAAGTCAAATGCTCTATTTTAGTTTGAATAACTGATAAATAAAAAATCAAAGTTGTACAATCTACAACAGCAGTTGATACCAGGAATTGACTGGCCTGATCCCTGAACTGATGGTACCCACTTTTGAGATCCAGATCATTTGAATGGTATGATTGACATGTCAAGTTTCATTTGGTGTTACACTGCATCCTAACTATAGGTCAGTTTATCAATAACATGTAATGGTAGTGACTTATTTAAGATTTTGATACTTCCCAGGACCAAATTGTTCTAATGGCAGTGACATGTTTGCCAGTTACTTTTCTGACACTTTTATCATCATTCACTCTCCACTTTCTCTTATTGCTTCCTAAGGACTTGCCGATAAAGGGTCGTATGTACTTAAGGGTAAAGTGTTGAAGAACTACTGGTGATGTCACATCATAATACCTACGGATAATAGGATAGCAAGAAATGGAGAGTTTCTCTTTGAGTATATAGTGCAAGTCAAAATGTAATATCATATGTATAACAAAAAAAAATATATCACACTCCTGGGCAATCTGGCATCAGTCATTATAGAAACTAAGGCTCAAATGCACATTGTGGCCAGGATATATTGAATTGACAGTGTTAATGGACTGAAGAAAACCTCTCCAGTTCCAGTTCCTCCAGTTATCTTATGTAGTAGAAATACGAAAATGTTACTCAGGCTATCTAGGAATTCTTTAGAGGTTTCTTTAGACCAAAAGATGAAATAAAGGCTTACTCCTACTAAAGGACTTTTTAGATGTGGACATTGCAGGGCTTGTCCCTACATACAGCCCAGTCACGAATTTGTTCATTCAACCACTCTGGAGAAATACTCCCTTAAAAGATTTATAAATTGTAAAACACATGTTATTTATGTTTTGATATGCCCTTGCCCTATGATATATGTCGGCAAAACAATACGGCAACTCCGCCGCAGGGTATTAGAGCATACCTACACTGCAACAAATCAAATGGATACACCAGTTTTTCCCCATATCTCAACATCCCACGCTAACAGACTTGATTCCATGAAATTCTTTGTCGTGGATCACCTATGTAGGAAACCATGTGGCGGAGACATGAACAGACAATTAGTACAACTAGAAAGCAAGTGGATATTCACCTTAAATTCCCAACATCCGTATGGGATTAATGAAGGATTTTCCTACTCAGCCTTCCAATACAAACTTTCAGAGCCTGGTCACATTAGAATAGTTAATGACATCTCAGTATACCAAGTTTATACAACTTTATTTATCCCCCTTTTCATATGTTTATTTATTCTCATTTCCTTTTCACCACCCAACACATCCCTTCCTTTCCCAACCCTCCACTCCCCCTCCCCAACCCTCCACTCCCCCTCCCCAAACCCCCTTCCACTCCCCCCGCCATGAATTTCCACTTTCCACTTAACCATTAGCCTTCCAATATATTCCACAGGATCATTTTCATTTATACACAACATTCACATTGCATTCACTCACACTATATTTACACCATGATATGCATATTCATGCACCTCTTTTGATATTATCATCATTATTATGATGTTTAAATTATATTACCTCATAATTCTCATTCCCTTTTTTTCTCACAATATTTAGCTACAGTCATCTATGTTAGACTGTACTTATTCACATTTACACACTTTCACTCATCACCCCCTTTTTTTTAATGATATACATTTACCCTCAACAGAGGAGTTTTTCACTGTCAACTACCACATTTTCATTCACAATTATTCAGCCTTCACAGATTGAATTCCATATCATACATCAGTATGCCTATACTGTTAGGTCAAAGTCTTTTACATAATTTCACTCTTTATAACAGTATTTATTTAATTTTCATCCCTAACCCCCCCCCCCCCCCTTTTTCTACAGTTACACTATTTATTTGGTTGGTTATCTAATTTATGTAAATTAATTAGTTTTTGGGTATTATTATGAGATATCTTATTTAATGAGATCTATTAGTCTCATTCAATCCATTTCTGCTCAATAGTCTATTCTCAACTAACTCCATTTGTAATTTTGTTCACCATTTAGAACTGAAGTTCAATTATTCATTTCAAGATGGCCAACACATTACATGCAGTATGCATATACAAAACGTTTATATAAAGTTCTAGTATCTTATTGTTGCTCTCCATACCCTGTATAACTCAATGTGAACGCAATGATGTCATCACGTTAGCGTCACGTTACGTGACGTGCAACGCCCCTTTCTTTTGACGAAACGCGTAAGTAACTGAGGCCTTAAATAGGCCCAAGCTTTTACAAAATTTATCCCAGAGGAAGCTCTCTGTGAGAGCGAAACGGACCGTCGGGACATTGAGAGGGTGATGTGCAGACTCTATCCTATGGAGGATCTAATTTGTCTGGCGTTGTGTCTGCAAACTGCAAATATTGGGCATTAAGTGGCTCTCTCTATATATATGCATACATGTGTACCTTGCCATTCAGCAAAACCGCAATTACAAGTTTAATGATGGCGGTGCATGGTATATGATTACCTTTATTAGCCCATTCTTGCTACTATTAGCCCCTTTTTTGCTATACACAACCAATTATAGTGCCATTATATTCACTATCTCTGCACATCATCCCTCTCTCTTTTTTGTTTTTAATCTACTTAGTGTGATTTTTCATTTTTTAAATGCTCCTCCATCCTAGCACTACTTTATAGTAACTTTGGAGTGATTCAGTGATTACAAAGTTAAGGGGATATAATACAACTAAAATGTATTTATTTATTTATACAAAACAGCGACGAATAAAATTAGTTAAAAACAAGGGAAGAATGGGGGGTTTTAAATAAAGGGCAAATGTATGGAGTACAGCAATCCTATTAGCATACAGAAACTCTGTATTATAAATATTCTCCAATTGGAGGGATACTGATACTACAACCTTCAGTCAAAATTATATCAATTCAAATAATTCCAATATAGCTATACTGTCAGTGAGCTTATAATAGAATGAATTAAGTTTGGCTTGCTTAAGAATTCACTGTCCCAAAAGTGAACCCATAGATGTAACTCTAAATGCCTCCTAGGATATTAAAAGGCCTGCTAGGATATTAAAAGGCCTGTGGAGATATATATGGCACAAATGTAAAGATAATAAATGTGAAGATAATACAAGTTCTATTAATAATGAATCATCCACTGTATAGCAATAAGTATTTGGCACTTTGGTCTCCCAGGAGCAAATTAAAATATAGGTTAGTTGAATTCAGAATAGGTCTGAGACACAATAAAGTATAGAGCATACATGGGGATTAGAGGGACATTAAGCTAGGCCAGAAACTCTAAGCATTCGCGGGCTGCACATGGTATGACTTCCGGGTTTGTAACACGCATGCGCACGTCTGGCGTGATGACGTACGCTGCGTAGTTACTGGGGCCTGACGCGTTTCGACGTGGATAAGTCTTTGTCAAAGGTAAAGTAACACGAGGCTGGGATCCAGTGATTAACAGTTTCTACTGACATATGAGGATTACAAGAACAATATTTATACCATATTGTATTCACTTCTATTTGTACACATTAGAAGTTCATTTTCAAACCCTGTAGACTAGGATGGTAGTTTGACTTATTTATTATTATTACACACTACGGCGTTTTTCAAGTCTTATTATTCCTATTCCCTTATTAAATTATACCCTAATATATCTAGGAATTCTCACCATAAAGCACTGGACAAAGAGCATAAATAGGCAGGAAAAACATCAGAAAGCTAGTTCGTATAAGAAAAGAAATGCTGATGCCTCTGCTGGACCCAGAAGGTGAAAGATGTGATTGTGAGATGGGCATTTCATTTCTGCTTCTGGGTGTGGATGATGTCAACTTTAGTCAGATTTAATTATCTAACAAACAGTTCCTAAACTCCCCAACTTCCCTCTGAAATGGTAAAAATACAGGAACTCAGAGGGAGACCAGGATAGTGGATGCAACATCTGTAGTGATTAGGCCGTGGATTACGACTACTGCAGCACAAAGGCAGGACAGGAGCAGCTGTATCAAGATGTCTTATCAGTCATGTATACCCCTCAAAGCTTACAAACATTGTCATGATGAAAGTTTGGTTACTCATTGGTTAGAAAAAATATAACTTCAGCAAACAATGCTAAAATAGCTTATAGTGTATCAATGTCAGAGGGAAGGAAACTTACACCCTCCTACTCACAGTATCTTGTGCATCTTCAAGGTCAGTATTTGGCTCGCTCCCCCCCTCCCCAACACCCAAAGTCCTATAATTATAGGGCTTATATGAAGGGGAGGCTGCATATCACAATAAATATACAAAATATACAAAACTGATTAGCCAGCAAAACAAAACAGGTGTAAGGTGACTGACTAGAATAAAGTTGAAAGATAATCCATACAAGCCCTATCCCAACCAAGGTTACACAGTCATTTTAAATACATCTAAACAAGACAGAACCTAGTGACACTATCTAGCTTTGGTCTCAGAGTGCTGTTGCCCATATCCTCTTCTCATGGCTTTACAATAGATGAGAAATGTCCCAAACTCCAATACCTCCTTCTTCACTGATAGATAAAAACCACACCCATCATGATAAAACTCTCAGGAAGTCATACAACAAAGACAAGTTAGAATCCTCTATTCATAAACACAGTCTTGTAAATTCATGATTTTTCAACTGCTAATGTTGTTAAGTTCTTACATTTTTCACAAATACATTTTTATTGGACTACAATGGTCCTTTAATACTGATCCACTCAATAGTGTTACCACCTCTAATCTTGAAAGGCGACCATCAGTTTTACTTGACACTAAATGAAATAAATATTAAAGAACAAATCTCACTGACAAATAATTTATAAAATAATACTCAACTCTGAATAGCCAAATAGCGCTCAACATTTTTTGCTGAAGGCAGGTGCTTTGGGTTATTGTCCAGGCTGTGTGTTAATTGCATGACATATGCATGTATACAGTACATATGCTAGTGACAAGTTCTTACCAAAGGCTGTTTTTTGCAAGTGTTTTAACTCTTTGTAGATTAACAGATCTCAGCAATACCAGCGATACACTTCACCAAATTAACTCTATCAAAGGAAAATAAAGATTTTTTTTCAGAATTGCTATATAATATAAAATAATATAGTATACTGTAATATAGTTTCAAGGTTAGAGAGAAAAATATTTAAACTGAATTTGTATATATTCTGAGGATTGATGCAAACATGTATGTACACATCAGTGCTAAGCTACTGAAATATACCACATAAAAGTGAACCCATATTATTATAATAAAAATAGTGATTAAAGGAGGGGTACTATATAAACATGTGTTAAGTAGTGTTGGTGGAAAACTAGTGTTGAGTTTTTTCAGCAATGGTGATTATCTAAACAATGTTGCTATACATATATTAAACTAGCTCAGCACATTACTGTTTTCTTTTATTAAACTTATTATTACAGTATATATAAAGAATCCCTGAGGCTAAACGCATATTAGTAGCACAACTGAAGATATGAATAACCTTTAGTTAGTTGAAAAAAAGATATTGTTTGAGTTATTCAATATAATAAAAAGCAAGTGTGTCATTCTGTCTCTCTGTTGATCATTGCAGGAATTTCCCAGTGAAAATGATAGTCCCCGGAAGTAGACCCAAAACGGGTGGGAGAAGAGTGAGGAAGTGGCCTGCGAGTGTGGGATGGGCTAGCTCCTCCTATTCTCTGCGTGGGCACCATTTTGTCACTCCAAGGTCGGACAGCGAGGAGACAGCATTGCTTGAGAGGTATGGAGAAAGCTGGTGCAGGCAGAAAGGTTTTAGCTTGCAGCACAGTAGCCTGTCATGGCTGGCATTAGTGAGAGTGTTGTTTTGGTGGTCGCTAGCTGGATGGAAACATTGAACCACACCCCATGAGTGAGGGTGAGCCCTCCTTGGCCACCAGGGAGCAGCCCAACATGGTGGTACCCCATGGAGGCACCTGGTCGGAAGCATGTTTAATTGAGAACTTGGCATTCTTGGAGCTGTTCCCCATTGTGGTATTGGTAATGCTATGGGGACAGGGACAAGCACGTTGTCTTCACCGACAACATGGCTGTAGTTCAAGCTATTAATAATATCACAGCCTCATCCATTCCCATCATCAGGTTGCTGTGTCATTTAGTGCTGTTATGTTTGCGCCTAAATGTGTGGTTTCGGGCCCATCATGTTCCTGGTTTTAAAAATGGGATGGCTGATGCTCTGTCTCACTTTCAGTGGGAGCACTTCAGGCAGCTGGCCCCCGAGGCGAGAGCAGAAGGTAAGCAGTTCTTGCAGGCTCTCTGGGAACTTGTAGCGGAGAGATAGTTACATAGTTGCATAGTAATTGAGGTAGAAAAAATACTTATAGTCCATCAAGTTTAACCGTTTAAGATCTCCTCTGATCTGCAATATGCAGATTAATTGTTAATTGATCCAGAGGAAGGCAAACAGAAAAAAAAAAAATGAAACTTTGCCAAGTGTCTCAAAAGGGAAAAAAAATGAATTCCTTCATGACCCCAGATACTGACGATTGGATTCCTCCCTGGATCAATACTCCCTCTCTAATTAACCAGGATAACCCTGAATGCCATTTTTATTTAAAAATATATCCCTTTTTAAATGTATCTATTGAATCCGCTGTCACCATCTCCTTTGGTAGAGAATTCGACAGATAAACCACCCTTACCGTGAAGAACCTTTTTCTTTCTTTAAGGTGGAATCTTTTTACTTCTAACCTCAAAGGATGTCCTCTTGTCAGTTGAAAACCTTGGCACAAAAGGTTTCCTTGACAAATCTTTATACTTACCGTGGATGTATTTATATAGGGTAATCATATCCCCTCTTAGACGCCTTTTTTTCTAGAGAAAATATGTATAACTTAGCCTCTCCATTCACCTTATTAGTTTTGTTGTCCTTCTCTGTACTTTTTCCAGTTTTAAAATGTCCTTTTTATGAAGTGGTGCCCAAAACTGTACTCCATATTCCAAATGAGGGCGTAGTAGGGATGTGTATAGTGGGAGAATTATAATTGCTTCCCTTGCTTCTATACCCTTCTTAATACACGCTAATGTTTTATTTGCTTTCGCAGATGCTGTTTGGCTTTGAGCACTGTTACCTAGGTGGTTGTCCACATGCACTACCAAATCCCTTTAAATATCTGATACAGAATATTGCTTCATTAAGTTTATAAATTGCATGGCTATTTTTCCTTCCCAGATGCCTAACCTTACATTTTTTTGTATTAAATCTCAACTGCCATTTAAGTGTCCATTTATCTAATTTATGCAAATCCCTTTGGAGGGAAAGTACATCATTTTCTGATTTAATTACCTTGCACAATTTCGTGTCATCAGCAAAAACGGATACAATACTTTCCAGTCCTACTTCTAAGTCGTTAATAAATATGTTAAAAAGGAGAGGACCTAATACTGGACCCTGAGGAACCCCACTTACCACATTAGTCCAATCAGAGTATGTTCCATTTACAACAACCGTTTGCTTCCTGTTTTTTATCCAGCTCTCAATCCATGTGCATATATTTACTGCAATTCCTGTATCCCTTATTTTGTACAATAGTCTCCCATGTGTCTCTGTATAAAAAGCCTTTGCAAAATCTAAAAAGACTATATCCACTGAGTTGCCTTGATCCAAGTTCCTACTAACCTCCTCATAGAAACTAATTAGATTTGTTTGACATGACCTATCCTTCATAAATCCATGTTGACTCCTACTTATAATCCTGTTCGAGCAGTCATATTCTTGTATATTATCCCTTATTAACCCTTCTAAAAGCTTTCCAACTACAGAAGTGAGGCTCACAGGCCTATAATTCCCTGGATTTGCTCTTGCTCCCTTCTTAAATATAGGTATCATCTTGTAGCGACCCACTGTTGAGTGGATCTTGAAAAATTAGATATAATGGTTTGGCTATTACAGAACACAGTTCCCTCAGTACCCTTGGATGTATTTCATCAGGACCTGGAACTTTATTAACTTTTATTTTTTCTCTTTCTATGTTAATCAATTATTTGGTGAAGGTAGTGTAGCCCCATTATGTTGCAGTGTCCCAACCACTGGCACCTCCCTTGTGTATACCGAAGAAAATAACCTATTTAGCTCATCTGCCTTTTCCTGGTCACTAATTGTCAGAAGGCCTGTTAGTGTCATTGATTCAGAGATCTTTGGCCCCATCAACTTGGTCGCCGTACAGGAAAGTCTAGTACAAGTGGTCCAACTTATTGGTCATGGCTGGAGGTGCGGATTCGGAAGGCAAAAGATTGGGTATCCTTTTGTGGTTTATTTTACTATGTACATATGAAGGAATGTTGCCTTTGTCAGTGGGTTGTTAGGTAGCAGCCCTAGCTTTCATGTTTAAGCTAGCAGGGTTAAAGGACCTTGGTAAGGAAGGTGCTATGTGGTTTAGCATGTGAAAGGTCTAGAAAGGACAAGAAGTGTCCTATTAGGTTTTTTTTTTTTAAATTGATTTTTATTAGACAGGTCAGACATACAACATAGTCCAGCAAAAACATTTGTGATGGTAAGTAGAAATTAACAACGTATTTCACATATCTGGTTTCTAGTATGTCATCTGCCTGTCCAAAACTCCTCTCTTTTTTCCGTTTTTCTGGAAATATAATAGCTGGTATTAGCTTTCAATTAACTTAAAACTAATGAAAAAAAAATAAAAAAAACAAAACTATATGTAATAAAGTCCCATAACTATGGAAAAAAAATGTATGAACTTGGATTCCTGACCATCTGTTGTCTTGAGCTTGGTTGGTTTCCACTAATATGTTGCGAACTCTGTGTTTAGGTTACTGTATGAGGCTAATGGTGTTGGGTAAGTTAAGACAACTCCTGATATGGTTCCCTTAATAGCTCCTTTGGAGGGAAAAAGTGTCACTCACCCTATTCATCTGCCTCGTCTTGTCTCCCAGGCGGCCCAGCAGGAGGCCCAGCGTTTGTAGTTATGGTCAACCTCAGCGGACAAAATGCTCATGGACCGAACAAACTCAATTTTGTTTAAGACTACTTCAAACAATGGGGTGGGTGATTTCCAATGGGCGGCTACTACTATCCTAACTGCTAAGAAAATTTGGTTGGTTAGGAATTGTTCTGAGTTGGACAACCCTTCTACCGGTAAACCCAGAATGGCCTCTTCTGGTCTCATGGGATAGTTTTGACCCCATAATTTCTCCAGGGTTTTGTAAGTGTCCACCCAGGTATGTCTAATCATAGGGCATTCCCATAGTTTATGGATTAGAGTCCCTTTCTGGTTGCAGCCCCTTTCGCAGGTGTCGCTAATCGTCTGGTTTCCTATGTGCATTCTTACTGGAGTTAAGTACCACCTCATGATAACTTTATAGGCGTTTTCCTTCATAATTACGTTAAGTGATGTGATTTTTGCTTGTTTCCGAATGCTGTTCCATTGGTCTCTGTCTAATTGTATGTTGAGGTCAGTTTCCAATGCTGACTCATAGTGTAATTTAGGGAGCATGACTAACTCGCTTAAATGGTTGTATATTATGGAGATGTTCCCTTTCCCTCCCGGGAATTTAATGCAACATTTTTCGAATAATGATGTATTTTGCCCTCCTTTATTCTTAGTGATGTGAATTAATCTTTGATTTATAGCGAGTAGGTTAAGCCATTCCCCCGGAGGTAGTGGTTTGTCCTCTAAGAAGGCAGTGGTGGACCATTTTTGGTTAACAACCGGTAAATCTGCCGCTATTGAGCAATTATTATCAATCCACCATCTGTATTGAGCATTAGAGTTTATTTTGGGGTTAGTTGACAGTGGCCATAAGGGGCTGAGCCCTGACTCTGGGCCAAGTAGCCTGTTCCTCTTATTTATATCCTTCCATAAATTAATTGAGTGCCTCACACTGGATGGGATTGATTGGGGTAACTTGAAGCCCTGCTGGGTTGAGAGCCCTAGTAATTGGCGCATGATTAAATCATTGGACCCTAGTATGTGTTTTTCTAATTGAACCCATACCGGGGGGGAGTCCTTGATATACCACTTTACTAGTTGTGCTAATCTAGCTGCTTTAAAGTACCTGGAAATGTCTGGAAATCCAAGCCCACCATCCCTCTTGGTCGCAGTAGTTGTTTCTCTGTTAATTCTAGGTTTTTTGTTGTTCCACAGAAAACTCATTAATAATTTTTGTATTTTTTTCAGGTCTATCGCTAATATCGAGATAGGAATAGTTCTAAACAGTTAGAGCAGTTTGGGGAGTACGTTCATTTTGACGGCATGTAGCTTTCCTAACCACGAAATCTTTAGTTCTGACCACCTGTGTAGGTCTCCAGTTAGTTGTTTAATGAGGGTTGGGTAGTTTGCTTCATATAGGATCTTAGTTGATTTTGTTATTTGTATGCCTAGGTAGTTGATAGAATTCGGGGCCCATTTTATTGGGAAGTTATTGGCTAGTAGTTTTTCCGTGGAGGGAGGAAGTGATATATTAAGGGCTATGCTTTTACTTGTGTTAATTTTGAAACCTGACAGTGGGCCAAATTTAGACAGAAGTTTGAATAGATTGGGAAGACTGATCAGGGGGTTGGATATTGTTAGCAGGATGTCATCGGCAAAAAGGCTTATTTTATGATCTATCGTGCCGACTCGTATGCCCGATATGTCAGTGTGCTGACGAATGGCAATTGCTAGGGGCTCTATACTAAGGGCGAATAAGAGTGGTGATAAAGGGCACCCCTGTCTTGTCCCTCTCGTGATGTTGAATTTTAGTGAGTTGTGTCCTTGGTATGTAACCTTGGCAGTCGGTTCTGAATATAATGATGTTATGCTTCGTAGAAAACCCTCCAGAATTCCGAATTTGTTTAGTGTGGCTTCCATAAATGTCCAATCTAACCTATCAAATGCCTTCTCGGCATCAAGTGCCAACACCATTGCGCGCCCTCCATCACTTTTGGTTATGTCAATAAGGTCAATTATTTTTCTGGTGTTGTCTGGCGCTTCTCTCCCCTTAATGAACCCTACCTGGTCCGGATGTATCACTTCAGGTAACAAGTACGCTAGCCTGGACGCTAAGATTTTGGTGTATAATTTTAAATCTGTGTTGATCAGAGATATTGGTCTATAGCTAGCACATTGGGCTGGATCTTTGCCCGGTTTAGGAATAAGTACTATTTTAGCCTCTAAGAATTCCGGTTTAATTCTTCCACCTGCTAAGAAGCTGTTAAATAGTTTGTGTAAGGTGGGGCTAAGTAGGTCGCTCATGTGTTTATAATAGAGGTTAGAGTAGCCATCTGGCCCTGGGGCCCCGTGTGCTTTTGTGGATTTGATCGCATCTTGTATTTCCTTGACCGAGATGGGCACTAAGAGTGATTCGGCTTTGGTAGAGTCTAATTGGGGTATTGTTAGTTTGCTTAATGTATTTTCACTTTCTAGTTTATGGGTTGGGGTGCCTGATTCGGGTGATTTGCTATAAAGGTCTGCGTAAAAATGTCTGAATTCATTTACTATTTGATCTGGTTTAAAAACTGTCTCCCTATTTTTGCTGATTATTTTGGCTATGAATGAGTTTGCTCTTTTTTCTCTTAGTCTTGTGGCCAGCATCCTATCAGGTTTGTTTGCGTGTCTGAAGAATTTAGCTTCAGTTCGCTGTAGGATAGTGGCCATTTTCCCTCTTAAAATAGTGTTTAGTTCTTGCTTGTATCTTATTACATTCTCGTGAGTCTGTCGTGATTTATCTCTAATAATTAGTTTCTGGGCTTCTGCAATTTTCTGGTTTAGGAGTAAAATTTGTGCTTGGTCCTTTTTCTTTTTGGTTGAGCTAATTTGTATACAGACTCCCCTGATCACTGCTTTGTGAGCCGCCCAAATTCCATCTATGTCTATCTCTCCTACTGTGTTGAGGTCAAGATAGTCTACGATTACAGTTCTGACCTTATCCCGTGTGATTGGATCATTCAGTATACTGGGATTTAATGACCACCTCGGGTTATTGCCTTTCGGCAAGAGGTTGCTTATGGAAATTTTGACTAGATCGTGGTCCGACCATGCTATGGGGCAGATAGAGGCCTCATTTAGGTTCCCGGATATGTTCTGTGGGATCAGGATATAGTCTATTCTGGAAAGCGAACCATGTCTGGCGGAAAAAAATGTGTATTCTCTTTCCGTGGGGTTCATGTTTCTCCAGGTATCAATCATGCAGTTTGATTTTAGGAGTTTTTTGAGTGCTTTGGTCGCCGTGGGGATTTTTTGTGAACCTAGGTCGTTTGACTTGTCTTTGAGCGGGTCTAGGACCGCGTTCATGTCTCCTCCTATTATCTTAAGCCCGTCTTCCCAGCTATCTGTGAGTTTCTGTATCTTTTGAAAGAATGGCGTTTGTACTGTGTTCGGGGCGTAAATGTTCAAGAATGAAACCTTATGTTCGTGTATTGTCCCATGTACTGCTATAAACCTGCCATCTTTGTCTTTTTGAATTTTACTTAACTGAAAGTTGAGTCTTCTGTGGAACAAAATAGTGACTCCTTTTTGTTTGGTATCCGCGGTAGAATGTAATGCTTGGGTAAAGACTCCCCCCCAATATTTTGGCACTGCTTGTTTTCTAAAGTGAGTCTCCTGAATCATTACTATATCTAGATTTAGTTTTTGGTAGTTTCTCAAGGCTACCCCCCTCTTGAATGGTTCGTTTAGCCCATGAGCATTATGTGACGCAATGACAATGTCCATATTTCTTAATGAGGTGTATGACCTTTTGGTGCGTGCAATTGGCTATCTCACCTTTCGGGATGTCTGTGACTTCGTTATCTTGTGCCTCCTGCTGGTTTCCGCCCCGAAGACCGCTCAGCAGCTAGCTGTGTGGAAGAGTACCTGTACTCAAAGGAAAAGAGACAACAGATTGTGAGACAACCTGACTGTACCCAATCCCTTGGGATTATAAAACCTTGGCTCAGTAACTGAGCTAATTCCTATTTCTCCTCCAGTGGAGATCCCTATGTTAACCCTGGGTAAGATGGCTAAGTTCGTGAGTCTGTTTAAGTATCTCACTGTTGGTCAGGAAAGCTCTTAGTATATTTGAACTTTATCGTGATCCTTACTTAACTAAGGTGTGGTAATTTAAACTACTATGAGGAGAGCGTTTGCTGTCCTCTTCGGATTTTACTGGTGGGCCTGTTAGTGTCTCTAAACTGACACTGAATTGGTCCGCCTAAACTGTCCCTACTGTTGGGGTTTGTGGCAGTCTATTTGTAAGCGCCCTTAGGGACGCCTTCTAGGTGTGTGAAGATTATGCCTTTACGGCCTGGGTTAACTGTCTATAGTGTATATTAGAACTTACACTGGTGCGGGTGCTACCTTAATGAACCTAGTCGTTAAATGATTCAGCTAGCTTTGTTTGTCAGGTTAGCTTGGAAATAAAGAGAGAGAGAGAAGAAGTGAGAGAATACATAAGAAAAAACAAAATAGGTGACAACTCATTGTATTCAGTCTGTATCTTTGTTCATGGGAGGACTCCTCGCTCTTGGGTTTTCTGTTGACTGCAGATTCTCACCAACTGTGACTTTGATGTTCCATTCCGCCAGCAAGTTGATGCCCTCCTCCAGTGTTCTAACCGTGAAGAATTTTCCTTCCTTGGAGATATTGAGGCGAAAAGGGAAACCCCATGTGTACCTCCATCCTTGAGCCAAGATACAGTCCAGAACCGATTTCAGTTGTCTCCTTTTGGCAAGGGTAACCGGGGCTAAATCAGAGAAAAGCAGCGGTGTGTGCCCCTCGATGGGAGGAATGCCTTTTCTTGCGGCCTTCATGAATAATTCTTTGGTGGAGTAGTAGTGGAATCTGGCAATGATGTCTCTTGGTCGTTCTTGCGGAGATGAACGGAAGCCTAGGGCTCTGTGGAATCGATCCATCCTCAAGTTTTCCGGATGCATGTTATGGAGGAGAAATTCGCATAGATCGCTAAGGTATGTGTGTAGGTCTTTTACCGTTTCTGGCACATTCCTCAGTCTTATGTTCTGTCGTCTTGATCTGTTTTCCAGATCCTCCTGTTGCAATTGTTGTCTGGCTTGTTCGTCCTTCAACGCCAAGATCTCCTCAGTCAGTTTGTTGTTATGTTGCATTATTTCCGAAATTTTAGTTTCCAGTTTTGTTGTTTTATCATCCACCTTCTTAATTTCTGTGGATAGTTCTGTCATCACCTGCCGGATCTCTGATTTGACCTCCTCTCTGAAGTTGGATATTAAGTCCTTAAGGTCCTGGATATCACTTTTAGTGCTAGGTGCTGACATTTCGTAGTTTTTTGTTGCGTGGACTGTGACTATGGGTGCTTTATTGGTAGGAGAGCTTGCCGAAGGTTTGGGTAGGCAGTAAGATTGGATCCCTTTATTGTTCTTCCTTGTGGCGACACCCGCCATCTCAGTGAAAGTGCTGTAGTTTGAGTTGTTACCAGATTTCTGGTAACATTTGTCTAGTCCCAGTGCAAATGTTGGCGTCCCTATGTTCCAGGGCTCTTTCCTAGTTACATCTTTTTGGGTCCATTAAAAGTTCTGGAACTGGTTCAGCCACCTCCTGAAAGTTTGTAGCTGGAGAGTAAGTTTTTGTTGATTTTTCCCACTTGCGTGGTAATATTGAGTTTTGTCCACTAGAGGGTAGCGGAGTTCCACTAGCACAGTCTGTTATACAAGCAAAGCCTTGGGCTGGTAATCAAGTTTGAAAAACAAAGAGTTTTGTAATCATGTGTCGTTTGCTTGATTAACCCTTTGTCTGCTGCAATTTCCTTGTGTGCTGTTGTGATCTTTTTGAAGAGTTTGTTGCTTTTTCTGTACTCTTTGTGGGTTGCCTTTTCCCTCAGATGGGATTACCTTCCCTTAGTAAAATTTTAGACGGGTTCCTGGTAGCTGCCTTTGGGGTGAGTGTTTTTGCTTAAGGGACTTAACAGCTCCTGGGACTGAGCTGCATTGTTTTCAGGGACCTGTTTCAGTCATGTGCCTGGAACCAGTGGGTTTCTGTGAGGGTTCTTGGGCCCAGGGGGGAGGTCCCCTGTTATGGGTATGACTCCTGGATCTCTTTGGTCTTTTGGAGCCCCCCTCTATGAGCCCCTGTAGAATTGGCTTCTGTAAGTTCGTGAGCCTGGTTTGGGCTTGTAAAGGTCCCTCTAGCTGAGGATTGTTGGGGGTGGAAGGGCCTCAGAGGGGTCTGTCTGCACCCTCTCCTGTTCTACCCCTTCTGTGCTGTGTGCACCCTCATACACCTTGTGTTCGGGGCTGTGTTATGAATGCTGGGAGTAGTGGTAGCGTAGGCCTGTGAGGTAGCGTCTAATAGACTATACTGTAATTAGTGTACAGGGGAGCAATCTCCATCTCTTTCTTACCTCACAGGCAGGCTTCCTAGTCTCTGCTTTTGACAACTCCGTGCTAGGGCTCTTTTCACCCAGACTGCCGCCGCAGTGCACTCTCGCCGTTCTGCTTGGTTGGGCCGGTGTGTATCTCACGCCTCCGCCTCTGGGGTGTCCCCCTCGAGATCCGGACCCCTTGCTGGTTCCGCCGCCGCCTCTGATTGCTGACTAGCAGCGCTCGGTGTGTTCAGAGCTGTGGCGGAGGGGTCTGTGTCGCAGTCGGGGCTCGTCTGTTCCAGGTGGGGAAGTCGTGGCCTGGTGGACGGTCGCAGCCGCCCGTCGCGGTGCTGGTCACGTGCGGTCCTCTAAACGGAACACCGTTTATAACAAAAAAAAATGTTCTGGTTGCTTGTGGACCGGTCCGTGGGGTGCTGCAAATGTACTGGAACCTTTTCAGGAGCTTTTGGTGAGGTTAGCCCCGATTAAATTGCAGTTTTTGGCTGCGTTTCCGTCCTCTTAGGTTTTTGTTGTTGCTACGTATATCAGTGATGGGGAAAGGTGTGTTATTAGGAGTACAAAGCCTTGCTGTTCTGTACAGCTTTCTCCCTAGCCTTCTTCGGGGTGTTTAGGATTGGGGAGTTGGTTGTGGCTAACAGGCATGGGCGGGAAGGTATCCAAGTTGAGAATGTGTACCTGCAGGGAGATAAATTGGTGATATGGTTAAAAAAGTCTAAAACAGAAGTGGGACGAGGAACGGAGATTGTACTGCATAAAGTGGGAACAGATTGTTGCCCCTTTGAATTCATCAGGCGTTTCAAGCAACAGTAACCAGGTCGCGCTAGGCCATTCTTAATGCACGCAAATGGTGTTATCTCGCTTCCTATGTTCTAAAGTGTTGAAGACTGGCTTACAGAAGTTGGGGTAGAATCAGACTGAGTTTGGAACCCAGTCTTTCTGCATTGGGGCGGCGACAGAGGTGGCTGGGCTGGGTTTACCAGACGAGATGCTAAAGAAAATTGGTAGATGGGAGTCAAAACGTTTTAGGCTTTATGTAAGACCATCTACTCCCTAACTTACTAACATGTACAGGCCATTGTAGGCTGCCAGAAACAGACATGGGTGATATGTTTATTGGGTGGCCTGCAACTGGGCGTATCCAAGGAGCACTGGAAAGTGAGTTGGTACGGCATCAGAGGAATGAGATGGAGGGAAGCGAGTGGGTTCATGAAATCATTCACCTATAGCATTGGATTATATTATTATATTTTTCAGTCCTTAAGTCGTGTCCCACTCTCTGTGTGACCCTATGGACTGCAGCACATTTAGCTAGGTCACTGCCTGTGCTGTTCCACAAGGTTTTCATGCCAAATATACTGGAGTCAGTATCCACTTCCTTCTCTAGTGGACTGTGATTTGTCTGATCTCTCTGCTATGACCTGCCCACCTACAGTGGCCCTACATGGTATAGCTCACAGCTTCATTCAGATACACAAGCCCCTTCACCACCACCACTTAGCAATCCACAAGGGGACGAGGGGAACATACACCACACTAATCTACTCTAACACAGCCTTGAGAAAGCTAGGAAAAAGTGAACAAACTCATGTCTAGCTTCATTAGGAAGATGGGTTGGGTAGCATTTCGGCATCATGATTTAGAAGGTAATTACGCGGATAGTCTGTTTCTCTCTGATGGAGTGCATCTTACTAAAATTTGGCTAGAGCTATGGATGTTGGAATTTAAAGAAGGGGTACAACGGGCCTTAGCATTACATGGGGTAGTGTTTCTGTAGAGGAATCTTCCGGCAACGTCGTGGCAGGTAGAGGGGTTGGTAGAAGTGATGTCCCTCCCCCGAGGCAGGTGTGCTTACGTGTCTTTATTTGGGCAAAGTACCAATAGAATGTGCCGGGTCATGACAAGTGATTAGAGACCAGGAATGTAATCTTACAGCAGCAAGACAGTTTCACACCTTGAAGTGGCTATGTATCTGTAGCTGTCCACATGGTTTAGAGAACTGATCCAGAAGTACCACCATCTCCCTCTGATGTATGGTTTGCCCTGAGTCCCTCCTGGATGTGTCTAATATATGTAAATGGTGAGCAGAAGTGTAGGAGCATGTACCTGTGCAGAATTTACCAAATGGACAAGTAGTTTCTTAGCAAGTGCTGAGAAGCTATTGATTGGAGAAGAGCACACATCCAGTGAAAGTACACAAGTGAATAAGGTGGGGCAAAAAATGACTCTATGATTTGTAGGTCCAGTGTAAAAGAAATGTTGTTTTGTTCAGTGTGTCAGGTATATTTGACTGAATGGAGGCTGTGGGAGCAGGAACAGCTTAAAACAAATAAATAGACCTAAGAAGAGACCAAAAAGGAGAGAGCAGCCATAAAACATAGAGATAAAATTATAAACAACATATCATCTCCTGTGTTCATGTTATCACAAATAAAATAATTGTGTAGAACATTTGTGGATATTGAAGTAATCTTATTAATGGATATTGCTATTTTCTTCTTCTTATTATTATGGCTCAATTTTTGCTGTTATGGACCCTAAAACTTTTATTCAAGTGTCTACAATCTGATAGAACAATAGTGCAAAACAGTGTAGGATAGTGTAGGATACTTACGGGGAGATTTGCTACGGATTGAGGGGCTGTGATGTATATTAATCCTGCATCACATGCCATCATCCAATTTACAGTACTAAGCCCTGTTTCCACGTAACATATAGCCAGTATCTAAATATCCTGGGCATGTTATCGGCTTGTTAGGAATGTGATGCTGATTTATTAAAGTAAATCTGTGCTCCTCGCATTTGTCACCCCAGACCAACACTTAACTGGGCACAAGAGAAATCATGTAGACTACCTTTGTTCTGCGTTCAGTACAGATGAAATGTTAGAGTGGTAATTGAAGTGAATTGAAGGAACCTCCTCAAGGTTATAGGCCTTCTCTTCCAAAGCATGCAGATGCATGTATCTCTGTTATATGAACATTTCATGAGTGCATAAGGACAACAGTAATTGAAAATATGATGTGCATGCAGTCTTAAAGGGCCAGGTTAAGCTATTAAAGTTAAAAAATGCACATGAAAATGCCAAGAGATCAACAGCCTTATTAAATTGCGATTCGGTCAAATGAAAAGGGCTCTATATAAGAATTTTTTTTACAGAAGTTTTTAGTTAGTGAAGACCTTGCTTTTGGATAGAAGTTCACTAACTAAAAACTTCTGCAAAAAATGTGCTCTGTGCTTATATAGAGCCCTATTCAACTGGCCGAATCGCAACTTAATAAGGCTGCAAATAATTAACCAGAAAATATAATTTAAAAACAGAATTTATTTAATTAATGACTGTTCCTGTACCCCTCCAAACCTCTCTCATTGTTCTATATTTCAACAGCAATGACACTGATTAGGCTGTCTTGGTAAACATTTTATAATGTTATTGTTGAAATCTTCCACTTCAATTCAGTAGTGCTTAGGGCAATGAGAGAGATGGGAACGGGTACAGCAGTTGCCATTAATTAGGTAATCTGGGTTTTTAAATTATATTATCTAGCTAGAGATTTGCGTTACATCTATTTGTACATGTATTTTTAATATTAATGAATGGTGAGCTAAAAAAATAGGTTTAACATGATGAGCATTTATACTTGCTCTTAAACTTTCAAATTTTCTACGTTTTGATGAATTTCAGTTAAATGTTAACTGTGATTTAGACTAATTTTTGGCAATGAATTTGGTTTATTTTCTCAATTTTTAATTGCTGGGTAGAGGAAAGGAAACAATGGGAACAAACTGAATTGATAGTGTTTTTTAAATAAAAGTGTTTTGTTTACCCAAATGACTAAAACATTAATTAATATAAATATGCCTCTGCTCATATGCATACACATGGAAGCAGCAGATACAAATACACATATAAATTCACAAGTTTACGTATGTTCATCATGTTCCTCTCCATGCTCTCCCTCTCAAGACCATGCAGAAGAAAGTATGATTCCAGCAGGAGAATTGGAGATGTTAAAAAAGGTTCCAAAACAATTGAATATATTAATAAATATATATGCTAGCCACTTGCCAGTTACAAATGACGGCAAAATATTTTATTTTTCTAATTTCCCTGTCTCCTTTTTTCTCTTACTCCCCTCTCCCTCTTCCCCCATCTCCTTTATCTCTTCCTCCCTCTCCGTCTCCTGTGTTTCTCCCCGCCTTCCCCGTCACTCCCCTGTGTCTCTTTCCTCCCCTCTCCCTCCCCTGTGTCTGATTTCCCCTCTCCCTCCATTGTGCCTCTTCCCCCTCCCTCACCTGTGTCTCTTCTCCCCTCCTTTGTCTCTTCCCCCTCTCCCTCCCCTGTGTCTCTCCCCCTTCCCCTCTCACTCCGTCTGTCTCTTTCCCCTCTCCATCCCCTGTGTCTGTTTCCCCCCTCTCCCTCCCCTGTGTCTCTTCCCCCCTCTTCCTCCCCTGTGTCTGTTCATCCCTCTTCCTCTCCTCCTTCCCCCTCTCCCTTCCCTGTGTCTGTCCCCCCTTCCCCCTCTACCATGTCTCTTTCCCCCTCTCCCACCCTTGTGTCTCTTTCCCCCCTCTCCCTCCCCTGTGTCTCTTTCCTCCCTCCCCCTCCCTTGTGTCTCTCCACCCTGCTCTGCCTCCCCTGCGTCTTTCCCCCTCTCCATTCCCTGTGTCTCTTCCCCCCTCCCCCACCTGTAACTCTTAACCCCTCTGCTTTGTCTTTTCCCCCCTCTCCTGGGTCTCTCTCCCCCCTTACCCCCCTCTCCCCCGTCTCTCTCTCCCTTTCTCTCTCCCACCCTCTCCCCTGTCTCTCTCCTAAACCCTCATGCACAACTCTCCTCGCCATTTTCCACCCTCTTGCCGCTCATTGTGCATCCGCTGTGCAATGCGCAACTTGCGGCCGTAATTGCGAGCGTTACAAACAAACTCACATTTAAGACAACTATATATGTGATACACACACACACATATATATATATATATATATATATATATATTGTCACAAAGTCAGGTGGACCCACGGATACATTATAGAAGGAAGATATGTCAGCACCAGACTGATCAGGTCCATTAGTCCAGTGCTGACAGAATTAAAGCAATTAGCTGCACCTGAAGTGTCAAGCAGACTATTTATATTCCCAGGAACTAACAGCCAGAGAATGGAGTCTAGGGGAAAGTAAGAGGACAGACACAGGACATGTGGGTGCTGGAATCAGAGAGAGACAAACCAAGGAAACTGCTGTTGGAAACATGTCCAATCTGCTGAGAACCTGTGCTGCAGACTGAAGCCACCTGCAAGGCCGACTACAATACAGAAAGGTTAGAAACTCCTTTTGTTCTGTATTACCCCCAGGGAAGAGACTGTTGTGCTTCACAAGACTTTATCTTCTAGAGTATACTTGGTACTCGTTACAAGGATCCCTGGGGTTGGGTACTCGGAGAGAAGGGAGGGCCGGTACCCTGGCCACAAGTTGGCACTATACCACATATAAGAGACTGTTTGTATCCTGGCCACAAGGTGGCTCTATACCACATATCAGAGACTGTTGTATCCGATCCACAAGAACCTCCGTTGGAAGTAGCACGATGTTTGTGAATCATATTTCTTCGGAGCAGAGAAGCTGCCCAGGTGTTCCTGAATGTTTAGTAAGAACATTTATGTAGATTTTTATTTTAATTATTTTCTTAAAGTTAATTACTACTTCTGGACCCTTGTTCATAAGCCCTAAAATAAACAAGTCTCCTGCATCATAAATCTATGTGTTGCGGAACCTTTTATTATAAAAATCCCTGTGGTAAACCGCCATCTAACTAAATAAATAAAATAAAAAAGTTAGAGTCCCCCTTAAATGACCACTGTATGGAATGATTTAAAAAAAAAAAAGCCATATTGCCTGTGTATGTAGTATGCCCATGAATTAGAATTTTTTTTTTAAACGTTTTAATTTTACTCCATTTGCAGCTCCAAACAAGCACCAGATCTCCTAATTTGTTGCTGAGTCATTCTAGAAGATTTCTTTGTAAATTATAGGGGTGTGTATTAGTGCACATTGTTCCTCCAGGCTATATGAATGAGCATATAAGCAGCTCCATACACACCTCCATAATCTATATAGAATCCTCCCAGCAGCAGCAAAGGAGGAATGTGATGCTTGATCAGAGCTGTACATTTACTATAGTAGTCCTTTAATGGGGAGAGCAGTTACCGCAAAGAGTAAAGAAAAGGAAGGGAGAGGGAGATGCTCTGGGTTTGGTGCTGATTGTTTGAAAAAAACAACTGTTTCAGAAATTGGGACTTCAGAAGTGGTCCATATAACAAGCACAGGTAGGACTGCTCAGCTCTCCTTGCACATTGTTCAGTCGTTTCCGACTGTTCGTGATCCTCTGGACTGCAACACGCCAGGCACATCCTGTGTCTGATTGTGCTTATCCATGAGCTTTTCTGGGTAAAATACTGGAGTGGGTTGCCAGTGTACCGTGATTTGTCTGACCTTTCTGCTATCACCTGCCCATCTTGGGTGACTGTAGTGGAGATTCAATATTACACTTAATATCTTTGCTTGTAGAATGTAAAATATCCAAGAGAAGTACTGTACAGTCTCATAATCCAAATCTCCCCATACTGGACAATACACAGTTGGGAGGGCAAAGGTTAACCCTTTTTCGTGTCTTACCCTCTAGCTCTGTGTATTACACTCTGTGCTCTGTATATTAACAAATATCAATAACACAGTGTCTTTGTAATAAGACTAGGTCACTGTTTTTTGTCACAGTAACCCTACATAGTATACTTCACAGCTTCATTGAAGTACACAAGCCCCTTCACCAAGACAAGGTAGCAATCCAGAAGGGGCTCCTTGCACATACAAAGTATCAGAGACTTTCCTCATCCATGCTATCCTTTACATCTTGTACTTTCTCCTATTCTCTTTCCTCACACACTTCCATGTCTTATTTCTTGTCTCCTCTTCACACACAATCACTGAATCATCCTCAGTTCCTGTGTTACCCAGACTAACTAAAGTGTGAAAAGATCTTGTAAAAAAGAGGTTCTGTACAATAAAGATTGGAGAAGTCTCACTTCAGCAGAGATAAATCATTTATCTTAGTTAACATATCCCTGGTGCATTTATACACTACAATTTATCATTACTTACCAACTAATAAATAAGGTAAGGTAGAAAACTTCCAAACTTTAACAGAAAATAGCTGACTTCCTCCAGCTTCAGCCTTGAAACACCCTTTATATATGAATGCCCTAGGCTTAATGTGACATATTTCAAAAGTGTAAATGCTGTATAAAAAGGAAGTATTTCTCATTTATATTATATCAATAATGGAAGCTTTTGATTTTCTTCCTTGTTATCCTGTTACCAAATCTGCAATCTCCCATTATGTTGGTTAAATGATCAGCACAGTCTTCCCCCGCTTAAAAATAAGTAATTTAATAGACTTAAGAACATTTTCCGTATATATATAAAAAAGCTACGAGAGAGGTTTACAGAGAGCTAAACTGGATTTAAAGATTATCCTTCTTTAGCAATTTGTATCTTTTGTATCCTTTACAGGGCTTTCTCCCCTCAGGCATTATTTTATTGTCTCCTCTCTTTAGTGTGATTTGCACACTGAAAGATTTCTGGTTTAGGAGCGAGATAATGATATAAAATACCCATTTATATTCAGAGCAACCCACACTTTCCCATTTCTGTGATTATAAAAACACCTGCATTTAATATACATGGGATAATGGAAGGCATATAGCTGGCAGTGCAGCAGAGTAATCAGGTAAAATATTACAATATTATGGCAGATCAGTACCTGATAATGACTTGCCTTTTTTAAAAGACTGACAAACACCATGACCTAAATCAATCAAGCATAAAACATTCTCATAATACATTCTGAGCTACTTATACCCGCAGACTTGATTGCTTTTTGTGGTATTTCTAGCAGAGCTACTATGCATTTTTTAACTATGAGTGTTCTGCAGCTATTTTTAATTTTTTTTGGAATATACATTACCAAGCAGACACAAAGCAGATATTCCCTTATTCAGTCAGTGTCCCATGGAAATGTTGATTTTGAGTACATATGTGGACCAATAGGTCTATATAGTCTGTTTATTCTATGTCCAAACCTTGGCTTAATAAATTCTGTCTTTTTGTATTTCCAATTGAATGCCATTACTGTGTTTGTATCTGCTACGTTAGATGGAAGTCCCTAATCTACAAACCTTTATGTTGTACATTTTAAACATTACAGTCACAATAACTGTATAGTGTAAAACATTTATGTTTGAAATATCAGAGTATAATAGGCAGAGAAAGCTAGTTTATTTTTAATTAAAAAAATATATACGTTTGTTGGTCACTGGAGGCATCCATAACACTTTGGTGAAATTGCATGTATGAGAGGGGCAGTTAAATTTAGGCATGGGCAAAGATTGCAGTTAATCTTTTAAACTGCCAGGCTCCAAGCTTTCAGGAAGTGTTGAAGTCAGACACGATGGAACACAAACAGATTTCTCTAAAAAAAAATTGGTAGATGGCTTAAAGGACTACTGCAGTTCAAGAAAAAAGACTCTTGATTGTCAAGTATGTACCAAATTAACAATATTAGTAGCTGCGTAAACCGTGGACATAAAGCATTTGTTCATTCAAGCATGGTGGTTAAAGTGTCATGGCCTGGGCCTGCATGAGTGCTGCTGGCACTGGGGAGCTACAGTTCATTGAGGGAACCATGAACACCAACATGTACTGTGACATACTGAAGCAGAGCCTGATCCCCTCCCTTCGGAGACTGGGCTGCAGTATTCCAACATGATAACGACCCCAAACACACCTCCAAGACAACCACTGCCTTGCTAAATAACCTGAAGGTAAAGGTGATGGACTGGCCAAGCATGTCTCCAGACCTAAACCCTATTGAGAATCTGTGGGGCATCCTCAAACGAAAGGTGGGGGAGTGCAAGGTCTCTAACATCCACCAGCACTGTGATGTCATTATGGAGGAGTGGAAGAGGACTCCAGTGGCAACCTGTGAAGCTCTGGTGAACTCCATGCCCATGAGGGTTAAGGCAGTGCTGGAAAATAATGGTGGCCACACAAAATATTGACACTTTGGGCCGAATTTGGACATTTCCACTTAGGGGTGTACTCACTTTTGTTGCCAACGGTTTAGACATGAATGGCTGTGTGCTGAATTATTTTGAGGGGACAGCAAATTTACACTGTTATACAGGCTGTACACTTACTCCTTTACATTGTGGCAGAGTGTCATTTCTTCAGTCTTGTCACATGACAAGATATAATAAAATATAAAAAAAAAATGGGAGGAGTGTGACATACTGTATATAGTAAATAAATAGTACATTTGTGTTCACATTTGAATGTCTAAAATAAGCTAAAAAAACATATTTCCTGCTGAGAATTAATAGAAATTCAGTTATTCCACTGCATTCTGGGAACCTGGGCAGGGACATACAAATTTGCCCACAAAGGCTTCGCTCTTTTAATCCAATACCATTTTAAACATGGCTTCCATCAGCATCCCTCCCCTCTTAGCAATTACTCTTGTCAGCATCCAACCCTACACAGACCCAGTCTCTCTGAATATCCATCCCCTCATAGCACTCACAGCCATCTCACATAGCACCCATCCATATTTCCACCCGCCCTGTACTTTGTTGTCATCCAGCCCTGCTCTCTCTCACCTCTTCCCTTATACATATCCTGCTCAACTGCTCCACACTGCAACCTATTGGAGCTTCAGTAGAAATGTTCTTTACAGAAACATACCAATTTCCAGCTGGGCGGGGTTGCAGCCAAGGAGTTACAGGGGGTGGGGGGGTTGGAGTCAGGTGTAGCAGGGGGACCTCTGGGTAGCACATACATGAGTGATAGCTGTAAACTCACTATATATTGAGATTTTGCATTTTTTGTTGTTTACCAGGTGTGGGCAATTTTGATCCTGTAGTTCCCCACACAGTCCTGTATTTGAGAATTTCCTTTCTGTGTACAACTGAGTCAATCAGGATGACTGAAGAAATGATTGACTCACCTGTGCGCAGCAGGGATATTCTCAAATCTGGGCCTGTGTGAGGCTCTCCAGGACTGAACTTGCCCATCCCTGTTGTATAATATGATGTATTTTGATCTAACAATGAAGAACTTGCTATTTTTTGACATGTGCTGGTCATAAAAACATGAGAAGCAATGTTTTTACCAGTATGCTCAGGGCATTCAGAGCATATTTTCTAAATGTAACTTTCAATTATATGGATCAAAGCAGAATTAAAGCTTAAAAATCTATAAGCTTTTCGATTGTAAATAGAAGAAAAGCCTCAGGAATAGGGCAAAGCATAAACTATAAATGATATCTATTTGTGTAATGTTTAAAACATGATCTATTCAATGCATGCAGGACAAATTTGTACTTTAATGTCCCTTTAATGCAACTCATTTGTAATTTTACTTACATTAATCGGAGTGGGAAAAAAACAAGAAAAGGGACAAAATACTCAAAATTAATTATCAATCTCTTACAGAAGAATTGAAAAAGATAAGGTGGTTCAAAAAGTTCAGTGTATATCTTTATTTTCCATATTTCATAGTTCAAAACATCTAGGCTTCGATTCAATTGAGCAATTGTTGTTACGGGAGATCGTAATGGGCCCGTAAACTAATTTGCTATTAAATTAATGACTTTTTGCGAGATCTACAGGTTACAGGCTGAAAATCCCTGCGGTTGTCAAAAACGTAACTTACAACCCATCTAAGCCTTTGATCACAAGACTTACAATCGCAAATCGCCATTCAATTGCTACAGTTCCTCATCCCCGCAATTATTTTCACACCCGTAAATGTCAAATGTAGAAGGAAATCCTACGTGTACCAGATAGGACTCGCAAGGGGTTAAACCCCTGATCGTCTCAATCTCGCAAATCTGCAATCTCAAAAAAAAAATTTTTGTATGTGTTATTTCGGTGTTATATCAATCTCGGTAATCAATGAGTTAACACATATCAGGCCACCCACAAGGACAAGAACATTTCCTTAATTAATTTTTATTATTTTGTACATTGCCAGATTGCGATAATTAATTGACGTGTAACCTCCATTTTATACTGACATAATGATGATGGTTTCGTTTTCTATTGGCTGTTTCTAAATTGGTAGTTACGGCCTTACTTAATTGAGCATGATCATGCCCTGAAATGCTACTCATGATAGCATGGTTTACGGTTTCGGCTTTGGGCTTGTTCAATTGAATCATTCAGTAATTGTAGCAAATTTCAAGCCCGCAGACATACAATTAAATAAGGCCCCTAGTTTGCAACACACCAATTAGATAGCAAAATTGTTGCTTTGTCTTGTTCAAAACCAAGCTTGCAGGTATTTTCTCCATGCCCAGGAGAAAGAGGTTCTGAATTTTATACACAGCAGTGCCACCTATGGTATAATCTGAGGTAGTGGATATATTTGACATGATATGCACAAACACTTAACAGTTACAAAATAGAGCTTTTTAGCAATCAAAGCATTGTATTTGTGTATTCTACTGTACTAGAAAATTTCCCATCAAAAATGACGGGAATAAAATTGTAAGCCTGGCAATGCGTGTTAGTGTATTTGGTTGTGTTAGTGCCTTGGTTTAAGTGTTACTGGCTTTTGTTAAGTGTTACTGCTTAGGGCTCAATTTTACGTTCTTCGGGCTAGTTTTCCATCCTTTGGCCTCGATTTGGTTGTGTTTTTTTCTTCGCTTAGGCGATTTTCGAATTAACTTGCAACCTTCACAGGCTCCCTGGCTCTTCCTTGTGCTGTATGTGAGTGTGTAAGTGAATGTGTGGCATTTTTTTTAGGTCTTTTCAGTTCCGTGGTTCAGCCGTTAAAGTCCGATTTTTGCTAGGCTCACAGTGTATGTGCGGGTTTTTGTCCTAAATCCTTTGGTGCATGCTTCAACTGGGTGCCTCGCAGTTAACTAAGTCTTGCCTCGCTTTGCAAGGTTCGCAGTGCAATGAGCGCCTTTGGCACTCATTGCAGCCTAAGTCGGAGCTTATTGCAGCCTAAGTCCCGCATGGTCGACGGCTCCCCTTGCTTCGCGAGGCTCACAGTTGCGGCCCTATGGGCCCTAAGCGTCGATTTGCGGCGCCAGTGCGTGACCAAAATCGTAAGAGTTCCAAACGGCCCCGCAGATCCACAACTATTATAGTATTGAGTACTTTTAGAACTTTAACAAATACAAAGCTTTTGGTTCATATAATGGATCGTGTAAATGTTTAAAAAATCCAGTTCATCTTTACACTAGAACTAAAATTTTCACTTTATCTGATTGTCTTAAAAATATAAAAACGTGTTTAAGGCAGTGGCTTGAAATTTCATAATATTATTCCCAGACAACAATAAAATGTTGATGATTTTCACCCATCACAGTGTTTTTTACTCCTAATGAATGATGCTTTTAATAATCCAAAAAAAGTTGTTTAAGTCAATAAAAAAAATCTGATGACTCAAGTCAGTAAACAGCAATAGTTTTTATTTGGTCTGGATGAAGATGGATGAGGTATTTTAACAACTTCAGCTTTCTTACTCCTTTCTAACGACCAGCTCTTTTCTTTCAAGAACACATGAAAGACAAAACAAGTAAAGAACAAACTAAGAGGTTTTATATTGGACATTAAAGTACTTTAGCAGCTAGTACGTAGTTCTGGAATAAAATGTACTCTATGAAATGACTGTGTATAAGAAGTGTGGTAAAATGTTAAAAATACTGTATTATAACCATTTCATACTTTTAGTATATTAATACGGCACAAATGTGTAACGGGAAGTAGTGGCTATTAGGTTAATACAATGTTAATATGTTAAAGCTTGAATTCACACTATATGATCCTATATGGTATAGGACCTCTGCCATGCCCCAGCAGCACGAGCTAGAGGCTTTAATTAGACATTGAAAATTCTTATTAAGTGCTTTAGAAATGTAATGTTCAATATTAAACCTGATTTCAAACATCGATTTCTAAACTGAAAGTTTAATTCTAAAATTCAGCATAATAAAGTATCCAAAAATACGATACAAGCCAAAAGATAATTCAGTGCAACAGATTTGACGTCCCTACTGTGCAGAATTTACAATCTAGAGGATTATGATATAGAGAAAGGTCTTATAATCATCTTATTTTAGACAACTATTAAACACTCTTCTTTATTAATTAAAAATGTATATATGTATGTACAACAGACCAGGGAGGACAACCAGCAAAATTATACCAGCCCTAAAATTGCTTTATATCATAAACAGGGTAAATTAATACAACACAAAACATGTATCCTGATTGCAAAACAACATTGAAGCCCAGTGGTCCCTTTTCTCTGGTTGCTTTCTACCTCTTAATCCCAGCCTTGTTTGCTTCCAACAGTGCTCTTGCCAAGCAAAGAAATCTACATACACATATTCATCATCTCTCTTATCTGGTGATGCCATCTAATAGAAAAATAACGGTGTAGTATATTGAATTTTATGCCTCATTAAAGTGGTGACCTGGAGCATTATTGGGAATATACCACTTTTTCAGAGTGCTTGATAAATGCCTTTCCGTGGGCTGTTTACTATCTGTACTTTTCTGCTACTGTCATATTTTTATTTTGAATTATATTTTATCTGGGTGATTTGAGAGCGGTAGATCATTGTTTAAATGTCTTTATTTGAAAACCCACTTGGTGATAACAGATGGAAGTTATTAACAAATGTAAATAGAGACAGGACACTTGGCCAAGCTGAAAGGAATAACCTCACTAATTCTTGTATACTATACATTCCCAATGTATGCCAGCATCTTTCTAAGAAATCTACTCCAAGACTGCCCCATTTTGGAAAAAAAAAGGTCCAAGGTTTAATATGGGAACTGGGGAGGTCTCATCAAGATCTCTCACATCAGTGAATGAAGTCCATAACCTCAGTGCAAATTAGGCAGCCATTTATAAAATGGCTGAGATGCCTGTTATTATGGGAGAGCTCCTAGAAAAGGCTTATCTGGCTTGTGTTAGACACTTTTGAAACTTTACTTTTGCTTTTGATACGTTAGTTACCCCTATAGATATTGATATATGTGTGTTTATGTTTATATATTAGCAGTACAAGGATGAACTATTATTTACATCAGGTTGGGGATCCCTGTTTATTATATATGTACTGGGCCACATGGTTTCTGATGGTGGTCCTGTTCTCAGGCACTACCTACTATGGGCCTCATTCTATTATCGGCCGTAAACCGGCCGTAAGGCTGCGATTCCTTGCGGGGGTCCCATTACCTCGCAATTCAATTAACCGGCCCCGCAAGGATCTCCTCTTACGGCCGGCCGTAAATCTTGCTACCGGCCGTAAGCTCTGAAAACTTAAAACTCAAAAATAAATTCAAGCCTGCACTGTACAGCTCTGTAAATGCTAGGGATCATATTGGGGGACATGAGGATTAAAAGTAACCCACTCTCAAGCTTGCACATCAGCCCAAACCCAAGTTCAAATTAACTGTTTATTTTCTGGCTGCGGCGTGGGCGGGTCTGAGGTGCTCCAAGCACTCTGGACTTTTTACATGGATATTTTACGGATAATAAAAAAATATATTTTACGGATTTGAGTATAGGGGAATTTTGTGCTATTTTTGCTAACACCGAAAATCCCTTTATAGTCTTCACAAAGTGCAGGATGGCTTTATTTGGGCTATATTTCGTGCTTAATTGGTGCTAGCGGGACCTCTTTCCTGCAAGTAAGCTGCGGCTCGCTTTTAGCCTTGCAGAGAGGGTTCCCGGAGCAATTGAATTGCAAATAGGAATTTCTTACGGCCGATTTCCTTGCGGCCGTTTTAGTTCAAAGGATTTCCTCCGGCGCGAGCGGCCGCAAGAGATAGCAAGGCACCGGCCGCAAGCCTGCCGGAATCCCCGGCCGGAGGGGAATAGAATAGCAGAATAGCTTGCGGCCGGTCCTTGCGGCCCCGCAACGGCTGCGGCCGCTAATAGAATGAGGCCCACATGTGTATTAAGTATGCACAGATCTCAAACACTCATGTTGCATCACTTGAAAATATCATTGGCAAATTATTCTTATATGTCATGTACAATAAAAAAAACAATGTAAAAATCATACACCCTTGTCAGGAATGAGGAAGAACACCCACATTTATACTGGTGGAACATGGTATAAAGCATTTGTTTATTTATTTATTTGTTGGCACTCAAGTGGGTATCATCAAAAGACAGCCACACTCTTATCTGTGGTAATAACATGAAGGGGAATATTTTATTGGGACATTACAGGCACATTTATAGGACTGAAACAATGGGGAACAGTTACACAATGGCTAGAAGGTAAATATTACATTACGTTACCCTGCTAGTGGTAGCCAGTTAGGATGGCATCCACATAATTGAGGCTTACTGGGTAATTGATGATCCCATGTCGGGAACTCTGAACCTCGTGTATGGGCATGTGGGACAATGACAACCCAACAAACGCCTGGACCTACATGCCCAGAAGGGAAGAGAGAAATAACCTAGTTTGGGCTAGGTAGAAAGAACCGTTTTTTATTTAAAAATATTATTAATTTACAAAAGTATATTTATGTATTTTTTGTGCCTCACTCAGAGGGTGAGGGAAGGGAGAGGCCCCCGAGACCCATTATTTAATAAGGTTGTTCAGAAGGGGGAGGTTGATGACCTATATTTATTCTATTGTCTTTAATCCAACCCCAAAGGCCTGCAATAGGTGTAGGAGCATTTATTTATAATCCCTCCCACTTGCATCCTCCCTATTTTAGTGATTTGTGGGTGTTTGAGTTAATATTTATCTAGCGTTATGTGCAGTTCACTCTCTTTAACTATTATGTGTTTATTTATGCTATACTAGCTAAAGAATCAAGCTAATAGTGTCATATATTGCACAGTGTAGCTAGCTTAGGGAAAATGTGAATTTAACAATAGTTCTTTTTAGCTACCATACCATAGCAGTTAGTGTGATGGAGCCCCAGATGGGTGGGGAGAACACCCCTCCTGAGTCTGCAATGCAAAAGTTCAAATATAAGCTATAGAGCTACATTGAAAACGAAAATACTGATTTTATTACTACTTAATTATTAAATAAAAAAAATAATACTTTACTGTATGATTATAGCGTCCCTTTACTAAACACTATAACCATTAGCAGAAAAGTCTTAATCCTCTCTATAAAAAAAGTTTTTCTGTAGCACAGTTCAGTGCTCTGTGATGTGATTTAAAAGCAAAAAAAGTACTTCCCTTTTCAGTCACAAATTCTATCCCTTTATAATGCGAGCGAGGCAATCCAGTCTTATCATTTAGCACTTATCCCAGCAGGCTGAAGGACATGGTAATGTATACAGTTAGGGTCCTTTCAGTCTTTCTAAGGAGTCTAGCCACATTATCAGCGGAAACTGCAATCCCCTAATTGGCTCATTAGGTTCACTGCAGAAATAAAAGAGAGCGTGGGGTTATTTTCTTGAAACATACAGTTGTTTGTTTTTTGCCTGTAAGATTTTTTTTGAGCCATATAGATTTTATAATATTCGCTGCTTGAGGTTTTGAGTGCATATTGAGATGGTCATCAGTATTTAGATTATTGGACCATATGATATGAGTCCACAGAGGAGGGGGCAAAAAGGAACAAAAAATCTTGTAAATTAGGAAGTCTATATTTATAAATCATATGTTCTTTATGTTAGAAATCTGCGAATTTTGGCCAAGATTAACTAATGTTCTTTGGGGATGCGAAGGGCAATGGCACAGCAAAATCCCTCTTTCTATCCTCATTAAGTAACTACTCATTCCAATAAACTGTATGCCATGTAAAGCACTTGGGGTGTACAGTTTATCAGAATCTCCATACTAATGAGATACATCTACAGACAAAACGATGTATGGATATTGCTGTACATATGCATATACATTATTCTATGACACTGCACCAAGAACTTGAGGCCGCCTGCTACCATAAACTGAATTAAACCCCTGTGTGATCACCATGATGGTATTCATTAAGAATTCCAAGTGTGAAGTGTCATAACTATTTTTAAACTATATATGGACTACAAGGAATAAAGCAAAAATTCTATAATTGTTTTGTTACATTCTGCATTTACTGACTGATTTCTATTTTAATGTAAAAATGTTTTAACTTGCAACTTACATTGAAATAGAAACCATATAAATGCATTGTGTTATAAATATTATTATATGTTATAAGTTGCTCAAATGTTTAACAACTCTGGGTGGCTTGCCCCTGTCAGTCAACAAGCAACATTATAGGTGAGCATGAGGCACACTTCTCTGCCAATTTAATTTACAGACTAGAGTATGCTTTAGTTTAGTTTTACTTCATATCTTATCATGCAAAACAAATTTGAGTTTAAAATGTTCACTTTTTATATGCATGAAAAAAGCTATTTTGTTCCATGTCCCTTTAACAAATATTCTTCATCACCACTCATTGTGCATGTGCATCTATAATTACCATTGTGGAGAAATAAGAAGATGGGAAGTTAGGGGTTGCAATGTGGACATCTTTATAAATGAACAATAATAAGATGAAATGGCTTACTTGAACCAAATATTGTCCACAAAGGAATACTCCCCCCCCTTATAATAACCATAGCAAATAAAGACAGATACATAATATATTGGTATAAAAAGGCCACAGCTTTTTTATTAAAGTTACAAAATTATAACAAACCAATGAGGAGCAACTCTTGCCCAGACCCAAATGAAGAGCCCAACATGCCCAAGAGGATAATAACCATAATCAATAACATAGTAAACATAAACATATCAGTTAAAAGTACTGTATGGTCCTAAGTGAATTATTTTGGAACACATTAAGAATAGCTCCAGATTAAGGACTAACAAATAATCTAAATCCCTCTTAATCACTCTAATTAGCTATTTGAAAACCTAAATCTTATTATCTTTGAAAAACCTAAATCATTACCCCCCACATGAATTAACGATAGCTCTGAAGGCCTATACAACCTTGCATAATTAACAAAATTAATCAAAACTTGTGTCCATCTTATGTCCCTCACCCCAAGTGATGGATTTTGATATCCTCTTCACAAAATCCCAGCAGTGGACCATTATCATGAATTGCTGCATTTCTTAGTGCCCAATAAATATAGGAATGCCCAATAAGCCACAGATTCATCAGGAAGCCTAGAGAAAAATAAAATTGCACTAGTTCCAAATATTTTGCTTGAATCTTTGAGAATCCCACATCCCAATATATTTATTCCAATTATCACCCAAACCCAATCCAACTGCTTCAGTGTCTGCCCCAATACAGTATGAATGTGTACCGAAATTTTAAGAATTCAAACCGAGTGATGACAGGCCCATCCTAAGCACAGTTAAAATTGAATTGTGATAGCAGATTCCCATCTTCATGCAATAAAAGAGAGCCCTCCACCTGAGGTCCTAAGGATATATAGTGCTGGGTAGTCAAGTATGGGCAACAAATATTATTTATAGGATATAAACATATAGATATGCCCCTACTAAAATTATCTATCTTAAATTTAGTTAAACAAACCAAAAGGGATCAACCAAAATCAGAAAAATATCCTTAAGTTGCAAACTTTGCATCAATGATTTATTTATACTTATAAGCTCAGATATACTAAATGCTCCAAAAAAGGCTAAAGAAAATGCTGCCTTAAACAATTGTGCTTCAAGTTCCTTCAGGCTCATGAGATTTCATTGGTTAGCCCCCAAAAAGGACATTGCTCCTGAAATTTCATTGGGTAGCCCCCAACAGGACATGGCTCCTGAAATGTCATTGGGTAGGCCCCAACAGGACATGGCTCCTGAAATTTCATTGGGTAGTCCCCAACAGGACATGGCTCATGAAATTTCATTGGGTAGTCCCCAACAGGACATGGCTCCTGAAATTTCTTTGGGTAGGCCCCAACAGGACATGGCTCCTGAAATTTCATTGGGTAGGCCCCAACAGGACATGGCTCCTGAAATTTCATTGGGTAGGCCCCAACAGGACATGGCTCCTGAAATTTCATTGGGTAGCCCCCAACAGGAGATGGCACCTGGAGATTCTGTGGGTAGCCCTCACCAGGACATGGATTCTGAAGATTCCTTGGGAAGCCCACAACAGAACATGGCTCCTGAGGATTCCGGAGCTATTCAATTAAAGGAGCCTGCAAGTTACGGGACCAAAGCTGATTTCGTAAACCATGCATTTGTTTGTAGCTGTTCAGGGCAGAAATATGATCAATTATGCAAGACCATAACCTCCCATTTCGAAAAAGCCAATAGAAAACTATCATTAGGGCAGTAAAACACGGAGGGGTTACATGTCAATCAATTAGGTTCGGTGGGACTCGCAAATCCTCAAAATACAAAATAATAAAAATGAATCCCAATACTGTTCTAGTCCATATGGGTGACCTGATATGTATTAATTCATTGATTCCCGAGATCGATATATAACCCTGAAATGAAACATAAAAATATTTTTTTTTGCTGCCGATTTGAGAGCTTGAGACTATTGTGTAATTAATTCTAATGTGTTTAATCGCTTTCCCCGTTATTTACAGTGCAGTATTGAACTCTGGACAGGAAAGATAAAAGGCTTAGATGGGGTGTAAGTTCCAGGTTTAACCATCACAAAGTTTTCAAGGCCTTAACCCATAACCCGTTTGTAGCCCGCAAAAATACATCAAATTAACTTACGGTCTAAGACACCAAATTAACTTACGTTCTCAATTACAGGCTCCAGTAATTTACGATTGCTCAACTGAATGAGGCTCAATATGTCCAAATATATAAACAACGCTGAAGCATCATAAAATATATTATCCTGTTATCCTTTCTACACCAACCTTTCTTTAACATCTTTAACAACTGCCTAATAATAAAACATTTAAAGGGGCTCAATCAGGGTAATTTAATTCCTAAGATAATATAAGAAACCAATAGTGCCTACAAATAAACAATATGTCAGACAGAATGTTTGTTTAAAAATGCATTTTAAACATTATAATTTTCTGCATGGGGCAGCCATCTTACCCAGTTGCCTGGTCTCTTCTCTCTTCATGGGTGGTCTTAAGGAGAAGAAAATTTACATATAGAGAGAGAGAAATCAATGTTTAAAACTTTGCAGATATCCGTGGGGTAATAGTATGATGTCACAATGTGCTCTATATAGCCTCAGTAAAGGCCAGCTCGCATTAATCAGTACATCAGCAATCATGGACAGCCTTTTCTATTTAGCTCTAGTAGTGGCCACTTCACAATAATATTTTTTTAAATGTTTATATCCCTTGTTTCACGTCACCTAAGGTTATTTCATATTATATCACAGTATTGAGCTAGCAACTGAGAAGGACCTCTCAAGTCTCCCCATGCTGCAGAGATGTCACTGTCCTGGAGAGCAGCCAGGACCCGGGATGGAGGGAGTGAGGCTGACACATCTTCAAATGCTGGAAAGATGTCCCTGCCTAGGAGAGCAGCCTAGAACTGAGAGGGGTGGAGGAGAGAGACAAGTGTGTGTGTGTGTGTGTGTGTGAGAGAGAGAGAGAACAGGGTGATATCCAATATGGCAGGTAGGCTGCAGCAGCCATGAATGCTGCTTCACTTCAGCTTGCCTTCTGATGTTAGTGGGCAGGCAGAGCTGTGTGAAAAAAGTATCAGCTAATGGAAACCTGGAATTTGTTTAACCCTTTTTAAGTATAATATACTGCAAATACCGCAATTCCATGTGTCTCAACAATCTATTTTTAACAATATAGTGTTTAAATTCATATTTGGCAAAACCACCCCTTGGCAAAACCACCCCTAGATTATCACAATGGAAAACAATATACTGATCTCATAGTCTATCATATAAAAGAAATACAGCCACCATTATTGGGAATAACTTAAAAAATCCAGGTTCTTTGTAAGACCAATCTTGTGGACATACTGGCGAACACCACTAACCCCGAAAATATGCTCCAAAGCTTCCTGCTGCATCAACAAAGATATCCAAGTCATAGGTAGAAACCCTTTTTGCTTGAATCAAAGATCTCTCATTGAATTTGTCAAGAATCTCCCTCCATTTCATTATTAAATTATCAAAAGTGAAGTCACCCTGTTAAAATGATGTGGTTTCTGGAAAAAAATGTTGCCAAGAATAATCACTATGCGAAGATCCTAACTATTGGAATAATGATACAAGCAAAATTGAGTTTGCCTTATAAAGACTGCAACATCCTCAGTGTTACTTTCTTTGTCACTTGTATATCAAACTCCTTCAACACCTACAGAATCGTTTAGAACATTGACAATCATATGAGTTATATGAACCTACAAAGAGGAAATCCTCTAGGTATCAAACCAAGGATGATCTACTATAATATGTCTCAACAACCCATTGAATGGATGACCTATCAAAGTATAAGTAGAATAAGGAGCACCCATGGGAAGACACATATCAACATAATAATTACCTTGTAAATGATGAACCAACAAATGATGACTAATGGTGTGTACCAGCACGAAAAGCAGAATCAATGTCTGTTTTAGCCCACAGTGCCCTACAACCTGCCTTCCAAATTAATGATATAGCCACATAATATGAAGCATATTTAACTAAAGTCAACTGTTCTGGCATCATCCTTTCTAAATTAACCAGATTCCTCACTCTTAGAAGGGGTATCACCCAGAGACGGTGCTATCACCTGTGCAGCCAGTGCAAGGTACCAGGGCCCTGGCTTCGAGGGGCCTAGGCTGCCAGGGCCTGCTGAGACCCCCCCCCACGGCCCTCCGTGGCCCCCTCAGACCTTCTGCAGCCACCTGTGGCCTTCCAGCGGCCCACTTGTACCTCTTGCGGCCTCCTGTGCCCTTCCCATGGCCTTCCCTGTGGCCCCCCTTGACCCTCCTGGCCCCTGTGGCACCCTTTCGACCTCCTGTGGCTCTCTTGTGGCCCCAGGTGGCACCCATGGCCATCTCACAGCCTCTGTGGCATTTGGACATTTCCACTTAGGGGTGTACTCACTTTTGTTGCCAACGGTTTAGACATTAATGGCCGTGTGTTGAGTATTTTGAGGGGACAGCAAATTTACACTGTCATACAGGCCGTACACTTACTACTTTACATCTTAGCAGAGTGTCATTTTTCCAGTGCTGTCACATGAAAAGATATAATAAAATATTAACAAAAATGTTACAAAAAGGGGTGTACTCACTTTTGTGACATACTGTATATATCGTTTCACATATGGTGTGCTAAAGACTGATAGAAGCCATCCACCGTATATACATCCAGGATGTGCAACAAAAAAAAATTGTGCTCACCCCCTCTTTGGAGGGCCCAAAGTTTATTTTTGCACCAGGGCCCCCCATGCACTAGCTCCACCACTGGTATCACTTTGTGATGGCCCTGCTTGCATTCTTCTGAAACATCTAAAGAGTGCATGAGAAGTCCCTCATTCAGAACATTCATGCCTGAATGTGCAAGTAGAACCCCACTTGCAGGCACTTTCATTATAGAGGAAGCAGCAACCCTTCCTGAGTGTTAGCCCTCCACTGGGCTGAGTAACTTTTCCACCAGCTCGGAAGGAAAAAACAGTTCTTAATGGTGTGATAATTTTAATCCAACTGCGAACATCACTATCATCCCAACTCATATCCTCACAAGTTCCTATTCTTTGCCTAAAGTGCTGATCATATGACCACCAACCCACCACACTGTATTTCTATAGATGCTGTCAATCTCATCCAAATAACAAAATAGAGGAGAGCAGATGTCTGGAAATTTCTCACAAATCATACTTGCAAATATAACAAAAGTAATTAACTGGAAAAGATTTTTGCTATACACCTGTAATTTCTCTTCATGTTTTCCTCCCATCCTCTTTTAGCTTAAAATACCGTTCAATGGATAAAAGAGAAAAAAACTCAACAAACTCTCTCTTAATGTTATTTTCTTTTATGTCTTTTGAATCATATATACCTATAAGCCCAATTCTTCACAATGTTGGCTTTGATAAAGCCCTGTTTGCCGCTATCAATGAACCCATTAAAGAACCTAAGGAAGTCCCTGCCTTTGCTACCTTCCCTGCAGCAGGCACTTTCATACCTGCTGTGGAGATCAACTCTATGTATGTTGACTCAGATATTGCCATAATCCAGGGGTGGGGAGTCCTGGAGAGCCCCACACAAGCCACGATTTTAAGATATCCCTGCCCCGTACAGGTGAGTAAATCACTTCTTCAGTCATCCTGACTGAGGATATCCTTCTGTGCACAGGTGAGTCAAACACAGGCCTGTGTGGGGCTCTCCAGGACACCCCTGCTCTTTTCAGTGTTCCTAAACTAATCGCCATAGCCACTGAGCATTCTCAGATTTTTCTAAATTTACTTAATACGTTTTTTAACCTTGCCGGAAAAAAAAAAAAATCAACGTCAGAATTAGAATTACATTGTGTTCTTGATTCCCCTGAAACCCCAGAGAGAAGGGTTTACAGTGACGCCAACTCTCCTGCTGCTGGTAACTTGTGTTATGACACCCTATACCCTTGCCAAAATAACCCAGGAATAGCTGGTGCTAAACGATGCTGAAAAAAGAAGCTCTGGTCTTGATGCCTTTGACTCTGGTCCCCCTGGTCCATATCCAATTGTTTACTCCTCCTTCTCCTAACACCCTCTTCAGATCAGTTTTCTCTATTACCGGCTATACGCCCTCTTGTCCTGTTTTTATTATGAAACCTGGGATGAAATTCAGAATGGCCACTCCTAATACTGGAAAGCCCCTTATTCCTGTCCCTGCTACAAACCGTCACTGGATAAACCGCTGTTCCTTTTCTTTGTTGTTCCTATTATGCCTTTGAAATCCTAATGAAACAGATGAAAATGTAACAGTTACTTCACATCTGGAAATTAGCACTGGGGAATTTCCTATATCAGCAAAAGAAAAGAGGAAAGTACACCTTTAATTCCAATGATATTGGTTACCCTTATATAGTGATCCTACATATAAGGTAGAAAAATCTCTACATCGATCTTATATGTAGGATCACTATATAAGGGTTACCAATATCATTGGAATTAAAGGTGTACTTTCCTCTTTTCTTTTGCTACTATTATCCATTTTTACACTGCCAATGATATTTTCTCAGAAGCTACATAATTTACCTGATATAGGAACATATATAATTATTATAATTGTTTCTAAGAGATACCCTGAATAATTACTCTTTATCCTGTTTTTTTTTTCCAAACGAATTTCCTATATCCCAAGCACTCTATTTCTGTTTTCTCTTAGTTCTGCCATGATCTATTAGCAGAACTCCTTCATCTGCATCACCTCTGTAAGTTGTTATCTCAATATCCTCATTATGGGTCTGTACACCATGCTGATCATGTAAATTCCTCTCAACAACTTGAATATGATCAGGTGCAAATTGCACACATTGGTGCTTTTGGCAATATAAGACATGTGTATGATATTGTAACGGAGTTGGAACACGAATCCAATATCTCCGCTGGTATACGGTAAAATATCCAAGAAGCACTACAGTCTCACCATCCCCAACCTCCCATATTGGACGACACTCAATTGGGAGTCAAATAATACTGTCTTTATTTTGTTGTGCAGAAATATATATACACATGTCTTCCCACAGGCAATACAAATCCCCCATAGTTGGCCACACAATACACATAGAGAGACAATAGGTGTGGTCACACCTCCCTGAGGCTACCTGGCTACTTTGATACAATCAGACATTGATCAGATTATACTTCTTTGTTCTTATGTCTGATAATGAAAACACTTTATACAATAGACTTCCTTATCTTATGAGGAGTCTCTGTAATAGGATTATCTATTATGCTAAGGTCTGCAATAGTCTGGGCTAATATTCTGCAGAGCATAAACCAACATACATACAGTATAACAATAGGATCATATTTTAACCATAATAATTAAATAACCATAAAACAGGGTAAAACAGTGATGGGTTCCGTTACACACCTCCCCCGTGACCATAAGCTGGCATACACGGTCTGATCCCAACGGATCGTCCTGGGGATGTCCGGACAAAAGTATTTGTTGGTCAATTCTCTAGTTTGACAACCCATCAGCAGTACGCACACTTCATACAGCATTCACAGCAATAAACATTTCAAGGAGAGGGAAAATACATTTTACAAACAGGTTTTACAGAGGCCTCTGTACTGGAGACAATGGGGAAAGTAAGCCAATTATCCAGGGATAGAGGCAGACTCCATTGAGCACATGATTGCAAAAAAAACATAAACCACTTTAAAATACATAAAGTCACCTTTTACACATAACACACAGACATTTCACATATCCCCAGATAGCTGGGATCTGAGCGTACAAAACTACTGAATAGCGCTCAGATCCTATTCACACAGTTCAATTGCCAGGTAGCTAAAGTCTTTCCCATAGTCTTTCAGTATATGAATGGGCTCCATGGCATAGCTATCTGGGGTATCACCGCTCCCACAGGGCAAGTACCGAATGACCCCCCTGTATTTAAAGGGCCAGAATGAGGGACATACACTCTGGTATGGCCGAATACTGTTTTTAAAGGGCAATATGTCCCAGGGCCATAGTCCCAGGGCAGGAGGCTGGCAATAAGTCCTCTCCAGGACAAAGTGGCAAAAGGCACTTCGTCACCCATCTCCCCTTTGGGGGGAAGTCTAACCAGGCACCTGGTTATTTCGCTGTGGTGATGGGGCAACACGCTGAGGGGACTTGAGGGGCAGAGGCCAGCGGCACTCTGCCCTGATGCCAGCTCTTCTGCTGGTATAACCTGCTGGTATAACCTGCTGGTATAACCTGCAGGACATTCTGCTCTGTACAAGGGACAAAGGGAGGGCAGAGGCCGACTGCACTCTGCCCCGTTGTCAGCTCTTCTGCTGGGGTACTTGGGACATATTGCGGCTCAGTAGCCAGGGAAAGGTGGGGGTCAGTGGGGGTTAACATTTCCTCTGTTAACCCTGGGGCCACATTAGGAGTTAGCTGGGGAGGGGAATTTGTACTTACCCCCTCCTCCGGTTGTCCCAGTGAGGGTAGTTGGGGATCTTGTCCCATCTGCGCCGTCTTGGAGATTGGTGTCTCCCCTTGTTAGGGTAAGTTGTCGCTGGGGTGAGAGGGCGACACCTTCAGCTCCCTGGGTTCACACTGCCGCTGGGGGGGAAGGACGACACCATTGGCCCCCTGGGGTACACACTGCCGCTGGGGAGGAAGGACGGCACCTTCTGCTCCCTGGGGTACACACTGCCGCTGGGGAGGAAGGACGGCACCTTCTGCTCCCTGGGGTACACACTGCTGCTGGGGGGGGACGGACGGCACCTTCTGCTCCCTGGGATACACACTGCCGCTGGGGGGGAAGGACGACACCTTCTGCTCCCTGGGATACACACTGCCGCTGGGGGGGGGGGGGGGGAAGGATGACACCTTCGGCCCCCTGGGGTACACACTGCCGCTGGGGAGGAAGGACGACACCTTCAGCTCCCTGGGGTACACACTGCCGCTGGGGAGGAAGGACGGCACCTTCTGCTCCCTGGGATACACACTGCCGCTGGGGGGGAAGGACGACACGTTCGGCCCCCTGGGGTACCCACTGCCGCTGGGGAGGAAGGACAGCCCCTTCTGCTCCCTGGGGTACACACTGCCACTGGGGAGGAAGGACGGCACCTTCTGCTCCCTGGGATACACACTGCCGCTGGGGGGGGGAGGACGACACCTTCGGCCCCCTGGGGTACACACTGCCGCTGGGGAGGAAGGACGGCACCTTCTGCTCCCTGGGGTACACACTGCCGCTGGGGAGGAAGGACGGCACCTTCTGCTCCCTGGGGTACACACTGCCGCTGGGGAGGAAGGACGGCACCTTCTGCTCCCTGGGATACACACTGCCGCTGGGGGGGAAGGACGACACCTTCTGCTCCCTGGGATACACACTGCCGCTGGGGGGGGGGGGAAGGATGACACCTTCGGCCCCCTGGGGTACACACTGCCGCTGGGGAGGAAGGACGACACCTTCAGCTCCCTGGGGTACACACTGCCGCTGGGGAGGAAGGACGGCACCTTCTGCTCCCTGGGATACACACTGCCGCTGGGGGGGAAGGACAACACGTTCGGCCCCCTGGGGTACCCACTGCCGCTGGGGAGGAAGGACGGCCCCTTCTGCTCCCTGGGGTACACACTGCCACTGGGGAGGAAGGACGGCACCTTCTGCTCCCTGGGATACACACTGCCGCTGGGGGGGGGGAGGACGACACCTTCGGCCCCCTGGGGTACACACTGCCGCTGGGGAGGAAGGACGGCACCTTCTGCTCCCTGGGGTACACACTGCCGCTGGGGAGGAAGGACGGCACCTTCTGCTCCCTGGGGTACACACTGCCGCTGGGGAGGAAGGACGGCACCTTCTGCTCCCTGGGATACACACTGCCGCTGGGGGGGAAGGACGACCCCTTCGGCCCCCTGGGGTACACACTGCCGCTGGGGAGGACGGACTGCACCTTCTGCTCCCTGGAGTACACACTGCCACTGGGGAGGACGGACTGCACCTTCTGCTCCCTGGAGTACACACTGTCGCTGGGGAGGAAGGACGGCACCTCCTGCTCCCTGGGATACACACTGTCGCTGGGGAGGAGGGATGGCACCTTCTGCTCCCTGGGGTACACACTGTCGCTGGGTAGGAAGGACGGCACCTTCTGCTCCCTGGGGTACACACTGCCGCTGGGGAGGAAGGATGGCACCTTCTGCTCCCTGGGATACACACTGCCGCTGGGGGGGAAGGACGACACCTTCTGCCCCCTGGGGTACACACTGCCGCTGGGGAGGACGGACTGCACCTTCTGCTCCCTGGGATACACACTGTCGCTGGGGAGGAAGGACGGCACCTTCTGCTCCCTGGGGTGCACACTGCCGCTGGGGAGGAAGGATGGCACCTTCTGCTCCCTGGGGTGCACACTGCCGCTGGGGAGGAAGGATGGCACCTTCTGCTCCCTGGGGTACACACTGTAGCTGGGTAGGAAGGACGGCACCTCCTGCTCCCTGGGATACACACTGTCGCTGGGTAGGAAGGACGGCACCTTCTGCTCCCTGGGGTACACACTGCCGCTGGGGAGGAAGGATGGCACCTTCTGCTCCCTGGGATACGCACTGCCGCTGGGGGGGAAGGACGACACCTTCTGCCCCCTGGGGTACACACTGCCGCTGGGGAGGACGGACTGCACCTTCTGCTCCCTGGAGTACACACTGTTGCTGGGGAGGAAGGACGGCACCTTCTGCTCCCTGGGGTGCACAATGCCGCCGGGGAGGAAGGATGGCACCTTCTGCTCCCTGGGGTACACACTGTAGCTGGGTAGGAAGGACGGCACCTCCTGCTCCCTGGGATACACACTGTCGCTGGGGAGGAAGAACGGCACCTTCTGCTCCCTTGGATACACACTGTTGCTGGGGAGGGGAATTAGTTGGAGTATTCCACGTGGAGCGGTTTCTGGGACAGTCTCTCTGCATGTGGCCCTGCTGGTTACATGTGTGGCACCTGATGTACCGTGGAGGGGTTTGGTAGTTCCCACCACCCGGACTCAGTGCTGGGGGGGGTGGGGGTTAATGGTGGGAGGTGGGTTAGCAGCTCCCAAGATGGACCGCCCCCGTGCCCGCTACCTTTCCATTATGTATTCGTGGACATCTGTCATTAACCATTCCAAGGTTATTGTGGGAACCTGGGAAAAAGGCCAGTCTGCTTTGGAGTTCTCATCCAAACTCATTCTGTGTGCAGTCCGTAAGAGGTGCTGTAGCCGCTGCCCGGTCTCCCTTCATGAGTTCCTTTCTGTCTGCATCCCTGTAGTCTGCGTTCGCCTCCTCCTCCTCATCATAGAACGCTGCCCGAAAACTAGCCGGTTCCATCCTGCTGTAGCCAGGGGCGCTGTACGGATACTAGCGTTGCCCTCAATTTGTAACTCCATGGAATGGTGTCTCCTGTAGCTGTCCTTCTGACCGTGGGAACAATTCCGCCACTTGCCACCAAATGTAACGGATTTGGAACACAAATCCAATATCTCCGCTGGTATATGGTAAAATATCCAAGAAGCACTACAGTCTCACCATCCCCAACCTCCCATATTGGACGACACTCAATTGGGAGTCAAATAATACTGTCTTTATTTTGTTGTGCAGAAATATATATACACATGTCTTCCCACAGGCAATACACATCCCCCATAGTTGGCCACACAATACACATAGAGAGACAATAGGTGTGGTCACCTCCCTGAGGCTACCTGGCTACTTTGATACAAACAGACATTGATCAGATTATACTTCTTTGTTCTTATGTCTGATAATGAAAACACTTTATACAATTGACTTCCTTATCTTATGAGGAGTCTCTGTAATAGGATTATCTATTATGCTAAGGTCTGCAATAGTCTGGGCTAATATTCTGCAGAGCATAAACCAACATACATACAGTATAACAGTAGGATCATATTTTAACCATAATAATTAAATAACCATAAAACAGGGTAAAACAGTGATGGGTTCCGTTACAGATATTACATTCTCTATGACACTATAATAGTAGGGCATTTAAATTTATATATCTAAGCCTATATCTAATACATGGTTGTCACATTCTCAATATAATCAATATTTATTACATGTAGGACACTGTCCTGTTTCTAGTTTCTGCCAGGATCATCATTCTACTTATTATAATATTGCCATAACATAGCCATGTAACAACATGGCACTGACTTAGACTATATCCCACCATAGTAACAGTAACATTTTAAGATCGCATATTTCTTTTAGTGCATATGATTTTATTAGCCCCTGAGGTTGCTATGACAACCACGGAGCATAAATAGCTCCCTGATGAAATTTTCAGAAACGTGCGTCGGGTTGCACGTTCTATACCGCGTGGCCACGTCATGACGTCACACGCAGACGCCTAGACCTCGCACGGATAGTTTAGGAACACAGGAGCTGTGCTAATCCGACATTAGACAATATCTGATGTTACAAAGATCGCATAATATGATTCCTACCTGCCTTAAATGTACAATATACTTCTTAATATGATACATAGGTGGAATTTAATAAACCACAGCTCCTAAGTTCGTATAGTGACTCTGATAAATAATTACAACGATATAGGTCTTCCCCACATTAAATTATACTGGATTATCTGAACATATCCTCATAAGCACTGGCACTTCATATACATTGTATTTACTATTACATCTATTTATTTTATTAATTTATTCTATATTCACTAGTGACATCACATTTGTAGCACAAGTCACTTTATGTATATGGAATAAATATCAAGCAAACATATAGGCCTTTGAATTTCAGGACCTATGTTTCTGCTATTTATTAGTATTCCACAATTTATTTGCACTTTATAATCACTAAGCACCTTATATAGGAGGATCAAGTGTTTATTCCCAGTTTACATTTTTTCCCTATTAAATTAGGTAGTCCTTACCATTTCAGATCTCATTATACATTGGATCTCGTCAGTCTTTCAGGATTTTACTATTATTTTAATACTGATTATTAAACGTTAAGTTTTAATTTTGCTGTTCTATATTGTTATTAGGGCAGAGGGTGTGCACTTTAATACAAAAGGATACTTTTCTTTCCTTCTTCAGCCATTTAAGTTATTTATATCCTTAAGTAGCACCCCTTGTGTATTTCCCAGATTCTCTCTTTCACCTAGAGCCACCCATTCTCTTCGTATATATCAAATAATATTTGAATATTGAAAAAAATATTTAGTTAATGAAAATACATTTTAAAAATAAATATAATATTGTTTTAACTTAGGCAAAGGGTTGGTACTATGCAGTGGCGTAGCTAGAGCTTTTGTCGCCCGGGGCTGTCCCTGAGTTTGCTGCCCCCCCCCAGTGCAAATATATATATATATATATTTATATATATATATCGCCTTCTCTCTCACACTCCCCCTTCTCTCTATCTCCCCTCTCTTTCTCTCTCTTCCTCCCCCCTTCCCCCTCATTCTCTCCCTTTCTCTCCATGTCTCTCTCCCTATTCCCCTACCTTCTCTCTCTTCCCCTTTCTTTCTCTCCTCTCCCCTCTCTCCCCTCCCCCACTCTCTCCCAACCCATCTCATTCTATCCCTCTCTCTTTCTCTCTCCTCTGCCCCTCACTTTCTCTCCCTCTCTCTCAATCCCCCCTCTCTCTCCCTGTCTCTCTCTCCCTCCCCCTTTCTCTACCCTCACTCTCTCTGCTTTCTCTTTCTCTCCCTATCCCCCACTCTCTCTCCCCTCCCTCCCTCTTCACCTATCTTTCTCTCTGCTCCCCCCTCCCCCTCTCATTCTATCTATCTATCTCTTTCTCTTTCTTTCGTTACCCCCTCTTTCTCTCCCTGTCTTCATTTCGCTCTCCCCCTTGCCTATGTATCCCCCTCTCCCCTCATGCCTCTTCCTCCATGTGTCTCCCTCTTTTGCCTTGCTTCTCTACTCCTTTCCTCTCCCACTCACTCCCATGCCTCTCCCTCTCCCCCATGTCTCCCTTTCTCCCCATGCCTCCCTCTCCTCTATGTTTCCCCCTCTCCCTTCATGTCTTCCCATGTGTCTTCCCCTTGCCTTTCTCCCTCTCCCCCATGTCTCCCCCTCTCCCCAAATTTCTCCCCTCTCCCTCCATGTCTCCCCCTAACCTCTCTCTCCCATGACATCATAGTGGTCTAGTGGAATGTCATCAGTAATAACATGGATGATGTAATCTTTAATAATATATGTGATGTCATTATTTATATCATATGTGATATCATGATGGAGGTCACCTAATGTCATAGATGATGTTATGAATGATGTCATTGAAAAAAAGAGATAAAACTCAGATCCCCAATAAATATACAAACATACAGTATTTTCAGGACTGGACTAATGTTTCTTGTATTTTCAAAAAAAAGGGGAAAGGACCACCTCCTATTCCTTATAGGTAACATTCAATGTAATACCCAAATTATTACCATAAGTCGTTGATTTATCAAGTTGTATAGGAATAACAATTAAAAAAGGAAGAGAAAACAGAAAAAGAACCACTCCTTCTGATATCTTGTCCCTAATTGTATTGTGAAGTCTAGGCTCCTCACATCAATATTCTGGTGGGTAATCTAGAATATTAGAGAATAGGGGGAAGAAGAATTATTAAAATATATCATTTATTGAGTTAAATATATTAAACCAATGCTTCACTGTAACCACAGTGAATAAAAACAAAAAAGAAAAAAAGGGAGAGATAATGGTCCTTAGTTTTATGCCAAATTAGACACTATTCACCTTATAAGGGGGATAATAGAAAGGGTCTTTTTTCTATGATACACCTCCCAAAAATACTGAGGTGACAGGAATTATTATATTGGTAAAGCTGCAACTTATCAGAAAGTATGTGCCAATGTATAAATTCAAACCCTTACATTCCCTCCGGCTACTGACAACTAAGGGTCTCTCCACCAAGAAAAAATAATAGTAAGCTCCCTGGAAAAAAAAACTTCTGATAGTGAGGGGAACAAACAAACACCCTCATCAGCAAATGTTTTATATCAGGATCAACAGAGGCCCACACTCCCACACAAGTCGCTGTCCAGCGTCTAAATCTAAGGGGATGCCTGTACTGTCTATTATCGGGGCTATCTACGTAGCATGCGCCATAGACATCATAGGCACGCGACTATGGCAAGCTGTAGGGGGCAAGAAGCCCTCTACTCATTTTTATTTAAACTACAGTATTCAGTTTTGTTATGGTTGCTTGAGCTTTCTGGTTGCCTGTAGTTCTGGCTAACTGAGAGCCTACTATATATGGCCCATGACAGTGATGGTCGATACGTTTGCAGAGTGCCTACATGTCACCTTATATACCCTCTAAGCCAGATCACGACATGTGCCATATTTAATTGGCTACTCGCTACTGACATCAAAAGTAGGCTGTGGTCATAATAATATAATAATGTGACTTGACCCTGTATGTATATATATATATATATATATATATAATATATTGTTATATGTTGTTATATTACATATTATTGTTATATTATTACTAAATTATCTTTATTAATTATATTTTTTCCTTTTCAATTATTTTTTTCCCATTATCTCTAACCTATATGAATTCTTCTACAGCAGCTTTAGAAAATAAATAGAGCAAATATGTTCACTGCTGGTTTATCAATAGGCATTTTTAAGCTGTTCGCCTTCTCTTGTGCTATCAAACTGGATGCAGGCATTTTTCTATGATATTGAATGGTGTATAGGCACGTTGGCTACTTGATAAATAATGTTTTGCTTATAGGGTGTCGTATTGCATGCTGTAATTAATGTCTTACATCAATACGCTGCTTTATAAATCTTGGTCTATAAGTTTGTAAAATATGTAGCAAACTAACAACATTAACAGGTGTATAAGTCAAGAGCATAAACTAGTTTTTAGAGAAAATACTAATTTTAGTAGATTGTGCTACAGTATGTAGGTTGGCATGCTTGCTGTCCTTCCCGTTCAGGACATAAAGGAGTGCGTACCGAGCATGTGGAGCAATTACATGCTTCTTAGTATGAGCGGTTAAGGAAGAGGGGCAGTGTCAAATGCTGAAAAAGGAACTCACTCTAAAATAAGGATACAATCTCCTCCCTCCCACTGCTGAACAGAAAAAAATATCATTGCACACACCACCCTGACTCAACGCCAATAAACAGTACTCTTAAGGTAAATATGGAAGCCTCTACACAAAAGCAGTCTGTAAAATCAACCTTTTTTGCTATGTTAGTTTGCTACATACTTCACAAATGTTCTATTTTTCACAAACATTTAATTTATATATATATATATATATATATATATATATATATATATATATATATTATATATATATATATATATATATATATATATATATATTATTTTTTTTTTTTTTCTTGCACTGGGACCCTCCATGCACTCGCTTTGCCACTGGCTACTATCTACCCAAAACGTACTACCCAGACTTGATCAATAATTTAATTTATACATAGAAAACATGTCCTGCTAAATTATACCAACATTAAATATGTACTACTCTTTATGTGTGTTAACATTTGTATAGTAAACAGCTGTTTTTGGCACCTTTTTGTTTTAGCCGGTAATTGGCTCTGTGCATGCAATAAATAGCCTTAGTGAATAAGATGTCTCCTATAGCTTGAATATAATATGTATTCCTCTAACAGGCAGTCACTTTACTGTGAAGTGAATGATGCACACTGTGCAAAAGAGATGTTTTTCTCGACCTCCCACTTCCCATTTTCTCCTTACCTTCATAAACTATCCTGTGGTTCTGTTCTACATCAAACACTCAACAAATCTGACTGGCACACTCTTTGTATGTGTTCTGACTGCAGTATTTGCCAAGCACTTACTTTCAAGTAGCCTCCAAGAAACACAGATACTCTTGTCTTTTTTCTTAAACTGCTACTAAATCTTAAACATGAGGCAACAATAAATAATACTGGCTTTCATTATCATAATAAATGTTTGTGCATAAAGAAAAAATCATACTTTATATCTGCCGTTCTGTATGAGTAATGGTGTGTTAAATTTAGCAATAGGATTTTGATATTGCCGGAGTATTAAATATATACACTTTCCATGTATGAGTCACTATGAGAAAACAATAGTCACCTCTTTAGCAAAGCTGGTATTGGTACCATAAAAGAGGCTCAATTAATCATTTTAACTGCTGTATTCACTTTGGATAAATAAAATATATATCAGATGATATGTCCCAGAAAGGTAGTCAGCCTTACAAAATGCTACTTTTTGCTGCTCTGCTCCTCTCATTATCGCATTGCAAATAGTTTTCTGAAAGGAAAAACTGTTCAAGCAAAATATTAAACAGCTCTCATTTGTCATGTTCCTGCAGGGAACAAACAGAAACCTGCTGCGGCTGAAAATATGTGGTCATTATAAAGCTTGCAGCGGAATTGCTTCTTTCTCTCCTCCTTTGTTGTTGTTGTTTCTTGGATGATGTTGCCTTGAGATTGGTAATATGCACTCCTTACACTCATTGCACTGCTTCTCAGCTTCAAACTGTCAGGCGAGATACAAGTTCACTTTAGTGTAGTTACATTTTTTTACCTTGCAATTTGCTTTTTTTTATGTGTTAAATGCAGAAGCTCATCATTCTTTGTCAGTATCGCCTCTGAAGGGGAAAGAGATGCCTTCCTCCACTGCTAGAACTTTATACACATTCATGAAATGTTTACTGGTGACAAAATATGGTGACATTTTATTACAGAGATAGGGAATATGATATAAATAAACATGTTTAATTAAAGAGACACAGCAGAGCTTACAAATATGGCATAATATTAATCTATAGGTAATAACTTGTATGCTGCCAGTTGAATATTATTTAAAAAAAAGGTTCTGCAGTAAAGTAACATTGAGGTTTGGCAATTTTAAACATAGGACCCTATACTAATCCCTGAAAAAGCAATAACGAGTGCCATAACTGAAGAATAAACCCTACCTAGCTATGCTAATCACCCATCCCTAAAACATTGTGAGCAAACTGCTCTGGGTCACTGTTACCAGTGAACTTCACAACACAGACGAAAAGCAAGACACAAATCTCCATTGAGTTTTGCAATGAAAATACATTACGAGTTACTCCCTTACAATTTGCCACCCAAAACCTATTCTAATAAGATTTTACAGATCACTTGCAAATGAGGGCACTGCCATAATTGAAAAAACTGAACAAAGATTTACGTACCAAACACCACTTGTAAGTGCTTGAAAACTTTTGCTTAGTCTCCCAAAAGCATCTAAAGTGACAGTATAACACAAAACACTACAAGATGATGACATTTAAACATTATTTGATGCTTAATAATCCCATATAACAACCTATGTGTAATTAAAAAACATGATATTTATATATATATTAAGCCTGTTTTATAATACAAAATCCAGGGTAGCAAACAACCCAGCACTTAAGGGGTTAATACACATCACAAAACCACGCTGCCTAGGGACAAACACTCTAATGCATTGTCTATAAATATATCATATTTTAACACAAAATAAACACATTTTTATTTATTGAACCCATAAATACAATTGGCACATCTTTTTAAAATCAAAATATATTAATAAACAAAAACAATGACTTTATATATACATCTCTTTGTTCCCTTCCTGTAGCTAGTTACGGGCAGTTGTTTCTGCACATCCCACTTATTATAAGGTTTATGACGTTCACATTTCCTATTGGCTCCTATGGCCGTCTCATCTGTAAAGTTTGGTTTGACTGCTCCCTGCACAGATATCAGTTGAGTCAACAGAGCAGGATTTATGGATCTGAGCTGATTGTTGTGATCTGGGGGAGTGAATGATTTGAATTAGGGTAGAACTTTGGGAAAAAAGCTCCTGCAGAGTTATTTACATGGGGCTCATAGGTTGCATTTTTTTGACTACAATGGTCCCTTAATATTAACCAGCCAGAAAAGGCTTCCTCATCTTTTATGGTTGGTTACTACATAGCCACTAGTATTGTAATAGGCACTCTATGTAACTTCTGATTGCCTAACAATCTAACACATTAATCAGCTGGGTGATTCTTTGTTGAAAATGTAAAGACAGACATAAAACTGTAGACTTATTTTTTGTAAACTTAAATATACAGTTATGCCAAGTTCTGTCCATTTGAAAGTAATAATGGCATGAGGCTGCAGTAATATGTTTTTAATGACAAATTTATATTGCTGAAATACATCTAAATATCAAAACTATCTTGGAGGATCTTCACTATTAAATTAATGTAATCAACTTAGTCAATCATGTCATGATATGTGATTTTTATATTTATCTATAATACTATAGCAGTTAGTTGCAGTTTTTTTTAAATCTTATATCTGGGAGTGGAGGGTTATCTTCCTGTGAATAATTCAACAGTAAAGGTACTAATCCAACATTTGTTTCTGTTTAATATGGCCGTACACACAATTGTCTTTTTTCAGCTATTGGTGCTCAAAAGAAAAATAAATAATTTAGCCTCAGGGCTTCATTCTCTATTGAGTGTTCAAATAACTATAACAATGAAAACAGCCTTTTATCAATATTAGTATGGAAATGAACCATAGGTGATGACACTGTTTCAAGATGAAGCCAATGTCACATAAACACAGGGAAGCACAGACAATTTATTTCACACGACAAATGCAGATTTTTGTTGTGATTGTCATGTTAACTTTATACCACTATAAATCAAATTAAAATAATTTTTACTAATTACACAAGGGATATTTTCAATACATAATACATAAATAATATTTTGAAGCAGCAAAACAATTCTAATTATTTAGGCTCAATCTGTTGCTTTAATTCTTCTATGTATATTTTTCCTCCATTACCGTTAATTTGAAGAGTACTTCAAAGGATCATTCGAGACAAAGTGGAAGCAATATCCATAGCTTCAAGTCAGTTCCCGCTACCGAAATTACTATTAATAGGTCATACAGTAAAAACTACCGTGAAGGCCAGACCTACTGTCTCCAGGTCCATAAATCATTCATGTCCATAAATGCAGTATTCAACAGCATGGAGATGGAGAGGAAAAATCTTGGTAAATTGGTATTCTTTTTAGAACCAATTAAAACTCGATTGAAGGATGTGTATATATATATATATATATATATATATATATATATATATATATTAAATATACTCATTCATTAAAATGTGTGCATTCACAGAAATGGTGAAACAATCACAAATTATAAAAGTAGTATTGAGGGTGGGTAAGAGAATGATTGGGACTGGAGAGAAAGTTAGAGGATTGGGAGGAGGAGTAAATGGAAAAAAAAATCATGGCAGTTAACTGATTTAATGTATGCATTATATTCTTTGAGCTGTAAAACATTTTTTGTTCTATACAATTTTGTCATAAAAATGTAATGAGGAAAAAAAATGTGTGCACTTACAGATGTGTGATTTTGGTTATGGAACAATATATGTATGGCTGGAGTGCAGTTTGGAAACAGTTTGATGATAATTGTGCATTAGCTGTCCTGAATGTCACCACTGTTGCATTGAATAAACATACACAAACTCCTCTGCCGTATGTTTCTACAATATATCCCCTAAGGAGCACACGTGCTTGCCTTTTCAAGTTGCTTATATATTCTATGTTAACAACAGAATATGTTTTATCTATCAGCTTAGAAGGCAATCAATATGTATCATTGGGGTGTAGGCAATATTGATAATTGCTGTTTAACAAGATATATTCTACATTGTCCAGCATTATATTCTACCAACATGAGACTTATTTAAGCATAAAAATTGCTTTTATATTTGTTTGAAATTGGTCGCTAATTAGTGCTAATTACTTTTTCATTATTTATGCTTTAAAGTATATTTCCACTACACAGATTGTAGACAGTGAAGTGTAAATAAAGACATAATAACGACCTTAAAATATAGCACTCAAAGAGTTTAAACATTTAAATTAGTGGATATGAAGGTATTAATTATTTACTTAATCCAAGGTATTTATTGCTTGTGTTAACATTTTTAATTGTGCATAAATTGAATTGACATAGGGCTTGATCTATTTAACATTAGGAAAAAATAGTTCAAAGAAAAAAAATTCAACTAAAAATCTGGAAGTTCCATGATGGTCTTATTAAAATACGTATGCATTGCCTGCTTAGTGATAATGTCCCCATGATTAACAGCCCCATTAAATTTGAAGCCTGTAGCGGCATCGGCATACTTGCAAAGGTTGCGGACTTGAAAATCGGCTGCGTTACAGAGCTAATAAATTCAAGGGGCTGGCCGAGCCGAGATCGTCCGTCACTATCCAGTTGCGGTATAACGTAGTGCGACATAGGCTTCTCAGCCAATAAAAAGCAGTCTAGCCCAAGATCATTTACAGATTAGCGTTCCCGCGTTGACTGTGTTGTATTTTCATTCAAAATAGCACGCAGGTCGCGAAGTTGGTGGGTTTTGAGAGTCAGAGAGAGAGTAGGAGAGTTTGGAGAAAAGTATTTTGCGGTTTTGTTCATTTATATTCTATTGCATATACACCTAATCTTTGATTACACATACTCTATTTACAGATTACACATATTTGCAATACACATAATTTAAAGAACACACATAGAGACATATAGAGTTAGGTCACTCCATACACCCCTCCCCCATCCCATCCCATACCCCACACCATCCCATCCCCCACACCCCATCCCCCATCAGTTACTAAATACACATAATACACAAAACATTTTTACATCCTATATATGCAGCAACACTTATTTTTATTCATCATTTTCTTTTTGGGATTATTATGGAGGGAGGAGAGAGGAAGGGAGAGGAGTGGAGAGGTGGGGAGGAGGAGAAGAGGAGTGGCGAGGAGGAGAGAGAGGAGAGAGAAGTGGCACTGGGGAGTAGTGGTGGAGAGAAGTAGGAGGTGAGGAGTGGTAGAGGAGAGGAGGTGGTGGAGGAGGAAGCATAGGAGGCGGAGGAGGAGGTAGAGGAGGAGGTGGAGGAGGAGGTGGAGGAGAAGGAGGAGGTGGAGCTGGAGCAGGAGGAGGGGGATGGGACTATAGAGGTGGGTGGTGGCAGGGTGGCCCTAGCACCAGGCACACGTAGAAGACGGACAGAGGGGAAGAGGCCTGATCCCGGGGAGGTGGTAGTTTGGGGAAGGGACAAGCCTCCAGGACCGGTCAGGGAGGCAAGGGTCTCTGTCTACAGTCGGGAGGACAAGAGGCTAAGGGCAAGCACAGGGCCCACAATTATTCGCACCGGGAGAATGTGGTCCTCCTCTGTACTATCCGTGGCCGTTGCAGTGGGGAGGGAAATTAGGCCAGGGCCTAGGGCTCTGGCATGGATGGAGGTAGCGGCTGAGGTGACAATGGTAGGCACAGCATCAAGGGATGTGTAGTCTGTCAAGCACCGGTTTGATGACATGAGGGCCAAGGTGAGGAGGATGATGGCCAAGGAGGACAGGAACATGACTGTGACTTATAATGAGTGGGAGAGGGTCACCGGGGGCCTTCTGAGACAGGTGCCCGCCGCTTGAGCTTCCGGCCTGGTGGCCCAGCAGGACCTAGCCTCCATGTCAGGTGAATATCACAAACACCAAAGTGCCACCATATGTGCATCACACACACTACACATGTACATGATGACCAACAAGGACACTGACATGTCAGCTCCATGGAATTAACAAGGGATAGATGGAAGTGTCATTAAATCCATGAAGCTGACAAATCACTGTCATTCCTGGACACAAAAACCATAATCAACCAATAGATAGTACATGTATTGGTGTGCCCACTGCAGCCTATGTAGTTATAGACCACAGTCGGAATCAAGACAGCGTTAGGAGCCAAGTGTGATCAAGGCCATGAACCAAAGAATTGATCAAATCTAGCAAATGATAGCTAATCTGAGTTGCAATTGGGAGTATCATCTAGGTTCAAGCCTAGATGTCAGATAGTTATGAATGCACACAAAACAATGTATAGTGATTATACTAATGTCATATCATTCTCTTTTATCTCTTTCAGCATCAAGGAGGTCTGGGTCCAGTGGCGAGCCAGAGGCGACCACACCGCCGGGATTCGACCTCACTATACCCCTCCTCCAAAGACCGAGGCTGTCGCCAGGGCACTGCAACTGGAGTGATATGAGCAGCCAGCCCCGTCCCCCCCAACCACAGCAGTGCGCTGGACTGGTGGCCACCTCCACCACCGGGCCCACCCACATCAATGCCTGTTTTGTCCCAGGCGCCAGCCACACCCCACGGGCCTCCATCACCCTTGTCAGGCCAGGCTGTGCAGGCGGAGATGCTGGCCCTCATGCGTCAGCAGGTGGAGTTGCTCTGGGGGATTCAGGCCAGGCCAGCATCTCTGCTAATCATGCGGAGGTCATGGGCAGCCTGGCAAGGAGCAATAGGGAGAGAGGAGGCATCACCTGGCTGGGCTGGCAAGGAGTGGGGCGGCCCAGAGCGCATTCCAAGGAGTCACTGCGGAGGCCATGTGACATGCTCTGGTCCTCAGCACAGCCTCCTCATCCCCGGAGGCATCCCCCAGCCACTTGCAGCTCGGCCCCTCCTCTCACTCCACCATGCCTCCACCACCGACACTGCAGGTGCCGCTGCCTCTCCTGGGGTTGCCTGGTCACAATGTTAACCTAACCTAGCCTGGCTACAGAGTCTTAGATCTTGGCCTATGTGATGGTGATATTTTGTAGACAGATGGCTGCCTCACATCACATGGTCCATGTAGGGTTCTGTTTATCATGTCACCAATTGATAGTCACTGAGGAATGCAGTTGAGAAGATATACTGCAGTCCCTATGATTTAAAGGCCTTGTTTGTAGGTTTTGTCTTTTTTTTTTGTTCTAGGTGCAATTCAGGTCCATGAAGGAATCTCCTACATCTGCAAGCATTGTGAAGGAAATGAGGTGTAAGGTTTTCCCAGTGCCTCTCAGGTAGACATTCCTTCAATGACACCCCGCCCTTAACATGTAGCTCCCACAATCTTAAAGCTATCATATAGACAGATGTCTAAGACTTGATCGTTGTTAGCTTAAATGTAGACTAATACAGCTTTGGGGTTGACTTGCAAGGTCTCACAATGGCATGTTAATGACAGCCAGCAATAATATATGCACTAGTGAAGCATGTGATCCTGACCTCAATATCGGTCTGAAAACAGATCCTTGGGTCTGGTGTAAGTAACAGTGAGTCTGGCTGCTGACCTTTGAGTCCTCTCCGTATTAATGGGTATTTTCCCATATTTCTGATAATCCAGAGACCTAGCTAATAGTAATGCTTGCAGATGGGAATCAGGTGAGTTGTTATATTGTTACAGTTACAATATTTAGCACTGTACTGTACATACATCTTGATTCGTTTTTTTTTATCCTCCTTCCGCCTTTTTTAAGGGGACCACTTTTTATCTTTTTTCTTTGGTCACCACACTGTATGTGTGAAACTGGATTGTAAATTGTGTAAATTGATGAATAGCAAAACATAATGGGAGGTCACCAAAGGGAATGGGTATACATCATGGCACATGGTCACCAGCAATGGCGTGGGACTTTCCAGGATGGGCATAGCGGAGATTACTCCTGATGGAGGTGAGTTGGCTGTTAATCCACGTGCCTCTGCACAGCCTCCATGTGTTTTTGTGGCGCTTCCTGATGGGTTAGAGTAGATTAGTGTGGTGTATCTCCCCCTGGTCCCCTTGTGGATTGCTAAGTGGTGGTGGTGAAGGGACTTGTGTACGTGAATGAAGCCGTGCTGCTATACCATGTAGGGCCACTGTAGGTGGACACGTCATAGCAGAGAGGTCAGACAAATCACAGTTCACTAGAGAAGGAACTGGTAACCCACTCCAGTATCACCTGTCATATTCATATAAATGAAGCTGTGAGCTATACCATGTAGGGCCAGTGTAGGTGGGCAGGTGATAGCAGAGATGTCAGACAAATCCCAGTCCACTATAGGAAGAACTGGCAACCCATTCCAGTATCTTTGGTATGCATACCTTGTGCAACAGCATAGGTAGCGACCTAGCTAAATGTGCTGAAGTTCATAGGGTCACAGAGAGTCGGACACAACTGAAAACTGAACAACATATAATCAAATGTTCCACTGGTACTTGACATATGTGATGTGGCGGTGTAATTTGGTTACTATTTGTTTTCCCAATGTAAATGTGATGAGCGAGATGTATATATGTATATACAATCATATATATATACTCCAGGTCCACATTAGAGCCACTGTGAGTGAGGAAGGGTTAATATGGCACCAGCTCCATGTTTTTGTGTTGCTATTTAATCAGGTAGTGTGTCTTTAATTGCTTTATGCATCTTGCAGCAAGGCTTTTCATATTGGCATATGCATAACCATTCCAACATACGATAAAATAAAATATTTTTTAAATGCCTATTTTTTATTGGGGGATTATTGTGCAAGTAATTGTAATGTGTTCCCATGCTTTCCCCATATTATAAAGTCAACTGGTGTGTTTATATTGTCTTTTACAGTGTTGTGAAATTGTCTGTTATCCCTTTGCGGGTCCTATTTGGAGGCCGTGATGTTTTTACCTCCATTTGCGGGTTATGGGCTTGAGCACCAGAGCGTCTTTGGAATTCTGTTGCAATTTAATAGCGTGATTAAAACATAACAGTTACGTGCTTGACAGAATAAAGGATTTGCGGCCACAGAGTTTTTTTCGCCCTTAACCCGCAAGTCATTAGCGGGTTGCTTTACGGGGCCAATTTAATAGCCGTAAGTCTTGCAGGCTACGTTACGGGCAATGGTTTTACACGTTAAGGGAAGTTTAGCAAACCTCTACTTCAATTCATTAGGGACAGGAAAATAACAAAACTTTATTATCATATAAAGGACAGCAGCAAATAAACAAACACAATTAAAACAAATTACAATTATTTTAAAAGCCAAGATTATGTCACCCTTTGTAAACAAGGGCAATATTTTTTGAGATTGTGTCAGACTATAATTCCCCCAATGGCTATGCTGAAATACCAAATACCAATACCAAATACCTGCCTCTTTCCCCCCCTCTCTCCCTCCCCTGTGTCTCTTTGCCCCCTCCCTCCCCTTTGTCTCTTCCCCCTCCCTTCCCTTTGTCTCTTTCCCCCACCTCCTTCTCCTGTGTCTCTTCCCCCTCACTCCCCTGTGTCTCTTTCCCCCCTCTACCTCCCCTGTGTCTGTTCCCCCATCTCCCTCCCCTGTGTCTCTTCCCTTCCTCTCCCTCCCCTGTGTTTCCTTCCAGCCATCCCCATCCCCTGTGTCCCTTTCCCCACCTCCCTCCCCTGTGTCTCCTTCCCCCCCATCTTCCTCCCCTGTTTCTCCTTTCCCACTCTCTCCCTCCGCAGTGTCTGCTTCCCCCACATCTCCATTTCCTGTGTCTGTTTTTCCCCTTTTCCCTCCCCTGTGTCTCAAATGCACTGCATTTGGCGCGCAATGCGCATGTGCAGTTAGTATTGCAAGTTTGTGTGTAAGGCTCGCAACTTGCCAGGATTCCACACAAACTCGCAATTACGAGAACTATATATGTGATCATATAATGCCCTAAATACTCCTATTGTCATTTGCAGGTAATACAAAAAATATACTCCCACTATAGAATACCTGCTGTTAATGTTTAGCTTATTATTTTTTAACAATTAACTTTTTACAAGATGAATTTTCATTTAAATGTTTAACCCTGTAAATATAGGTCACTGATGGCCTGTGTTTACCCAATTATTTATTTTTCTAGTAATTATGTTGATATTTAATTTATAATTTTTATTTCAGGACTCTAATTCACACTGAACAAAGTTAATTTTATCTGATCGTATAGATCAGATTTTCAAGAAACCAAAACTTTGAACATAATGAAAACATCTGAGCATCTCTAAGCTCCCATTAAGTCTCTTAATGGTCTATCTGTTCAAGGAAACCTTAGGAAATAAAACATTGTCTAAATCAACCACATTGTTAATAGAACATAACATCCAGACTTGACTTGACTGCTGAAACTCTTATCCTCTGGCAATGGTGTGCCTCTGCCTAGACTTATGAGGCCCTGGTCTATAGCAGCAATTTCCTGGGGGCTGCAGCTTGCCTGAAATTGCCAATATAATGTAATGTGTTTTTATGGACAGAATACACTGTATGTTTACAATAATCACATATACATTTGTATTTTTATATATATATGCTTATCATATGATAAGAATCTAGCAACAGGACAGGAGGAATATAATAAATATGTCCAGTCTGCACTACTCCTCAAGTCTGTCCCTTACACCTTATATCTTGTATCACTTTTCTCTGTATATATGTACTCTTTCACACTGCATTATTCTGAGTCTGTAAGTGCTGTTCATGGTGTGAAAGAGCACAACATTGTAGGCTAATTACACTAAAATAATAATTTCCATTTAACTACTTGTATATTCAGGACTGGAGCTATTGTCCAATCCTATTCATTCATCTTTTTCTTACCGTTTTTACTGTACTGGTATTTTTACTTGTTTATCTTTTCCCAGTCTGGATCATTGTAAAACACTAATTCCTGTGCCCAGCAGCGAACTCTGATAATAATGGTATTTTATATTTAATAACTTTTCCAAAACATTAGTTAGAATGGGGGAAACTTTTCAAATATTTGAGATATTTGTCAGCTTGATTACATTTGAAACTGCCAACGATCCACATAAAGAACAAAGAGTAATAATGATGTGCTATGTCTGTGTGCTGAAATTACACAAATCTCCTTGGTATTGCATTTGCAAATATGCAAGCTGTAAAAAAGCTTGGCACAATAATGGGCAGAAAAACAAATAATTTATTAATAAATAGTCATTAATTTTTAAATATCTGTGAATGCAAAGCTGTCTCATTGTCCTTTTGACAACTCATCTTAGCAAAATTCAACAACTAATTGCCTCATCGAGCACTTATCTAGCAACCATATTGGGAAGGAGCAGACAAAACCTTTTTTCAAAGCCACTATGTTTAGCAATAATTAACACACAGAGGATATCATACACATTTTACATGAATAGACAGAAGCAATTTCCATATATTCAGGATACTGTTACACCTAACTTCAAGCATGTTTGAAAACTATATTAGAACTGCTATCAGTTAATATTGTATTGCTTTTGCTATATTAACTGCTGAGGTGTTATTCTATGTACCCGTAACCCATTCAATGTGGTTTCTAGTTCTTCCATCTTTGTCACATGACATATTCTTTTGTTTTTCTCTCTCTTTATGAAGTATGCTGCCCTTTCTGTAGAATCCTTTTATATATTTGATCATACAGATCATGCACCACTGTATTGGTAGTTCTTTGAATTATTTCTAATAGAACAAATCAAATTAATTTAAGGAAACCTGTAAATTTTTAGGACACTGTCCTCTCTCGGACTATAATAAAAACAAGTTTACCATAGAAAATCTAACAATGCAGAGTTCAGCAATTCACTTTAGCCGGTTATGTACAGTATGTTTGTTTTATCATAGGAAAGTACTAAGAGGTTAAAAGTGAATTTCTACATACAACCATGCCATTGTACAAAAATCAATTAATGCTCCTATGTGATTCTACCACACACTTTCATAAACACAATGTCACCAGGTAAAGTTGCACATTATCCTCTCTTCTTTTTGCTATGGCAATAAACCCTTTAGCAGCATCCATTAGAATACAACTAGATATTTTAATAATGCAAATAGGATATTATCAACAGAAATGATATGTTTTCACAAATGGCTTAATTTTAATGTTAAGAAATCTGATTTTATCACTACTGAACCTTTTTAATCTTGTGAAGACATATAACATATATTCCAATTATACAAGAAATTCCATCAAATCTGATGCATTTTGTGAAGATTGGCTGCTTTTTCCCCACCATAGGAGGACCTGACCAGCAATTGTCACCCAACTACATAAAATACTATTTTCACTGATTCTGGACTCGTTCTATGAATAAATTGGAGAATGGGACCTTTTGTTATAGTTATATTAATAATTTATTATTGTATATGCTGTTATTCTGTTTTTTTATGCTCTTAGAGAAGGTGATGGGGCCAGTCATAGCCCGATCCCAGCAGGATAGCCTAGGTAGCTTGGTAATAGGGCTTCAGCTAACATTGAGTGGAGGGGAGGGGCCTTTGAAGACTTGGCTTTTAAATATCAGCAGCAGAAGGACACTCTGTAGCTGCCGCTGCAGCTCTGTGCCGTGGGTTTACAAAAGAAAGTATTATGTTTTAAGATTTCTTCACTTGGATTGGCAGACTGTCTCCAGAAACAGAAGGATGGCTGGCTAGCATGGAAATCTTTTGTCACTGAGGAAGCTGCAGATTACAGCAGCAAAACGCCTCTGATACTTTTATTTATGAAAATGGTCTGATGTACTTGTGCTTTGGGACACCCCTTCACGCACACGTGGAATGTACACAACATTAGACTCAGAGGTTACAGGCAACACAAGGCGTCATCGCACTATACCTACATTATACCGTGGATTAGCACCACCATATACGGCATATGTCTTAGAACCAAGAGACTGAGAACACCGGCCGGGTACATTGTGTTAGACACACTCAAGATTGTGCGCTTTGCAAGGATTCCCTCTAAAACACCTCCTTCACATATCAATAAGGCACCGGAGTGAACAGTGCTTTTGGGAATAGCAGCACATCTGACCGTCGTACACAACAAGCAGTATACAACTAGGATTCGTGCAATTCGAACCTATTAAACACCATCGCCGATCAGACAAGATCTACCAAGCGCTAAGGCTAAACTTTGGTTGTGGTTAGATTGTACCCAACCACCAAACCCAATCGTTATCTAAATGTTTGTTATTTTCTGACTCTCCCAGTGAATATCTATCCTCCATTTTGTTGGAAGAAATGTGGCCATAATAATTCAATAAAACATATTTTCTGGGAATTCTCCAAGATTATATTATTTTGGAATTCAGTTAGATATTTTATTTCCCACATTAGGACACTCTATATGCTTAAGCACCTACTGACACTCCTATTTTAACTACAAATAGACAACATACCAAAACAAGCACAACAATTAATCACACAGCATCTAGATGTAGTTTTTCAAACAATGGTGTTTGGAACTACCTATTATTGTAGACCAAGTACAATCTAGTTATAAAGATATCTGGTAACTAGAAAATTTTACTGTTTTCATAATGTAATCCACTAACGTTTAATAAGTAATATTCACTTACTGATCAACACAACTATGTATATCGAATTATAATATAGTGGTATTTTATTTCATTGAAACAGTTGTTAATCCTATTTTATCATGTACTTCTTAATACTAGATGTTATCATAACATCACAATCTTACTATTACATAATAATTAACTTTGTATTTATTTTTATAAACATAAATAAATACAATTAAAATAAATAATAAAAAGTTAATAACTTCACTTTGTTTTTTCTATAGAATACATTTGGTTTAATTAGTGAAACTTTAGACACTTTGGTGTATATTATCAACAAGTGAAAAAGTGGCTAAAAAGTGTAGCTAGCTACATCTGTTGGTGTAATATGACAATGGGGTTGAGATACCTGTTTTTGCAGAATTAAAGCCCTCTGAGTTTTCGCTAAGGTACACTCCCCACCACCATCTCAGATTGGAGTGGGTTGTGTTGGCTTCAGGTATTGCATATCATGCATTACCCTGATCCATTTGCTCTATTATCTGAAAGCATTTGTTAGTCACAAATTTGACAGTGGCTACATATTCTCCATCATGAATGAATTACCTAATTATACTTCTAATTCAATACATAATTTGTTTTACAATGAAAGTCAGGAGGCAAAAAAATGACACGGAGCAACTTTCAGAAAATAAATAGCAAAAAAGCATTTTCTTTAATGTATATTTATAAGGGATGAAGGCAAATATACAGGAATATATATGGGAATGTTGAGCTTACATAGTAATTGAGGTTGAAAAAAGACTTTTAGCCCATCAAGTTCAACCTTTTAAGATCTCCTCTGCTCTACAATATGCAGATTTGTTGTTAATTGATCCAGAGGAAGGCAAACAAAACAAAAAAACAAGTGAAACTATGCCAATGGTCTCAAAAGGGGAAAAATGAATTCCTTCCTGACCCCAGATACTGGTGATCGGATTCCTCCCTGGATCAATACTCCCTCTCTATTTTACCAGGATAACCCTGAATGCCCTTTTTAATTAAACATATATCCAATCCCTTTTTAAAGTTATCGATAGTTACATAGTTTGCAATTGTTTATTGCCACGGTTCCCATTGCATACTCATTTGCAAGTAATGTTTTTTAGCAGACAACCAAGGATGTGGGTGGAGAGTTAGAGAAAGCTTTGCAACCATTCAAAAACCTAATTTTGATATGACAATTTTTAAAATGTGGAAAGGTTTCTGCAGCATTCGAGATTAACTTTTGTGATCCTTCATGCAGGACCGTATTGAATCTAGCCCTCTGTGTTGCCAGTCATCTATTGACTCCTCCATTCATTTACAGCATAACTATTGAATACTGTTTAGTTAAAAGTCTAATAAAGTCTTTAAAGTTGTACACTTTGAACACTTTACAGGTTTGTACGCAAGGTTTATTTCCTGTTGCTATTAATGTGGTTCACCAACATAGAAAAAAATATATTGATATAGCGGGGTTGATGTAATTTCTTAAAGTAGTCTAAATTGAGTTTTCAAGCCATTTGGGTTTGTGTTTCCTAAATTGCACCACTTTCCAAATAGACTATTATTTTATGATTGCTATGTCTTTATGTTACATCAAAATTGTTGTCATTTATAGCACCATTTTGTAGAAAAGATGTCCTATAGCCAGAACTGATGCCAGGCTATCAGTGAGAAAATTGCACAGTTTCCACTTCATCTGGCCTGAAGATGAAAACAAATATAGTCTTTCAGTTCTAACCCAACAGTACAAAACCTGCTATTCTTGTAGAAATCAAAAATAATTTAGTGAAAAAGAACTTATGTCTTTATATAGCTTTTTGGTAAACAAATAGTTATAATACATGCATAAATAACCCATATCTCAATAGCACTTAGAAATCTGGGGTTTCTGTGGAGCATTAACACTAATATGTGTCCTCAAACTTAGTATTGCAAAAAAGAAATAAAAAACAAACAAACAAATCAAAACAACAGCATAAAATAACAAGGTGCATAGACCACTTAAAAGAAAAGAAATTATCTTCCTAACAGCAAACTCAGTTTAGGGATATATATAAAGTTTTTCTTAATGTCATTAAGAAATGAAAACATTTTCTAATTTACACTGCACTAAAAAAATTGTATATTTAAGACTGTACTTATGTATCTGTCTTTGCGATGAGCACCGAAGATGATCGTTGCAAAGCACAAAACTTGAAGGACACAAGGGGAGAGGCTTGCAATGAGCGCAGAAGATGCTGAGAGGAGCAAAAGTACACAAGGAGAGACGCTCGCAATGAGCACCGAAGGTGCTCAGAGGACCAAAAGTACACGAGAGGAGAGGCTCGCAATGAATGCCGAAGGTCATCCGAGTAGCAAAAGCTTTACATTGTGTGGCAAACAGCATTGCCATGGCTTCAAATTTTATTGCCCTGTCATTTTTGACGGGCAAGTTACTAGTAAATACATAATTATCAACCCTTCTGACAATGTACTTGTGAGTTATTACACAACGGGGAAAGCTGCGACTGCTTTAACTTCTCATACATAACCAAATAATCATGCCAGTCACAACTGAATTTTTTAAATCAGACACTTGTAACAACTATACAAAATTAATAGAGAAATGCTGTCTTACAGTTAAACATATCTTACAATATCTTAGAATTAAACTGTCTCTCAGAGACAAATTACACCTACCCTTATTCTCAAGAGAAGTAACATACTTTAAAGAATGATGTATTAATAACTCAAGCACTTCCCACACATTGGCCCTCATTCAATTGCAATTTGGTCAATTGGATAGGACCCTAAATAAGCACATAACATATATTTTTTAAAGAAGTTTTTAGTTAGTAAACATCTATCCAAAAGCAAGGTTTTCACTAACTAAAAACTTCTTTAAAAAATATATGCTATGTGCTTATTTAGAGCCCGATTCAATTGGCCAAATCGCAATTGAATGAGGGCCATTGTCTGTAACCTACAAGGTTCTACTAACCTCACCAAGAGACAAACCTTTTTACAGACCCCAGTGGCATCTTACATTAACCCCCTGCAACTGAGGTGCTTAAAGGTCTGTGAATTCTGAATGATTAGAAACTAAACCCTGTAAATGTTTAGCAGGGTGACATGAAATACTTGATTCTGATTGGCTGAAATATGATTGACTCTATTCAAGGCCTGGAAAGCTCCATAGGGGTTATTTAAGGACCTCCTTGGTAGGGGTTAATTTATAGATGCCACCATAATCCTTTAACGAACCCTGTGGTGGGAGTTAATTTTTAGATGCCACAGTGGACGGATGCAGATCCCTGTGGAATAAGGGTTAACTTTATGTGCCATGGGGTTTAGAGAGACCCTATGATTATATTTTGATATGTGGGTCAGTGGGGGGAATTGAGGGAAATTCCAAGTGTCCCCAGGCTTATAGGGTGTAGTAGGTCATAGGCAGATGGGTCATTATTTAACCCTTTCCCTACCATAGAAAGGGGTGTATGTAGATATATAGGGGAAAGGGAGGGTGTTAGGGCTAGTGTAGTTTGTTAACATTGTGCTGCATTGCTATGGAGACCAGTGAGCTTCAGACTCAGAGTCTCATGTGAGATGGCTGTGTGCACAAGTTAGGCTTAGGGAGCACTGAAAAACAGACCTTGATTCACATCACCTAAGTTGAGGGGTTGAATGGTTCTATTGCCATGTGACAAAAAAATGGAGGCCTAACTTGTTTGCCCTAGACTTAATGAATGTAGTTCAACTTTCCATTTCAATCCATTGAAATAAAACCCATCCCCTGACAATAATAAACTGGGTGGCTAAATTGACTAAAATGATGTTAATGAATGAAATTAGTTGGGAAAACAAGCTTGGCTCTGTCTTTTGAAGATACAACATTGGAACCCGGCTTGACTACTTATAAAGAGAAGAGATAAATATCACTTATAATTAAGTATTTCACTTGATACCTAACCTAGGCATATTAGCCTTAATAATATGCTAGATTTGACAAATTAAAAATGTGTGGGAGGCCAAGGCTAATCAAATAAAAGATGTATGCAAATGTTATTATATGTTATATATAAATTATATATCTGTCACTACCCCTCAGTTTCTCCATTTGAGGTATGCATTCAATCTCTCCATGACAGCTACTAAAAGTTGTAATTGGGGAATTTGGAAATATATTGATAGCATTGTATGTTTTATTAAATAACTGCATAACATAATACATCTAACCAGTTATATTTATACTGATGTTCTATGCAGTAAATGTTTATTAAATATAAATCGGAAATCAGGAACAAACATTTTCTTGGCCAGCAAAAGCAGTTTTCTGAACTATAAATCACATTGATTCCGGTTTTGCCATAAACTTTTACAGTAAAACAGGGCTTGCTATTTATATCACGCATCAATTTAGTGCTATTGACAAGTCTGCACAGCTGACGTAGCTGTATTTGCCTTAAATAAATTAAAATTTGTTCATATTATGAGATCCCCCAGACATTTATAGCTTAGTTAAAATCCATAAAAAAAAATAGCCATTTTATGCACTTTACAAATATAGAAAAAATAAAACCACAAAAATGTTGGCAGGGAAGTTTTGAATTGTTGGTCTTGATGGACTATTTTACCGATCACAAATACTATTTATGTTTCTTCAGTTTATATTTTCTATTCTGTTCTAGAGAATTGAAACTCCATGTTTTGTCTTACATCCAAAACAGCCCAGTTTAATTTGACAATACTGATTCTCCCCCTCCCCCCCCTAAAATCAAATGAGCTATTAACATTATAGATGAAAAACACTTGTTGGTTAAGAATGTACCAAATGAACACCATTAGCAGTAAATATTTTTAGGGAAAATAAGATTTTTTTTATATTTTGTGTGAGTGCAGGAATCCATTTTCTGTTTGTTACATCACTTCCTCAGAGTCGGACTCCTTGTTATAGAGAGCTGATTCTGAAATGTTGATCAAAGAAACCAATATCTAGTCATATAAGCTAAATGATTATTTGTGCTTTGGCCACATATTGCATTCCATAAACTGATCATCTACATTAGTGTATTTTTTCCCCTAAAAGAAAAATATATTACTTTATCATTATTAGTGATTATAATAATATGCATTTTGCTATATATTTCTTTTAAGCAAAAACTGTAGTATCATGTATACAACTATTATTCCTCAGTAGAATAGGTTAAGTTCAGATATAACGATGACATAAGTTTGTGTACATCACTGATGAAGGACATGTGACCAAACCATGTGAACAAGCCATGAGTTTTTCTCTTTCTTCCTCTACTCATCTGGACATTGGACGGACATACACACACACATAGACACAGAACCAGAATAAACTAGAGAATGCTTTTCTGCTCATTTAAGAGATGTAGTTTCTAGTATTATATGTATGTATATAATGTATTAATATATTTGTAGCCTTTATTAATATATTTGTAGAAGTGTAGATCTTATATTTACACTTAGAATCTCAGAATAATAATATAGTAAATTAATTAATGAGACACATTTGTAACAAATGCTATATTTTATTTACCTGCAACTTCACTGCTTTCGTTTTACTGATATTCATTATATTAGTTGATCTATGGATTAGTTTTATCTGCAAAGTCAATTTTACATATTGAATGCCCCAAGGTTAAATAAAGCATTGTGTTTTAGGAGTTTTAAATAGGAATCTGTATAAAATTTGCTAAGTGAATCTCACAACAAACACTCAAAACAACAGCAAATGCGTAATCTGAATTTAGGATACAAATGAAATTTAGAATTAAATGTTATAAATAATGTATTTCTCTTTGTTACAGTATATTTATCAAAAGTTTTAATGTTTTATAGAGAATATTCAAACCCTTTGAAAAAGCATAGAGAGTGTTCACTAGCTAATGTTTGTCAATATCCACCAAGCATCTAGGCTTATGATAAGGGCATATAATTAATGTTTTTACAGAATCACAGCCTTCCTAGTATTCACTAAGGTACATTCCACAGGGGACATGTACATACAACATAAGCCCCACCCCCTTAGTAAGCTTAGTAAGTCTGCTCGGCTACTTCTACCTCATAATGATGGCAAAGTGAATATTTCTATAGTTATAACTAACAATAAAACTGTATATTTCCCCCATAATTTTAGTACAAAGCATCTGCAAATGCATGTTAATCACTTATATACATTGAATAATGCAATTTGAATTATAATAGAGGATTAGAGGTGAAATATTTTTCTCTATCGGATTCTATTCTAATTCTATTCTATTGTTTGCTGTGCATGCTCGTTTACACATGCTCTCATAGGGCCGCATTCAACTGCGATTGGCCAATTGAATAGGGCTCTATATAAGCACAAAGCATATTTTTTTTACAGAAGTTTTTAGTTAGTGAAGACCTTGCTTTTGGATAGAAGTTCACTAACTAAACATTTCTGTAAAAAAAATATGCTCTGTGCTTATATAGAGCCCTATTCAATTGGCCAAATCGTAATTGAATGAGGCCCATAGTGACCAAAGAAAATACGAGAAAAGTTCCAGATGACTCTGTGAACCTTATTATAATAGCCCAGGCTTACAGACTATGATGAAGGCTGTTGTTGCTGTAAATTGCCAATGTGTCTACTTCAGCCTTTCACAGTGAATCAATTGCAAAGAGTGCTGCTGCATAACAAATGGAAAATATTTTAGATAACTCACATATAGTCACCAATAACTTAACCTACCTGTTCACTTGGGCATTTTCAACTGCATTGCCATCCAATCCAAACTAGTCAATGCTGTACCAACAGAGAGATCTCAAGGTCAATACAAAATGATACAATGACACAATATACCTGTATAAGCTGGCAAAACAACCCCGCTACACATTAGTTTAAGTATTTACATAGTTAAACGTTTTGCTAAATAGTTTCTATTGAATCAAATAGTCGGTAAAGTTATTAACTCACACATCAAACACTTTAAACCCTCTTCTCAGTATTAATACTTTATACACCCAACAAATAATTAAACACATTTATACACTCTAAATGTTCTCTGGTTTTAACTGCTTTCCACTTTCACAAAATGTTTTGCTAAATGTGATTTGTCCAAATTAGCTGTAGTGAAAATGATTTTAAATCTTTTAAAGGAGCTCCAACGTTCCAAATTTTCTATAATGTGTTGAAAAGACCATATAAAACATTACATATTTTGATTTGTATGAAAAAAGAGTGGTCTACAGTATTGTTCACTAATCTTTTGTCCTAAACACTTACATCAGTGGTGCACAAAAGACAGCCTAGGGCCCTCACACCCTTCCCATGGGGCACCCAGCCTGTCCACTAGAGAGCGAGAGCATATACATCTTTAATAATACAGACTCAGTTTTAACTCACCACAATTAGCAAATAACTCTCTCTTGAACTCCAAAACACATAAGGCCTCATTCAATTCGAAGGCCCCAAGTTCCTTGTAATAGGCCGCATGTCTGCAGGCCTGCTGCTGGCCCGCAGTGCGCTCTAGTTACGGTGCTATCCAATTGAAAAAGCCTGCAGGTTATGTGCTAAAAGCCGTTGCACTGGTGTGTAGCATTTCAGGGCGGGAACATGATCAATTAAGCAAGGCCGTAACTCACGATTTAGAAACAGCCAATAGAAAATGAGACAGTATTACAGCAGTAAAACATGGAGGTTACAATCAATTAGGTTTGGGGGTCCGATATGCAATCAGACTTGCAAACCCACAAAATAAAGAATTGTGAAAATGAATGCCAATACTGTTCTAGTCCATATGGGTGGCCTGATATGTATTAACTCATTGATTCCCAAGATCAAACGAAACCCCAAATGAAACATAAAAAAAAAAATGTTTGTTTTCTGATTTGTGAGCTTGGGACTGTTGTGCAAATAGTTCTAATGTCTGTTATCACTTTCCCCAGTATTAACAGTGCAGTATTTACTTTTTATTTGCTTTTACAGTGCTACGGATATAGTACTCGTAGGATAATCTTCTTCATTTACCATTTACGGGTGTGAAAACATTTGCAGTCTTGAGGAATCAGAGCAATTGAATAGTGATTTGCGATTTTAGCGATGGTAACTCTTGCGGCCGTGAAAAATCGAAAACTTGGATGGGCTGTAACTTGCGATGTTAACAATCACAAGGAATCGGAGGCCGGAGCCCGTAATACCATTTGATCATCAAAATAACTTACGGCGGTCCTTACGGACGACCGGATCTCCAGAGGGCTCAAATGAATGAGGCCCATAGTGTCATTACCTATACCATCATTGGTAATTTACCATTTTTGCAATACAGAAAACAAAACAAAAACTAAAAACAAGTCATAAATATGTAGCTTCAAGTGACCGGTTCCCTGCCACTGCCTTGATACAAAGGACTGAGAAACCATGAATTTGTTTTACCGATACAAGCAGGTGGGGTAGGAGCCAAAATATTTCTCATTATATACACATGCCGTGAAATAGCTTACATATACATACAAACATAGAAAAATCTGGGGAGGATTTGTCCCCCATCCTCACCAGTTCCTACACCCATGAACACAAGCTTGTGTTTACTGTGTTAAACTATTATCCCTTTCAATACAAAAAAAGTAGCTAATCAAGCAAAGATAAAGGGCCATATTGTTTCAATAGATTAGGCAGCCTAAGGCAAATTACAAAACTGCTCTGTATCTATCTATGTGTTGCTTCAGTGTTAGTTTTCTTAATTTAATACAATTTATTTTTTATGTTTTTTGGATCAGCCAAATCATACTCTTTTAAATGTATGCTAAATTTGAAAATAAAAAGAAGTGAACATGTCGAAAGCCAATAGTTAATGCATATACTAAAACTGATTTTGGGTACTTTTGCTCTCTGCATTGGAACTGCTATAATGACCAAAAACTACTCAATGTAGTTAATTTCCTTTCCCATCAATTATGAATTTTTAAGTGTCCTATAATTTGTTATTTTCTCCATTTCCAGATAATTGCACAAATGATAAAATCTGCCTTTACTGCCATGGTAATTGTCATTCATTTACATTATCACTCTGAGCTGACACAGTGGTGCCATAGACTATTTTATTTTTTGTCGTGTAATTGAACGTTGGTTCTATCTTTTCAGACGTAACAGCTTTCAACATGCCTGGCTGACTAAAGTGCGGGAATTATTCCCCAGAATGTTTTCCCTGCATAAAATGTCCTACTCATTGGGAAAGTGCAAGATATTGTTCTATTTGTAAACAACTGAGGCATAATATAGGCACTACATCATGGAAAGGTATAATCACTGTCAAAATGCCAAGGCAACATCACACAAAGTGTCAAATGTAATTGACAGAGATGGTGATCAGGCTCTGAAATTGTTTTCTGATTGCATATTCATGATCCATCTCTATAATACGCTACAGTTGCTGTGTGAGTTATTCTCAGCGGATGTTTTAACTTCACAAGACCTGACAACTTGTACTTTTAGATCTGCAAGTATAATGCTCTGATCATCCATTTTACATTGTTTTAGAGAGCACCTTCTGACTTATTTCATCTTTTAACTCTTCAAGGATGTACATATTTAATTTCTGTTATAAGAATGTAAATTTATGGAACAAAAATGCACAATAGTACTTGACTGCATATTTCCCGGATGAACATGGGGCATTGTGTGTGCTGCGATCATCCTACCACTTTAAAGGACCAATGAACTTCCATATTTATAGTCTGCTATTTTGAAGAGATATTCTTATATGATGCCAAAGGTTTTTTGAAAATAAGTAAATACTGCCTTTAACTTAACACATATACAGAAACGCTGTGCTGGGAGCCACTGTTGCATTGTTTGTTTATCTTCTTGGTCAGTGAGGGAAGAACCTTGACTGTAAATAAGCTTCCGATTTTTTCTTATGGATACTTGCATTCTATGCTGCAACTTCTGCCAATTGAATTGAATGGGATTTATTTCTGCTTCAAGTTAAGAGAAAAAAATAGTGGCTAACCAATTAAATAAAATGACATATTAATTAATTCAGATTTTTCTTTAACTTTTTTTTTTTACTTTATAAAAACCTTTTGTCAGTTATCAGATGAAGGTCTTCAATTAAAGGGACATTTAATTCAGTACAATTTGGAGCACACCACTGTAAAGATTTACTAAAAGCATGTAGAAATACTTTTTGCATTTTTCACTTAGATATGATTAATTAAATGTCTGTTTACATGAGTCACTGGCAAGCCCCCAGACAGACCCACAGCAACAGCTCCATGCAGAGAGCATAAGCAGAAAGAGAGCTAACCCTTCATAGTGCAGAGAAAAGAATTCTGGAAATACCTAAATATGCTACTTGTGGGTACTAATTGCTGCAGCATTCCTGATTGCAGAGTACTTATAAATCTTTGTCTCCATGGTGCCTTCACTGGTTGGTGTCGGCATATGTTATTAATCATGGAACTGTTAGTGTGTTTGTAAACAGACCTAAGACCTTAGATTTTTTAGGTGTTATTAGTGTAATTTAGAAAAAAAACAGATAATTTTAACATACAATCTTGTGCTCTTTAACACCACGAAGAGCACTTACAGTGAAGTAAATGGCCCTTTAAATATGAGACTTGTTTGGTTCTGCATACCATATTGTGGTAACATTCACATAGAACCAGTACAAGCGATCGACAATCTGCTTAGCTGAAAATATGTTATTTAAAATTAATGATAATTGATACGTTTATTAATAGGTTAATGCTTATGCATTTTTGAGGAGTTCTCAAAGCTAAAAATCTCAAATGTATGAAAACGTTGATTATTTTCCTTTATTTCTCAAATGCTCTGATTTATTTTTAGCATGAGATACAAATGAAGACACAGACACATGAAGCAACTGTCACTGATCTGATTCTTCAGCTGTAACTGGATTGGTTAATAGTTATTGTCCTACTTATAGATACTGCTTAATGTACCTAATTCCATTGCTGGCTCCTCAAACCCCAGACATCTATGTTGATCTTTGCTGAGTCATTTTTGGTTTTGAATTTACATAAAATCTAGAGCACTTCCTTTTATTGTTCACTCCTGTTAAGTAAATATGAAATCAAACTTTTATTAACTTTAATAAAATTGCACCATTAAAATGAATAATCTATATAGACTCTGCTTTCATGGTACTATCATCTATCATTGTAATTTACTAGGAGTATATTGGTACCTAAGATGGTATAGCTTTGAATTGTAATATGCAAATGGTATGTCCTCTTTGTTTTATCACTTAGTTATTGACATAATAATGCAAAATCTACATAGTAACTATTAAGTTTAATCAACAATATTGAACTCCCACCACATGTAGGCAAAACAGTTGTGATGTACAAATCTGTTGTTTTGGACACAATTGAATTAATCAATGTAATAATAACATACACAATTCTAGAGCAATATGAGTTGAGGTGCAACATTGACTCATATTAGAGCAGATTGATATTGTGTCCGAATTTTAAAAGTGATATAAAAATTACTTCAGCACAAGTTGTTAAGTTTCAAAGTTGAAAAACTGATAATCAATCTTTTGAAGCATGTACTCAATGATGAGCCTCGTTTTCATCCTGTTTCAGATTTTTTAAGTATTTCGTCCACCATTTATTCCCTCGCTTAGTTGATTTTCAATTGACGAATTGACGAACAAATATATACTCCCAGGCTTCCTGGCTCTCCCCCTGTGTTGTGTGTGTAAGTTAATTTGAGGCATATTTGTGTTTTTTTGCATGTTTTTCCAGTTTGGTGGTTCGGCCGTTAAAGTCGCATTTTTGCGAGCCCTACAGTCCATCTACGTGCTTCAAGTCCTAAGTCATACGGGCCGTAATTTTGCTTCCATCGTTAAGTCCAGGGGACTCGCGATGAGGCCGCATTAAGACTCCTGCGTGTCTTGGGATGAGCGCCAGCTAAGTCCAGCGTGTCTCCACCCCTGCAATGAGCGCCTTTGTCCTGCGTGTTTCAACTGCTCGCCTCGCTTTGTGAGACTAGCAGTGCAATGAGCGCCTATGGCCTTTGTCGCTAATTGCAGCCTAAATCCTTCATACCTCAACTGCTCGCCTTGGTTTGGGAGACTCGCAGAGCAATGAGAGCCTTTGGAGCTCATTGCAGCCTAAGTCCTGCGTGCCTTGTGGTCGACGGCTCAGCTCGCTTAACGAGGCTCGCAGTTGCGGCCTTACAGGCTGAAAACAGATTGCCTTGCTTTGCGATTCTCGCAAAGCGTGACGACAACTTGCAGTACGACAACTATAAAGTGATTCTACTTTAATGGTGGCAGATATTTGATTCAGGATTAGACACCTGCAAGACATAGAGGAAACACTGGATGCAAATAACATCTCTGTTCAATTCATGTGACAGACTGTCATGATAAATAGCCCCTTCACAATATTATGTCAATATAACCCCCTAGAAATGCCATCCGAGTGCTCAAAATGTCCTTAATACCTTAAGTGTGAGTGCATGTCCCATAACTATTTTCTAAATCACTATTAACGAATAATATCCAAGCTTGCTCAAGTTTACTCGGAAGTCTCTCAGAGTGCCCAAAAATGTTTAAAAAGCCTTTGTGTACATTCCACCCCACTGTAAAGGGAGAAAAATAACACATGTCTAATAGAATCAACAATTTTCTCCCCAGACTAATCCACAAGGACCAAGTGGGTTTTATCCCCTTTAGACAAGTGAAAGATATTATCAGGTGGGTACTTAACTCAATTCATTGGGCTAAACCAACTCAGACTCCTGCATGCCTATTGGCCTTACTTATTGAGCAGGTATTTGATTAGCTAGAATGGTCTTATTTAGAAAAAACTATTTTTTAAAAAAAATGTCTTCTCCGGTCCCTTTCTAAATCTTCTCAAGACATACTACCATCATCCTAAAGCCTCACTTAAAATGCCAGGGGCCTCCATAACGTTTATTGACATCCAACGGGGCACCAGGCAGGGCTGCCCACTCTCCCCCCTGCTATTTGCATTAGCGATTGAACCCCTAGCGTACTAGGGATTTGTACAGTGACAGAATTATATTTGCTTCCCTTGCTTCTATACCTTTCTTAATACATGCTAATATTTTACTTGCCTTTGCAGCTGCTGTTTGGCATTGAGCACGGCTACCTAGGTGGTTTTCCACAAGTACTCCCAAATCCCTTTCAATATCAGATACCCCTAGATTTGCTCCATTAAGATTATAAATTGCATGGCTATTTTTGCTTCCCGAATGCATAACCTTACATTTATTTGTATTAATTTGTACTAATTTATGAAAATCCCTTTGTAGGGAAAGTACATCAATATCTGATTTAATTACCTTGCACAAGTTAGTGTCATCAGCAAAAATGGATACAATAATTACGAGTCATACTTCTACGTACATTAGTCATTAGAGTATGTTCCATTTACAACAACCCTTTGCTTTCTGTCTTTTAGCCAGCTCTCGATACATGAGCAGATATTTACTGCAATTCCTGTATCCCTTAGTTTGCTCAAAAGTCTCCCAGGTGGCACTGTATCAAAAGCCTTTGCAAAATCTAAAAAGACTACATCCACTGATGCCCTGATCCAAGTTCCTACTAACCTCCTTATAGTAACTAATTAGATTGGTCTGACATGACCTATGCTTCATAAATCCGTGTTGACTGCTACTTATGATCTTGTTCAAATAGACATATTCTTTTATACAGTCCCTTATTAACCCTTCTAAAAGCTTCCCAACTACAGATGTGTTTACTGGTCTATAATTCCCTGGATTTGCTCTTGCTCCCTTCTTAAATATAGGCATCACCTCTGCTTTTCTCCAGTTATCTGGTAGCGACCCTGTGGTGAGTGAGTCTTGAAAAATTAGATATAATGGTTTGGCTATTACAGCACTCAGTTCCCTCAGTACCTGGGGCTTTATTAACATTTATTTTCTCCAATCCCTTTTGGATTTCTTCCTGCGTTAACCAATTATTTAGTGATGGTAGTGTAGTCCCAACCACTGTTACCTCCCTTGTATATACCAAAGAAAACAACCTATTTAGCTCATCTGCCTTTTCCTGGTCACTAATGATCAGACTGCTTGTGTAACATTGTAATATTCCTATAGCTTCCTTCCTCGCCTTCTTCCCATTAATATATTAAAAAATATTTTAGGGTTAGTCTTACTTTCCTTTGCAACTGACTTCTCATTTTCTATTTTAGCCAGTCTAATAGCCCTTTTGCAAGCTTTGTTGATTTCCTTATAGTCACATAAAGATGCTTCTGTTCCCTACTTCTTGCATAATTTAAATGCATGTTTCTTTTTCCTTATCATGATCTTTAAGTCATTGTCAAGCCACATGGGATGTGATTTACTCCTATTAATTGTATTTCCACATGGTACATGCCGATGTGTATGTATATTTAGTAAGGATTTGAATGTTGTTAATTTATTTTCAGTAGCTTTCCCTGTTTTTTATCCCAGTCTATATGCTGTATTGCTGCCCTTAGCCCATTAAAGTTAGCCCTTTTAAAATTTAGAGTCTTTGTTGGCCCCTTACAACTCTGTGTTTTTTGTATTCAATCTCAAATGATACTGTGTTGTGATCACTCTTCCCCAAGGGTTCCCCTCTTTTAACATTTGATATTATATCAATATTACTTGTGTTTACTAAATCCAAGATGGCCCCATTTCTAGTAGGTTTTGCATTACCGGGGCCAGATAATGATCCCGAGTGTACTCAAGAACTTGCTCCCTTTAGGTGAACTGCTGGTCTCATTTATCCAGTTTATTTCAGGGTAATTAAAGTCTCCCATTATTAGAACTTGCCCATGCTTAGCTGCCTTTCCAATCTGTAACAATAATTGCAGTTCCTCACTTTCAATTATATTTTGGGATTAATAGCATACTCCCACCAATATGCGTTTAGAATTAGCTCCTCCACTATTTAACTCAACCCACAAAGATTAAATTTTGCAGCTAGTTCCACTATAAATAGATTCATCCCACCATGTTTCAGTAATGTCTATTAAGTCCCATTTTTCTTGTACTGCTAATAATTCTAGCTCGCACTTTTTCCCAGGCAAACTTCTTGCATTAGCAAGCATACACTTTATGTTGCTATGGCTCTGCCAATGTGAAGTGTTTGCCACTGTATTTGAGTAACCTACTGTCTTTTGTAACCCTTCCCCTTCTCCTCCTCCATGGGTAGATAATTCATCCCTTTCCCCCTCTACCCTTTCTACCCCAATACTTCTAAATAGTCCCCCCCACCTACTAGTTTAAAAACTCCCCCAGCATTTCTACCATCATATCCCCTAGCACAAAAGCTCCCTCGTCATTAAGGTGCAATCCATCACTGCTATAGAGATTGTACCCAAGTGAGAAGCCAGCCAGTGCTCTAAAACCCAAAACCCTCTGCACTGCACCACTTTTTTAACCTCCCTAAGCTCCTTCTGTCTCCCTGTGCTACCACGTGGCACTGGTAGTATCTCAGAAAATACTACCTTGAAGGGCCTTGCTTTAAGCTTATTCCCTAGTTCATTAAAATCATTCTTTAGGACATTCCACTTACTTTGTTATTGGTACCACAATCATTTATCCACCCGATCCACAACATTCCGAACCCGAGCACCCGGGAGACAGCAAACGATTTGATTGCTGGGATCTGGCTGACAAATCACCCTGTCTACTTTCCTAATAATAGAGTCCCTTACCACAGCTCTATCTGGCATTGCCATTCCAACAGTTTTCACTCAATCTGGCAAATCTGTTGGTGTTTGTCAACTCAGAACTGGCCTGCCTCCTCCTGTTCCCCCTGCTTCCCCTTCTAACTGTAACCCAGCTACCTCCCTGGACATCCCCACTAGCACCATCTCCACCCTCCATGCTAGGTCCCGCTAAACTGTGCTCAGTGAGCACCAGCTCCCTTTCAGTGGAGCTCTATCACTAAGTGCAGAAATTCTCCTCTGCAGTTCTCCAATTTGAGCCTCCAGAGAGGCAACATGCTCACACCTGTCACAGAGGTATGGACCCTGGATCATCTGTTCCAATAGTGCATACATGTGGCAGGATGTACTCATGATTACCAGTTACAACAATACAATGAAAAAAACAAATCAATGTATTTGTATAATGATTGCTTTTCTACACCTTAACCCAAACAAAACAAAACAAAAAAATATATATTTTTGTTTTCTATTTTTTCTTATAATACCCCTTTTCTTTGAACTCCCCCCTTTTATTTAATCTCCTACACTAACTACACTTACACTAGAAATGATTTGCAAGCTCCCAAGTTCACTCCTTCCCTGGTTAAAATAGACCCTGCCTACTCACCTGCACATTGATTACAGATCACAGGACACAAAACACTGCACTGATTCACAGAACTGATTCAAACAGAACACCACACAAATGCACACAGATAAACCTTTACACAGGCCAAACCACACCCACTTTCACCTGGACACTGATTACATCCCACAGGACAGAAAACACTGCACTGATTTACAGAACCGATTCAAACAGAACATCACAGTATTTCAATTCCCTAAAATATTTATAGATAACTAAATTGATACTCAACTTAGCTGGCTGAGGATCCCTTTGGGGGTAGAAGTTGGAGGTAAGCCTTAAATTATTTGGTAATCGGTATCTGAGAGACACTTTTTAGTTGCATGGCTATTTTAGTTGATTTTCCCCACTCTTTTTCTTTTTTGTGATTTCAATGTTTCCATCAGAACCTTGATATTTATCTATAAAAATAGAAAAACTGCTAGTAAGGACTGCTAGTAAGGAAACATACTAAATGCTCATGCCTAGACAGACTTCTTACATTTAAACTTGGTTATCTCTGTTTGTTTTATAATACTAATTTATATGAGATTACAAGCGGTTTAGTTTTTTATTTGAATGTTCCATAAACCTATGCTATTTGAGATACGGAGGCCCGTAAGTGAGGGTTTGCTATTCAATTGGCGTCTTTTTGCATCCTTGATTCCATTGGAAAAGGCCCCCTCCATTACAGAGTACATATAACTTTGGTTTTAATCTCACCTGGCTTGGGCCTTGAAATCTGTATCCAAAACTGTATTTAAATGTTAAGCTTGGAACGTTCAAGTATTCACCCCCCAAGTCAATACTTTGTAGAGACACCTTTTGCGGCAATCACTCCCAGTCGCTTTGGATAAGTCTCTATGTGCTTGCCACGTCTTACCACTGGGATTTTTGCCCATTCCTCCTTGCAAAACTGCACCAGCTCCTTCAAGTTGGATGGTTTGCGCTTGTGAACAGCAATCTTTAAGTCTGACCACATATTTTCTATTGGATTGAGGTCTGGGCTTTGACTAGGCCATTCCAACACATTTACATGTTTCCCCTTCAACCAATCAAGTGTTGCTTTAGCAGTGTGTTTGGGGTCATTGTCCTGCTGGAAGGTGAACCTCTGTCCTAGCCTCAAATCACGCACCGAGTGGTACAGGTTTTGCTCAAGAAACCATCACATACAATTCAGATTAACAAAACATTGAATTTAAGGCTGTAATGTAACAAAATAGATTTGCAATATTTTAGATATTTGCACTGTTTAGCTTTCTTTGTATATAACTGACATTTTTATTAGTGCCATAATTAATATATACTTCTGTTTCCATGCTTAATATCCATCAAATTGAACTTAAGTATATCTACTTTATAAAGTTATATAAACCATTTTTTATTATTAAGGGGTCTCTTTAGTGTTTTTATAAAGGGCTCTCTAAAGAATAGTTAGCTAGGGGATGATAAGAAAAAAAGCTGTTGTTATGCTTTTACTTTACATTTAAGCAGCTACTATTGCTTCTAAGCAATTACTATTTTTCAATCATGCCTTACCATGCAGTATGAGCTTATTATCAGCCATATTAAATTGCAATTCGGCCAATTGAACAGGGCTCTATGTAAGCACAGAGCATATTTTTTTACAGAAGTTTTTAGATAGTGAACTTCTATCCAAAAGCAAGGTCTACACTAACTAAAAACTTCTATACAAAAATTATGCTATGTGCTTATATAGAGCGCTATTCAATGGCTGAATCTCAATTTAATAAGGCTGTATGTCTATACCCCATCTATCTACCTCATGTATTAGCTTTTGAGTGGCAACCACCAAGAAAGCATTAGGTGACTAGAAGGTGTATTTGTGTACATTGCTAGCAGCTTATTTGACACTATTGCCTGCTAGTAATTGGTGTTTTATAGACTGGTCTCAAAAGGTTTTGAGTTTGGTGCTTCTCCCTGGGCACCTCCCACTGCAGAGATATCATCCAGAGAGTGGATATATAGATAGGGAGCTTATGCAGCATGATCTAAAAAAATAATTCATTGTTTAAATACACAGTAAAAGCTAAGTAAAGTTTTTGTCTTATCAACCCCTATCCAAACTATTATTTAGAGAGCCCTTTATAAGAACACTAAAGTGGTCCTTTAATTATATAAAGTGAGATAAATAAAAAAGTACAGATCATCCAGTGGTTTACGCCAGTGAATGGGTGTCTTCAGTATATAAAACAGTACTGTATAGCAAACATAGCACCCTCTATACTTCACAGTGCTGCCATCTAAATTCCAGTCTCAAGCAATCCTCATATAATGAGAAGATTCGGAATACCATCCTCATTATGTCAGATGTATTAGCAGCAGAATATAAAGACAATTAGGTAATGAGGTGATTACAAGCCATTAACATCTGTAGTCGCAATTAGAAAGTAAGGTGCTTCAAAAGATAGACTGCAGGTGTACACCTAAAATATTTTAAAGACACCCAAGTGTGCCTATTTGACTAAGTAATGTTAAATTGTAAAATGTCACTGAATAAATAAACATTTTTTCATGGATATATTCTGTCTTAAGTAATATTTGTGTTGCAAAGTAAGACATAATACTAGAAGAATTATTATTTGGTGCATTCATTATATTGCTTTGCAGAGATGCACTAAAATATGTCATGGATAAATATTAAAATAAATATTGTAATGCAAACAATACTTGCATTCTACCCTATAATCAGCATCTCATAATGTTCACATATCTAATAGAAATTGTATATTTTCGTTCAAAGTAGAGTATATTTATGATACAATGCCTTGCAAAAGTATTCACCCCCTCGACTTTTTACCTATTTTGTAACATTACAGCCTTAAGTTCAATGTTTTGTTAACCTGAATTTTATGTGATGGATCAGAGCACAACAGTCTAAGTTGGTGAAGTGAAATGAGAAAAATATATACATAAAACTATTTTTTAGAAATAGAAAACAGAAAAATGGCATGTGCGTATGTATTCACCCCGTTTGTTATAAAGCCCATAAAAAGCTCTGGTGCAACCAGTTACCTTCAGAAGTCACATAATTAGTGAAATTATGTCCACCTGTGTGCTATCAAAGTATCACATGATCTGTCATTACATATACACACCTTTTTTTAAATGCCCCAAAGGCTGCAACACCTAAGCAAGAGGGACCACTAACCGAACACTGAAATGAAGACCAATGAACTCTCCAAACAAGTAAGGGACAATGTTGTTGAGAAGTACAAATCAGGATTAGGTTATACAAAAATATTCAAATCTTTTTTTTTTTTATTGATTTTTATTAGACAGGTCAGACATAAAACATAGAACAGCAAATACATTAGAAGTGGTAAATAGGAATTAACAGTAAACGTATTTCTCACATCTGTTTTCTAATGTGTCGTCTGCCTGTCCAAAACTCCTCTTCTTTTTCCGTTTTCTAGCATTATAGTAGCTGAAAATAACTTTTAATTAACTTAGGGCTAATGGGGAAACTATGCTTGATGAAGTCCCGTAACTATGGGAAGAACTCTGTGAGCTTGGTTTCCTGCCCACATGTTGTCCTGAACTTAATTGGTAACAACTAATAGATTGAATACTCTGTGTTTAGGTTACTGTATAGGGCTAATGATGTTGGGTAAGTTAAGACTTCTCCTGCCATGGTTCCCTTACTAGCTCTTTTGGAGGGAAAAGTGTCACTCACCCTATTCATCTGCCGCGTCTTGTCTCCCAGGCGGCCCAGCAGGAGGCCCAGCGCTTGTAGTTATGGTCAACCTCAGCGGATAAGATGCTCATGGACCGAACAAACTCAATTTTGCTTAAGACTACTTCAAACGATGGGGTGGGTGTTTTCCAATGGGCGGCTACTACTTTCCTAACTGCTAGGAAAATTTGGACATCCTTTCTACCGGTAATCCCAAGATGGCCTCCTCTGGTCTCATGGGATAGCTTTGACCCCATAGTTTCTCTAGGGTTTTGTAAGTATCCACCCAGGTGTGTCTAATCATAGGGCATTCCCATAATTTATGGATTAGAGTCCCTTTCTGGTTGCAGCCCCTTTCACAAGTGTCGCTAATCGTCGGGTTCCCTAGGTGCATTCTTACTGGGGTTAAGTACCACCTCATAATAACTTTATATGAGTTTTCCTTCAGAATTACGTTAAGTGATGCGTTTTTGGCTTGTTTCCGAATGTTGTTCCATTGGTCCCTGTCTAAACTTATGTTGAGGTCTGCTTCCCATGCCGACTCGTAGTGTAATTTATGGGGCGTGGCTAAATCGCTTAAATGGTTATATATTATGGAAATGTTTCCTTTCCCTCCCGGGAAGTTAATGCAACACTTTTTGAATATGGATATGTTTTGCCCTCCTTTGTTCTTAATATTGTGAGTTAGTTTTTGGTTTATAGCGAGTAGGTTAAGCCATTCCACCGGAGGTAGATGTTTGTCGTCTAAGAATGCAGTGGTGGACCGTTTTTGATTAACTACTGGTAAATCTGCCGCAATTGAGCAATTATAGTCTTACCATTTGTATTGGGCATTTGTATTGGGCATTAGTGTTTATTTTGGGGTTGGTTGATTGTGGCCACAGGGGACTAAGCCCGGAATCTGGGCTCAGTAGCCTGTTCCTCTTATTTATATCTTTCCATAGGTTTATTGAGTGCCTCACACTAGATGGGAGTGATTGGGGTAACTTGAAGCCCTGTTGGGTTGAGAGCCATGGTAACTGACGCATGATTAAGTCATTAGTCCCTAGTATGTGTTTCTCTAACTGAACCCATACCGGGGGGGAGTCCCTGACATACCATTTAGCTAGTTGTGCTAATCTGGCTGCTTTAAAATAGCGGGAAATGTCTGGAAATCCGAGCCCACCTCCCTTCTTAGTCGCGGTCGTTGTTTCTCTGTTTATTCTAGGTTTTTTGTTGTTCCACAGAAAACTAATCAATAATTTTTGTATCTTTTTCAATTCTATTGCTAATATCGTTATAGGTATGGTCCTAAACAGGTAGAGCAGTTTGGGGAGTATGTTTATTTTGACGGCATGTAGCTTTCCTAGCCATGAGATCTTTAGTTCTGACCACCTGTGCAGGTCCCTAGTTATTTGTTTAATGAGGGTTGGGTAGTTTGCTTCATATAGGGTCTTAGTTGATTTTGTTATTTGTATGCCTAGATAGTTGATAGAATTCGGGGCCCATTTTATTGGAAAGTTATTGGCTAGTAGTTTTTCCATGGAGGGAGGAAGGGATAGATTAAGGGCTATGCTTTTACTTGTGTTAATTTTGAACCCTGACAGTGGGCCAAATTTAGACAGAAGTTTGAATAGATTGGGAAGACTGACTAGGGGGTTTGAGATTGTTAGAAGGATGTCATCAGCGAAGAGGCTTATTTTATGATCTGTCGGGCCCACCCGTATACCCGATATGTCTGTGTGTTGACGAATGGCAATTGCTAGGGGCTCTATACTGAGGGTGAACAACAATGGTGACAGTGGGCACCCTTGTCTTGTCCTCCTCGTGATTTTGAATTTTAGCGAATTGTGTCCTTGGTATGTAAGCTGTGCAGTTGGTTCCAAGTATAATGACGCAATGCGTCGCAGAAAACCTTCCGGTATTCCGAATTTGTTCAGTGTGGCGTTCATAAATGTCCAATCTAACCTGTCAAATGCCTTCTCGGCATCCAGCGCCAACACCATTGCGTGGCCTTCACCACTCTTGGTTATGTCAATAAGGTCAATAATTTTTCTGGTATTGTCTGGCGCCTCTCTCCCCTTAATGAACCCTACTTGGTCCGGATGTACCACTTCAGGTAACAGATTCGCTAGTCTGGACGCTAATATTTTGGTGTATATTTTTAAATCTGTGTTGATCAGAGATATTGGTCTATAGCTAGCACATTGGGTTGGGTCTTTACCCGGTTTAGGAATCAGTATTATTTTAGCTTCTAAGAATTCCGGTTTTATTTTTCCTCCATCTAAGAAGCTGTTAAATAGCTTGTGTAAGGTGGGGCTAAGTAGGTCGCTCATATGTTTGTAGTAGAGGTTGGAGTAGCCATCCGGCCCTGGGGCCCCGTGCGCTTTTGTGGACTTGATCGCCTCCTGTATTTCTTTGACCGAGAAGGGCTCTAAGAGTGAATTGGCTTTAGTAGAGTCTAGTTGGGGTACGTTTATGTTCCTTAGTGTATTTTCAATTTCTAGTTTGTGGGTTGGGGTACCTGATTCGGCTGTTTTGCTATAAAGGTCTGCATAAAATTGTCTGAATTCGCTTACTATTTGATCTGGTTTAAAAACTGTCTGCCTATTCTTGGTGATTATTTTGGCAATGAATGAGTTTGCTCTTTTTTCTTTTAGTCTAGCGGCCAACATTTTTTATCGGGTTTGTTTGCGTATCTGAAGAATTTGGCTTCAGTTCGCTGTAGGATAGTGATCATTTTCTTAAAATAGCGTTTAGTTCTTGCTTGTACCTTAGTACCTTCTCGTGGGTATGTCGTGACTTATCTCTAACATATAGTTTTTGTGCTTCTGATATTTTCTGGTTTAGGAGTAAAATTTGTGCTTGGTCTTTTTTCTTTTTGATTGAACTAATTTGTATGCAGACTCCCCTGATCACTGCTTTGTGACCTGCCCAAATTCCGTCTATGTCTATCTCCCCTACTGTGTTAAGATCAAGATAATCTATGATTGCAGTTCTGACCTTATCTCGTGTGATTGGGTCGTTCAGTATACCAGGGTTTAGTGACCACCTCGGGCTATTTCCTTTCGGCAGGAGATTGTTCATGGAGATTTTGACTAGATCGTGGTGCGACCATGCTATGGGGCATATAGAGGCCTCAGTTAGGTTCCCTGTTACGTTCTGTTGAATCAGGATATAGTCTATTCTGGAGAGCGAACCATGTCTAGCGGAAAAAAATGTGTATTCTCTTTCCGTGGGGTTCATGTTTCTCCAGGTATCAATCATGCAGTTTGATTTTAGGAGTTTTTTAAGTGCTTTGGTCGCCGTGGGTTTTTTATGTGAACCTGGGTCGTTTGACTTGTTTTTGAACGGGTCCAGGACCGCGTTCATGTCTCCTCCTATTATCTTAAGCCCATCTTCCCAGCTATCTGTGAGTTTCTGTATTTTTTGAAAGAATGGCGTTTGTTCTGTGTTCGGGGTGTATATGTTCAAGAATGTAACCTTACGTTCGTGTATGGTCCCATGTACTGCTATAAACCTGCCATCTTTATCTTTTTGAATTTTACTTAACTGAAAGTTGAGTCTTCTGTGGAACAGAATAGTGACTCCCTTTTGTTTGGTATCTGCAGTAGAGTGGAAGGCCTGAGTAAAGACTCCCCCCCAATATTTTGGCACTGCTTGTTTTCTAAAGAGAGTTTCCTGAATCATTACGATATCTAGATTTAATTTTTGGTAATTCCTCAAGGCTACCCCCCTCTTGATTGGTTCGTTCAGCCCATGAGCATTATGTGATGCAATGACAATGTCCATATTTCTTATTGAGGTGTATGACCTTTTGGTGTGTGCAATTGGTTATCTCACCTTTCGGGATGCCTGTGGCTTAGTTATCCTGTGCCTCCTGCTGGTTTCCGCTCCGAAGACCGCTCAGCAGCCAGCTGTGTGGGAGAGTATCTGTACTCAAAGGAAAGAGACAACAGATAGTGAGCCAAATTGACTGTATTTAATCCTTTGGAATTAGGAAAACCTGGCTCAGTAACTAAGCAAATTCCTGTTTCTCCTCTAGTGGAGTTCCCTATGGTAAACCTGGATAAGAAGTCTAAGTTTGTGAGTCTGTTCGTGTGTCTCTCTGTTGGTCAGGAAAGCTCTTAGTATGTTTGAACTTTATAGTGTTCCTTACTTAAATAAGGTGTGGTAGATTAAACTACTATGAGGAGAGCGTTTGCTGTCCTCTTCATATTTTACTGGTGGGCCAGTTAGTGTCTCTAAACTGACACTGAATTGGTCCGCATAAACTTTCCCTACTGTGGGGATATGTGGCTGTCTACTTGTTAGCGCCCGCAGGGACGCCTTTTAGGTGTATGATGCTTTTGACTCTTCGGCCTGTGTTGTTTGTCTGTAGTGTGCGTTAGAACTTTCACTGGTGTGAGTGCTGCCTTATTGCACCTGCTCGTATTAACATTCAACTAGCATTGTTTGTCAGAATAGTAGGATACCAAAAAAAAAAAAATGACAACTTATTGTATTAAGTCTCTGTCTCTGTTCAGGGGAGGACTCCTCCCTCTCGGGCTTTCTGTTGATTGTAGATTCTCTCCGACAGTGACTTTGATGTTCCATTCTGCCAGCAAGTTGACGCCTTCCTCCAGTCTTCTAATTGTGAAGAACTTTCCCTCCTTGGAGATATTGAGGCGAAAAGGGAAACCCCACGTGTACCTCCATCCTTGAGCCAAGTTACAGTAGAGAACCGGTTTCAGTTGTCTTCTTTTGGCAAGGGTAACCGGAGCTAGATCAGAGAAGAGCAGAGGTGTGTGCCCCTCGATGGGAGGAATGCCTTTTCTTGCGGCCTTCATGAACAATTCTTTGGTGGAGTAGTAGTGGAATCTGGCAATGATGTCTCTTGGGCGTTCCTGTGGAGATGATCGAAAGCCTAGGGCTCTGTGGATCCGATCTCTTCTCATATTTTCCGGATGAATGTTTGGGAGGAGAAATTCGCATAGATCCCTTAGGTATGCGTGTAGGTCTTTGACTGTCTCCGGCACATTTCTCAGTCTTATGTTTTGTCATCTAGATCTGTTTTCTAGATCTTCCTGTTGCAACTGCTGTCTAGATTGTTCGTCCTTCAAGGCCAAGATCTCTTCTGCTAGTCTGTTGTTATGTTGCATTATTTCTGACATTTTCGCTTCCAATTTTATTGTTTTATCGTCCACCTTTTTAATTTCTGTAGATGTTTTATCGTCCACCTTTTTGATGTTCTGTTGTCACTTTCCGGATGTCTGATTTGACCTCTTCTCTGAATTTGGATATTAAGTCTTTAAGGTCTTGTGTCACTTTTAGTGCTAGGTGCTGTCATTTCAGAGTTTGTCGTTGCGTGAACTGTTGCTATGGTTGCTTTGTTGGTAGGAGAGCTTGCTGAAGATTTGGGTAGGCAGTAAGATTGGATCCCTTTATTGTTCTTCCTCGTGGCGACACCTGCCATCTCAGTGAGAGTACTGTAGTTCGAGTTGTTACCAGAGACCTGGTCACTTGGTTTGTCCCAAAGCAATTGTTAGCATCCCTATGTTGCCGGGCTCTTTGCTAGTTACATCTTTTTGGGTTTATTAAAAGTTCTTGAACTGAGTTGGCCATATCCTAAATGTTTGTAGCTGAGAATTGAGCTTTTGTTGTCTTTTTTCACATGCGTGGTGTTTTTGAACTTTGTCCACTAGGTGGTAGCGGAGTTCCACTAGTACAGTCTGTTATATAAGCAGAGACTTGGTCTGGTAACTAGCATTTTATTATTTTTATTATTATTATCGTTTATTTGTAACGCGCCAACATATTCTGTAGCGCTATACATAAGTTAAGTTACAGGCAATGACAAGTTAAAGATTCATACATTGCAAAGAGTGGGTGGCCCTGTCTTTGAGCTTGGAATCCAGTGTCCATAGCGCTTTCCCTAAAGCACTGCGCAGGATTGAAACTCGCAGACTTACAATCTAAAGGTTAAAGTTTTATGTGGTACAGTAGGGAGAGAGTAGTTGAAAAACAAATAGTTTTGTAATCCTGTGTCATATGCCTGATTAACCCTTTGTTTGCTGCAATTTCCTTGCGTGGTGTTGAACCCTTTTGGGGAAATTGTTGCTTTTTCTGTCCTCTTTGAGGGCTTTCTTTTTCCCTTAACAGGATTCACTCCCCTTAGTAAGATCTATTTGGGTTCTGGGCAGCCGGCTTTGGGGTGCACGCTCCTGTGTTAGGGGCCCAAAGATTCCTGGACCTGAGGTGCCTTGCTTTTAGGTACCCGCTTCAGACATGTGCCTGGGGTCAGTGGGCTTCTGGGGGGATTCTTGAACCCAGAGGACGGAGTCCCCTCCGATGATTGTGCCTTCAGATTCCCTTTGGGCTTTTGGAGCCCCCTACATGTGCGCCTGTAGCATGGGCCTCTGTTGGTAAGTGAGCCTGGTGTTGGGCTTGTAGTGGGCCCCCTATTTGCGGACCGTTGGGGATGGAAGGAGCCCCAGGAGGGTCTCTTTGCACTCTCCTGATCTTCCCCCTCTGTGCTGTGTTCACCCCCCTTCACCCTGTTTTCGGGGCCGTTTGGTGTGTGATGGGAGTAGGGGTAATGTGGTCCTGTGAGGTAGACCCTTATAAGTTTAGCTGTTATCAGCGGGATGGGAGTCTGTATCAGGCTCTTCCTTACCTCACAGGCGTGATTGCTGGTCTCCGCTGTTGTCTGCCCTGTGTTAGGGCTCTCTTCTCCCGGGCTACCAGTGCTGTGTTCTCCGACCTCGCCGCTCAGTTGGGCCGGCGTGTTACTCGCCCTTCCGTCCTTCGGGTGCCCCCCGCGAGACCCGGAGCCTTGATGGACTCTTCTACCGCCTCCTGTTGCCGGGTCAGCAGCTCCCGGTGTTCTCGGAGCTGCGGCGATGGTATCTGTGTCCCAGTCGGGCCTTGTCGAGTCTAGGTGGGGAGGCCGTGGCCTGGGGGAAGGCTGGCTTGCGTGGTGCCAGTACCCGGGTCTGTCGCGGTGCTGGCCACGTGTGACCAGTTAAGGGGAAGGCCGCTTGTTAAAAGACTTCTCCAGCTGTTTACGGGCAGGCCCCTATGATTAGTAGGGTATATTGCACCTAATGGACCCTTTTCAGGGGATTTTAGTTTGATTTGCCCCGTTTTATTTCCTTGTTTGTGATCTGTTTTTGCAGAGCTCAGCTCCTGCACGTCTGCTCTGCTTGCCTGCTTAGCCACGCCCCCACAAAATTATTCAAATCTTTGATGACCCCACAAGCACCATCAAATCTATCATAACCAAATGGACAACAGCAAACCTGCCAAGAGATGGCCGCCCACCAAAACTCATGGACCGGGCAAGAAGGGCATTAATCAGAGAGGCAGCACAGAGACCTAAGGTAACCCTGGAAGAGCTGCAGAGTCCCACAGCAGAGACTGGAGTATCTGTACATAGGACGGCAATAAGCCGTACGCTCCATAGAGTTGGGCTTTATGGCAGAGTGGCCAAAAGAAAGCCATTACTTTCTGCAAAAAACTGGCACATTTCGAATTTGCAAAAAGGCATGTGGGAGACTCCCAAAATGTATGGAGGAATGTGCTCTGGTCTGATGACACTAAAATTGAACTTTTCGCCCATCAAAGAAAACGCTATGTCTGGCGCAAACCCAACACATCACATCACCCAATAAACACCATCCCCAGTGACAGCATCATGCTGTGGGGATGTTTTTCAGCAGCCGGGACTGGGACACTGGTCAGAGTTGAGGGAAAGATGTTTGGTGCTAAATACAGGGATATTCTTGAGCAAAACCTGTACCACTGTGTGTGATTTGAGGCTAGGACTGAGGTTCACCTTCCAGCAGGACAATGACCCCAAACACACTGCTAAAGCAACACTTGAGTGGTTTAAGGGGAAGCATGTAAATGTGTTGGAATGGCCTAGTAAAAGCCCAGACCTCAATCCAATAGAAAATCTGTGGTCAGACTTAAAAATTGCTGTTCGCAAGCGCAAACCATCCAACTTGAAGGAGCTGGAGCAGTTTTGCAAGGATGAATGGGCAAAGCTCATAGAGACTTATCCAAAGCGACTTGGAGCTGTGATTGCCATAAAAGGTGTTTCTACAAAGTATTGACTTTCGGGGGGTGAATAGTTATGCACATTGACTTTTTCTGTTAATTTGTTCCTATTTGTTGATGCTTCACAATAAAAAAATAAATAAAAAAAAATCTTCAAAGTTGTGGGCATGTTCTGAAAATTAAATGATGCAAATCCTCAAACAATCCATGTTAATTCCAGGTTGTGAGGCAACAAAACACGAACAAATGCCAAGCGGGTGAATACTTTTGTAAGGCACGGTATAGTACAGTAAGTTCAAGGCATATTAATATTTTAAAACTCACAAGAATTCAAATATTAGATTGAGATTACGACATTTCCATTATAACAAACCTCCCTGCATTTAACAGAAGTAGAAGCAGATCAGTAGAAATAAACATGGTTGCTCTCAGAGCAGCACAATCCGATAAACACACTGAAACATCTCATAGCTGTTATCTTTGTTGGTATCCACTTGTTATGATATACTATTATCTAGCATCAATACATCTATTTACATATATTCACAACAAATATTCAACTGTACTTTTGGAGTAAATGGTTATATAGTTACAACACCAAAACAAGGTTGCATTGTATTTATTCTTCATATGGAAATAATGAGCACATAAACATTAATTTGAGATTTTTCTGCCAGAAGATACCCCCACATATCAAAAAAATAAAGAAACAACAGGATAACAAACTGTACTTAATCCATAGTGTAGTACTACCACATCTATATATGTATTGAAATGATCCTTTATTCATAATGTGCAATAATTATGTATACATTTTACACCCTGTTACATAAGGTAGGACAGCAGCATACAACATGACATCTGCCCAAATGAACACCCTACCGCATAAGCAGTTTTAGGTCTTACAATCTAGAAGAATCTTGCTAATTGTGACAAGACAGTGAGGGTGGTATATGGTGGACAGAGATTGAGTCAGCAGGTTGTGCCAACTAGAGATTGCTTTGTGTAATAGTATATGAGCATATAGCATTATCGGTTGCAGATTTTACCACCACTGTTGATAAACTTCACTGAAAATATTTGAAGCTCTAAAATATGAAGTGGAAGGGAATTCTTTAAAAGGAAATTAACCATGTAAAGTAGTGTAACCTGTGAAATGCTACCCATCCTGAATACAGACCCTCAAGTAAGAATTCTCTTGAGCAATTACAGAAGAGAATTCTCCCTTAGCAAATCCGTCTAGTTAAATGCCGGTCAAAGGATAAATTCACAGAAAACATAGGAGAACCAAGGAAAACACTCTCAGTCTCTCTGCCTTCTGTTGATCTTCCTACAAATAGTGATCAATGGGTCCTTGAGTGGTTTACAATTTTACCCTTAAGGAAACGAAAAGGGTTATTTGCATACAACCAAAGGACATAGACAAACAGGCATATTACACACTTGTTTACCAAAATAAAACATAAAATACAATGAGGTTTACTTCGATCTTTCTGTCAGCTGGAGGAAGCCAAATAGAATATTCTCAAGGTTGTCTGAAGGTGAGCTCAGTGGAACAGTTGCCAGGCACTGTATGCTCAATTTATTTTTGCTCCTTTGTGTATGTCTGACTTCCCATTTTACACAGTATAATGCATATCTCTTCACAAGCATTTATTTATGTGTAATATGTTGTACAGCAGGTGGCCAATGCAGCTTATGATCTTTTCTACAACTCAGGGCGGTGTCACTTATTGTTATAAAACAATACAATTTGTTAGACACTGAATAGAGATGAGATACTCTGCATGTAGTCATGTTCATAATATGACAAATTACATTTGCCAAAGATATTTGCCGATTTCTACAGCTGGCAAATAACGCTGTAAACCACAGCCTACACATTTGAATACTTGACTATAAATGATGTTTGACTTCATTTTTCTCAGAAACCGACATTATTTTATTTGCCAATGCTTTAATACAATAATGGACTTTTTTTCCCATTGGGTATGCTTAGAAATAGAAGAATGTCTGTGTTGAGAATTCTAAAACAAATTTTTAATAATATTTTTGACGCTTCTCTAAATGACTTCAAGGACCTTTTACCCATTCCAATACTTTGGCAGTCTGTATATGTAAATGATGTGTCTTGTGCAAAGTCATATAGACCTGGCATCAGCTACTGAACAGGGACTATTTACAATTATGATGAGAGAACCATTACTGGATGTGATAAACTAATCCAAAAAATACCAATTAACATCTGACTTTTTTATTTCAATTAAAGGAATGAAAAAAAGGTTTGTTGGCTTTTAATATTAAAACTATGCATGTTCTGCGTTAAAAACATTGCTAAATACTTTTACAGCATACTTTATTATTTGTCCAATAAACTGGCAAGGATCTTAAAAATATGCTTTATCTACAGGGTAACATATTTTCTGCCAATGTATTTGGATTCAGTTGCATCCAGGAATCTGAATGATGTTATATTTTTCAAGAAACAAAATGCAAAAAGATGTTCAGTCAGACCACAAGGTGGCAGTGCAGCATTGTGCTTGTTGCATATGGAATTCTGGTACATCACAATGAGACTTAACAGGTGTATAATTAGTCGCTCACCTTTTGCAGGGTCATGACATGTTATGTCTACCATGATTACAAAGGCAGGGCTTAGCATCAGAATATATAAAACAAGAGCAGAAAAGACAGACAAAATGCTATATTGCCTGCATTTAAATATTCTTAGTTATTCAGGCCTCTATAGCCTGCCTGATCAGATTGCTAATGTGATGTGATCAAAGGTGTTTGTGTTTTGATGAAAATAGGTTACTGTTTCACACCATATGTAAAAATAACTTAGTGCAGACGTACATGAAAATATGTATTCAGCACACAGTTACAGAAACAACTTGCTTTTGATTGCATAATGTTCAAATGGTCAGTGACCTATTTCTGTTACTTCTTCCCAATTGATTGGAATAGAAGTACTGGATCAAATAAATACATACACATTTTTATTCATTAACAGGATCGTTTTTACATACGCAATACAGACATACAGCCCCATTAAATTTGAAGCCTGTATCTGCATCGGCAAGCATGCAAAGGCTGCGGGCTTGAAATTTGGCTGCGTTACAGAGCTATTAAATTAAACCTGGCTGCGAGTTACGGACCAGAGTCGCAAACCCGTAAACCATTTGTCGCACATTGGATGCGCGGCCGTGAACATGATCAATTAGTCAAAACCGTAGTTACGGGTTTAGACGGAGCCAATGGCAACAGAGATAGTCATCATTACGTCACTGAAAAATGGAGGTTAGATTTCAAAGCCTTACGGGTTTCAATTACAAGTTTCAATCGGACCCGCATTCCCGAAATAATGCAAACTTAATAAATCAGTAAATATGATATTCAAGTCCATGCGAGTTCCATTATATGTATTAAAACACTGATTGCCGGGATCGATATAACACGTAGGACTTTTACCCCCTAGCGGGTCCTCTCTAGTACCCGCTGGCTTTTTAGCTTCATTTGCGGGTTACGGGGTTGAACGCCCGTGAATTTGTTGCAATTTAATAGCGATTTTCGTAACAGTTACGAGCTTGACAAAACAAAGGATTTGCGGCCGCAGAGTGCAATTTTCAACATCCCGTAGGTTTTTTCACCCTTACCCCGCAAGTCGTGGCGGGTTGCTTTACACGGCCAATTTAATAGCCGCAAGTCTTACGGGCTACGGTTTTACACGCTGAGGGAATTTAATAGGGCTATGAGTCAACTCTTAAAAAACTTCCATCATCAAAAATAAGTGCACACAGACTCTCATTTTGTTAAATCATGACTGTAAAAAATATTTGTGGAGAAAACCTTACATTTTAGCAGCTTTTATTGCTGTCTTAAGACTTACATGTTTTACAGTAAGTCAAAATGCCAGATACACTGCATATTTCATAGCATTGCATTGGCAACTTCAAGCAGCCTGCTCCCCCTGAAAATGAGCCACCCATGGCCTTATGGGCCTAGGCTGAAAAATAGCCATGATCTCAGCTGAACTAGTGTATCACTGTCTGCCTCTGTATCCTCCTTTATATTTGCCTATCTGTTTATTTATCTGGCTGCCTGTTCCAAACAGACCTTTTTTTGCTTTATTATTTGGGATTTTCTTGGTACCTTTTCACAAATATATTGAGGTGATTGATGTACTTATCCACTTCTAAGCCTAAAGTTTCACACTCATTAGAGATGTACTAAAAATGAATGCAAATGTGTAAATGTAACAAACCTAACACATCTGACAAAACTTTAAAATTAGAAAATAATTATACTCTTTACACTGCTGTGAAAAGACTTAAGGCACTTTTTGATGGCATATATTTCCTTTAGTTATGTTGAAGTTTGAATATTTTACAAATAAATTAACACATACTGTCCATGCCTGTCCTGTTTTTACTCTGCCATCTGTCCTTACCATTCTGGTGAATAGAGATGTCTATCATGTTATGATGAGCCTCATGCCGCACTTATATATCCTGGACCTCTTTTTGTGAGTATTTGGCCCTAACAGACTAAGGGTCGTTTTGTAATGTTTAAAGCATTCAGGTTGTGATCAGAATATGCTAGGATATGACACCTTGTCTCTTTAGACAGTACCCTGCTCCATGTCATAGAGAATGCAATTACTCTTAAGGACTGAGCATAATAGTGACTCATTCAGTAATGTTATAATGTTTATTTAGTAGTAATGACTGTAGGGCCTTAGTTCACAAGTTAGTTAGATGTAAGAATAAGCTCTTTAGAAACAAGAATTTGGCATGAGGCAAAAGGAATCCATGTTTTCATGTTTCTGCCATAATATATTTATCTGACCATGTTGGTAGTATGACTCCATCTTGTCCTATTCCTGACCCTGTATGGCAAAGCAAACCCTACCTGGACACTGTCTCTGGATCCCAGAGAGTTAATTACCTCTATGGGGTCATAAAGCCTGACAATCTTGACCTAGCAGATAACTACATCGGGCTCTGGAAACAGTGAGAACGTGACAGCCATAAACACATGCCTGTCAATCAAAATCAGGGGGGGTGGAATCCAACAAACTATTAGGGATTGGACGCAGTTTGCTTGCCCAAGGAAAAGCGGCTAATGTTGATTGATTACTGTACTTTTTTTTCTCATTCCATTTTTTCATTAAAGAAAGTATTTGCAAAAACATTCAGGTTGAAAAAAGACTTTTAGTCCATAACGTTCAACTTTTTTAGATCTCCTCGGATCTCTTCTGCAATATGTGGATTAGTTGTTAACTGATCCAGAGGAAGGCAAACAGAAAAAAAAAACACTGAAACATTGTCAATTGTCTCAAAAGGAGAAAAACATAAATTATTTCCTGACGCCAGATACTGGCAATCAGATTCCTCTCTGGATCAATACTCTTTTTTATTCAAAAATATATCCAATCCTTTTTTTTTAAGTTATCTATCAAATCTGCTGTCAAACCCTCCTTTGGTCTTTCTTTAAAGTGGAATATTTTAACTTCTAACCTAAAAGGATGTCCTTTTGTCAGTTGAAAACCTATCGGCACAACAAGTACACTTGACAGATCATTGTATTGACCATAGATGTATTTATATAAGGTAATCATAACCCCTCTTAGATGTCTTTTTTTCTAGAGAAAATATATTTTATTTGATTAGTCTTTCTTCATAATTTAGTCCCTCCATTCCCCTTATTAATTTTGTAGCCCTTCTCTGTATTTTTTCCAACTGTAAAATGTCCTTTTTATAAAGTGGTGCCCAAAATTGTACTCCAATTTCTAAATGTGGACGTACTAGGGATTTGTACAGTGGTAGAATTGTATTTGCTTCTTTACCCTTCTTAATACGTGCTAATATTTTACTTGCCTTTGCAGCTGCTGCTTGGCTTTCAGCACTGTTACCTAGGTGGTTGTCCACAAGCACTCCCAAATCCGTTTCAATATCTGATACCCCTAAATTTGCTCCATTAAGATTATAAATTGCATGGCTATTTTTCCTTCCCAGATGCATAACTTTACATTTATTAATATTAAATCTCATCTGCCATTAGTTGCCCTTATTTCTAATTTATGCAAATCCCTTTGGAGAGAAAGTTCATAATTTTCTGATGTAATTATCTTTATTTAGTGTAATCAGCAAAAATGTAAGCAATACTTTCTAGTCCTACTTCTAAGTCATTAATATATATGTTAAAAAGGAGACAACCTTATACTGAACCCTGAGGGACCCAACTTACCACATTAGTCCAGTCTGAGTATGTTCCATTTACAACAACCCTTTGCTTCCTGCTTTCAGTCTATGAGCAGATATTTACTGCAACTCCTGTAGCCATTAGTTTGCATAATAGTATTCCATGTGGCACTGTATCAAACGCCTTTGCAAAATCAAAGAAACAACATCTACTGAGTTGCCTTGATCCAGGTTCCTACTAACCTCCTCACAGAAACTAATTAGATTTGTTTGACATGCCCTATCCCTCATAAATCTTTGTTGACTCCTATTTATAATCCTGTTTAAATAGACATATCTGTGTATACTATCCTTTATTAACCCTTCTAAAAGCTTTCCCATTACGGAAGTGAGGCTTACAGGTCTATAATTCCCTGGATTTGCTCTTGCTCCCTTCTCAAATATAGGTATCATCTCTGCTTTTCTCCAGTCATCTGGCAGCCATACTGTGGTGAGTTGAAAAATAAGATAGTGAAGGTGGTGTAGCCTATTAGTTTGCAGTATCCCAACCACTGATACAACTTTTGTGTGTACAGAAGAAAATAATTTATTTAGCTTGTGCTCCTTTTCCTGGTCACTATTTATCAGATTATCAGATTTGAACATTGTCCATTTATATTTAATATTTTTATCCGTCAGTTCTTGTAACAATAATTGCAGTTCCTCACTTTCAATTATATTTGGGGGTTTATAGCATACTCCTATGAATATTCTTTTAGTTTCTTCTTTTGTTCCTCCGCTATTTAACTTCACCCACAAGGATTAGTTCCTCCATAAATACAGTATCTTCTCTGACTATAAGCTTAAATTTAGGCTTAACATATAAACAAATCGCTCATCTCTTCTACCATTACCCCAATCTTTGCTAAATAGGTTCTAATAATCAAATTAACAGTCCAGTCATGAGAGGCATCCCACCGTGTTTCAGTAATGCCTATTAAGTTCCATTTCTCATTGAGTGGTAATGGATAGTTTTCCCTGACAAGCTTCTGGCATTAGCAAGCATATGTTTTGTGTTGCATATGTTTTGTGCTGCTTTTCACTGCATTGGAGTTACTTAGCAATACCTTCCTATTGACTATACTAACTTTTCCCCTTCTCCTCCCCCATGAGTAGTTAATTAATTTCTTACCCCTCTACACTTTCTACTACAATACTTCCATCTAGTCCCCCCAACCTACTAGTTTAAATACTCCCCCAGCCGTTCTACCATCCGTTCCCCTAGCACACCAGCTCCCTCTTCATTAAGGTGCAATCCATCACTGCTATAGAGATTGCACCAAAGTGAAAAGACAGCCCACTGTTCTAAAACCCCAAACCCCTCTTTAGTGCACCACTTTTTTAGCCACACATTAACCTCACTAAGTTCCTTCTGTCTCCCTGGACTAGCATGTGGTAATGGTAGTATCTTGGAAAATACTATCTTGGAGGACCTTGCATTAAGCTTATTTCCTAGTTCTACAAAATCATTCTTCAAGACACTACATCTGCCACTTACTAAGACTGCCAGTTCATTTTCAGCTATCCCAATAATTTAGCTACCTGATCCACAACATGCTGAACCTGAGCAACCGGGAGACAGCAAACTGTTCGATTGGTGGGATCTGGGTGGCAAATCACCCTGTCTACCGTTCTAATCATACAGTTCCCTACTACCAAAGACTGTCTGTTGCTCTTCCTATTCTGCCCTCCCCCTCCTTTCTTCCTCTTTTACCATTCATTTTGCTTTCTTCCTTCTTAAATGCTACAATTTGCTCTCTTTTCCATGAACTCCATCCTTTTATTTAAACGCCCACACTGATACTATAACTGCCGAATATAGTGAGGTTATACAACATATTTTTGATTCGGTTGTTATCATGTATCCCTACAGTTGGGAAATTAAAAGGAGTGGGAATTTCGAATGGAGGAATTGTAGATTCATGAATATATTATTCAGCTGTTTGGGTGGTTTATTAGGTATGAGATATAGAAATAAATATGCAAAAAAAAACACAAAATAAATTAAGGATGGAAGGAGATTTTTTTTGTAATTATAATTTGTGTTAATATTGGCAATTATATCAAGCAAAGAATAAACATTTTCATAATGTATAACTTTATGTACTAAGGACTCTATGACAATTCCTGTACATGTAACAACAAATATTACAACTGTATGTTTTTGCAAATACTTTCTTCTAATAAAAAATGGAATGATAAAAAAAAATGTTTAAGTGTATTGCATGGAAATGATATTCAACTTTAATGACAATTGATTTACCTCCAAAGATTAGAGGCTCGTAAACTGTAGCTGATATAAACAATAGAGTTTATGGTTTATAAATGAACACACTATAATCAAATATAGCACAGAGCTGGTCAGTTTTAAATGTTCCATCAAAAACGTTTGGAAACCAGTTTTGTCGACCCTTCTTCTTAGAAGTGGTCTGCATTAATGGTTTTGGTTTTGACTATATCTGTCAGGTCTCATGAATTGACACAGAAGTGGCACATCATGGTTGAAAACCATCTCATGCCCAAAATGTCTCATGCCATTTATATATATATATTTAGATGGATGAGCTAGTTTTATATATATATATATATATATATATATATATATATATATATATTTATATTTATTTATAACCAGTACCTACCTTACGCCTCGTTTCAGTCTCAGCGCACCGTCGCATTCCACAACAAACAATGAAAACAGAACTGGATGAAATCCCTACTCTCGAAGAGACTGTAGAAGCAATTAAGCAGCTAAAAAATGGTAAGGCTGCAGGAGTTGATAGGATCCCAGCTGAGGTCTGGAAACATGGGGGCCCAGCACTTCATGCTAAACTCCATGAGCTCTTTGCTGCTGGTGCCAAGGCAAACTGCCACAGGACCTTTTGTGACGCAATCATAATCACCCTGTACAAGAAGTATGGAGAAAAGTCAGACTGCTCCAATTACTAGGGGATAACTCTGCTCTCCGTCGCAGGGAAAATACTTGCAAGAGTACTCCTCAACAGGCTGGTGGCCAATATCACAGAAGAACTGCTCCCTGAGAGTCAGTGTGGCTTTAGAGCCATCTGGAGCACCACTGACATGGTTTTTGTTCTCAGGCAGCTCCAAGAGAAATGCAGAGAACTGAACTAGGGACTTTATGTGACATTTGTCGACCTTACCAAAGCATTTAACACTATGAGCAGGAAGGGTTTATGGCAAATCCTGGAACGTATAGGATGTCCTCCCAAGTTCCTCAACATAATTATCCAGCGACACGAAGACAAGCGTGGCCCAGTTAGGCACAACAATTACCTATCTGAGCCCTTCCCAATAAGCAATGGCGTGAAGCATGGCTGTGTTCTTGCACCCACTCTATTCACGCTATTCTTCAGTATGATGCTGAAAAGGGCCACAACAGACCTTGATGTTGAGGATGGACTCTATGTCAACAGACTGGCAAAGGCAAATGGTGCATTCGACAAGTAATATAAAAGAGTTTGGAAAAACAAGCATCTGAACAAGTGCACTAAGGACAACGCGTACGAAGCTGTTGTGCTGACCGCCCTTCTGTTACGGTTCAGAGTCTTGGGTTATCTATCACCACCACCTACGACTTCTTGAGCACTTTCTTCAACGCTGCCTCCGCACCATCATCAACATTCTTTGGAATGATCACATCCCCAACACTGAAGTCCTAGAACAGGCAGGAATCACCAGCATTGAGGCCATACTGTTGAAGAAGCAATTACGCTGGGCAGGACACTTGAGTAACACTAGATTGTGCTATATGGTGAACATACCACTGGCAATCGTGACAGAGGAGGGCCAAAGAAGAGGTACAAGGACTCAATGAAACAGTCCGTTGATGCCTGTCATAATGACCATCGTTGATGGTCCGTCTTAGCTTCAGACCGAAAGGCATGGAGAAATACCATTCACCTGGCTGTCTCCCCTTTCAAGACCACACGCAGGGCTGGTCTTGAGGACAAGAGGAAACATAGAAAAATGGTGTCACTGCAGCACCCAACCAAGAACAAACCTTCCCATGGAATCACTGTGGTAGAGTCTGCCTGTCCCGCATTGGCCTCCTCAGCCACCTTAGAGCCCATAGATGTGGACACTCCTCTTAAATCTTTGAAGCCTATAACTACCTTATACCTAGTGCCTAGTAGGAGGAGAGAGAGCACAATGTGCATCAGCAATCTCTTCCTCTCCTTCTCCAGCAGTTCCCAGTAGCTCTCCTTCATTTCCTGTCCCTTTATCTGTCCGGATAAATCTGATACCTGGGTTTCACAATATCATGCAAAATAATCTTGCATGATGTGGTCAGACCAAGCTATCACAGTAGCCAAAGTACAGGAACTACTGGGGAGGGAGAGAAAGAGATTGCATTGTGCTGATATATATATATATATATATATATATATATATATATATATATATATATATATATATAACCCTTCCCTCTAACCATATCTGGGGGGTATTTGCCCCCCCTCCCAGTTCCTATACCCCTACATCTCAGCTACATGTGACCAGTTACCATGGTCCATTGCCTAATACTGGTTTACATCCTCAATTTAGCCCCTTTAATATAATGTATGCAGTTTTCTAGAAAATGTGCCTACTTTCATTATGACGTTTAAGGGATTTTCAGACCATGCTTTAAACATTCCAAAAGTTGTGTTTTGCATAAAATATACTAAGTAATGCCTACTTTGTTGAAACTAATAGGATATTCACAGATCATAGGTATGTCTGTAGACTCATACATCTGTATTACTGTTCATTAGCTGAAAGGGACAAGTCCCCAGATCAATCAAAATATAATAGCATCATTTACATTTATTTTACAAATAGAATATTTATGAAGTAGTTATAAATCGTCAGATAGATACTTAGCAGTTTTGCAATCAAATTTTAAATAAAGGCAAAATTACATATTTAATACTTCTTAGAATTACAGAATCAGATGTATGTGTATTTATTTATACATAAGTATTTATTTTCTCCCCTTCTGGTTCACTACCTTGTCATGGTGAAGGGACTTCGATGAAGCTATGAGCTATACCATGTAGGGTCAGTCAAGATAGGCAGGTCATGGCAGAGAGGTCAGACAAATCACGGTCCACTGGAGAAGGAACTGGCAACCCACTCCAGTATCTTTGCTAAGAAAACTTTATGGACAGGCACAACCAGAGACATAACAATATGGCACCAGAAGATGAGGTCAGAAGGTGCCTACCGCATTACCGAGGAAGAGCAGAGGGCAAGTACAAGTAACATCAGATCTAATGAAGTGGTTGAGTCAAAGCTGAAAGGACACCCAGCTGCGGACGTGTCTGGAGGGGAAAGGAAAGTCTGATGCTTCAAAGCCCAATTCAGAATAGGAACCTGGAAGGTTAGAACTTTGAACCAAGGCAAACTATATGTGGTCAAGAATGAAATGACAAGGTTAAACATTGAAATGAAATGCTGGGAATTGGTTAACTTAAATGGACTGTAATGGGACATTTCACATCAGAATCCTGCAGAAGAAATGGAGTAGCCATCCTAGTCAATCTAAGAGTGGCCAAAGCAGTGCTCGGTTACAACCCAATAAATGACAGAATGGTTTCAATTTGAATTTAAGGCAAGCCATTTAATATCACAGTGATGCAAGTCTATGCTCCAACCACGGAAGCTGAAGAGGCTGAAGTTGTTCAATTCTACGAAGACATTCAACATGTCATACACATACCAAGAAAATATGTTACTATCATCATAGGAGATTGGAATACTAAAGAACGGAACCAAAAGACACCTGGGATAACTGGCTAATTTGGCCTTGGAGTACAAAATGAAGCAGGTCAGAGATTAGTAGAATTTTGTCAAGATAATTCGCTGGTCGTGGAAACACCCTCTTCCAACAGCCTCTGAGACGACTCTTACACATAAAATCGATCTATACTAAAGTTTAGCAATTAGAGAGCAAGAGGGCACTATAGCAAATCAGCCCCTTTTGTTAAGCAGGGTTTCCCTGTATTTTCATTATGCAGAAAGATAGAAATGTATGAATATTTCCCTTTCAAGATCTGTAGTGCCTTGCATAAGTACTTTCTTCCTTGGACATTTCTACATTTTATATTTAAAATAAAAATGTATGTAATTTGGATTTTTACCATTTGATTTATAAAACATACTTAAATGACCCTGCACTGTAATATTTATAGTTCACTCTTTTAAAGAACTTCAATTAATAAGGACACAATGTTTTCACATGGTTTAAAATACATTATTACAGCCTTTAATTTTACTTTATTGTATACAATTTTGCTTTAGTGATGACAGACATTTTGCCCTTATTTGTAAAAGCTTTAGAAACCTGGGAGGAGTGGGAAGGACTGTAAATGAAGATAAGATATTCCCTTCTGTTTCGAAACGTTAAAGGCAGACTAGTAGTCTAAAATATATTCACCCATGGTACAGAGTCATCTAAATATAAGATTTTCTCTGAAATATTTTTATATTCCAGCCTGTCATACCTGTTGATGTTGTTTTTTTTGTCATATACATGTGACGTTTTTACCAAACTACCACAGTCCTTTAACACTTTGAAGGCGCAAAATATTTTAATGTGACATGAAAGTTTATCAAACAAAAAATCTGAATTATTAAATAAAAAGATAGATTTATTGGCATCATTTCTCAAGATTTGTCAGGTTGTATAGGGACAATGGGTCAACAGCAATGTCTTACCACAGGTTTTCAGATGACTGGCTGGGCTTTGGCTGGGACATTCTGTGGCATTGAGATGCTTGGGTTTAAACCATACCAGTGTGTTTCTTGCTGTTATCCTGCTGGAACGTAAAGCTTTGCCTCATGAATGATGCAGACTGAAACTGGTTTTCTTCAAGGATTGCCCTGTATTTGTCTATACCCAGCACTAAATCCTGACCTGTTTCCCTACCACTGGCAATGGAAATCCAGTCATGATTTGCTTCTGGTTCTTCAACAATGGCTTTACACTCTTCTATAAAACCAAACTTGAAAATATTCACATTTTTATTTACTTATAAAATCAAGACTTTTGAGTTTTGCATTTGAAAAAATTGAGATTTTTTTTCTTTTTTTCTTTTTACATTATGGACTGTTTTATGTAGATTATTGTGAGATACAATGAAAATTTGAATTCCAGGTTTTAAAGTGATAAAATGTGGAAGGGGTGTGAATACTAATATAAGGCATTGCATCTTAGATATTCACCAACTTCATATCTGCCTGATCATTTCAGAAATATAATACAGTAACTGTTTTAAGATATTAGGGTGGCTGTGGCTTTGCTTCACATTATGAGTACTTATTTCTCTCATATGGGACGGCTTGTATTGTATTACATATATTGCTTATACTAAGCCATACTTAAGCAAGTTGGTTGTAGTTGGTGATTGATTGTAAAAAAATATGCAAAAACGTGTTACAGAGGATTTAAAATCCCATAGTTACTTCTTAAAGAAAGCAGTAGCCAACTTCCTTATCATATGAAAGTGACCTTGCTTATACTCTTATTCTTTGCTGATCTCTTGCTCAACATTAATTATAAAATGTTGCAGACTGCTCTTTTAGATAGATTTCTTAACATTATTAATAAAAAAAATAGGTTCTAACATCAGTCGTATATTTAAACTATAGTTTATAGATAAATTGTATTTTTCTTGTAGCTTGTTTCTTATCTTCTTTATTAAAAGTTAATTACTTCCTTTCACTTTATGCTATTGTACACTCACATCCTTCCTCATGCTTTCATTCCTCATTTAATCATATAGTTTGACAAATATACCTCCACAGCATAATGTCACATTGAGCATCTATGTATTGGTGTTCTCAAAGCTTATGATGTGAAAATAAGTTATCTTTTAAAGAATAAATATCACTTATAAATTCTGTGAACAAAAAATCCATAAGATTTGACCTTACTCTGTCCTCAAGCAAATCCTTTTTTCTTATTATTTTCTATTTATACTTTGTACAATCTGTAACCAAACACCCTCTATGACACTTTTTAACACATTTCCTGGACAATTCTGTTTTACTGATAAATGTCCTTCTAAAATCATTGAAATATAAACCCAAAACAATATAAATCTAAACCCTCACCCTGTATTTTAATAATAGCATATACATTTTTATATACCCGAAATATACATCACTAAATTCAGAATGTGCAATTAAAAATCTGCCTGTAATTGGTTCCCTATTTTTTTAATCAGAAAAGTTTTCCCTGTAAAACACATAGGGCCCTATTAAATTCAGCGATTTTAAGTTCCCGTAGTCCGCAAAAGTTATGGCTATTAAATTGGCCTCTTTTAGTTTCCCGCAAACGATCTAAGGGTTACAGGCGGAAAGATCCTACGGGCTGTCAAAATCTGAACTCCATCCCAAGCACGTAAGTGGAATCTGAACTTTGTCCCGGCTAAGCCTTTGATCTATCAAGCCCGTAAATGTTACGATCGCAAATCGCTATTAAATTGCACTGGGGTTCAAACCCGTAAATGGCAAATGGAGCCAAAAATCCTACAGGTACTAGAGAGGACCTACAAGGGGGTTGAAGTCCTGTCTGTAGCACTGTAAAAGCAAATATAAACACAGCACTGTATTTTAAATTAAAGGGAAGTTGATGTAAGGTATTAATATTGATAGCACAACATTCTCAAGCCCGGAAATCAGGAATAAAAAACATTTTATTTAATGTTTAATTTATGTGTGATATCGATCCCGGCAATCAATGTGTTAATACATATAATAGAACTCGCATTGACTAGAATATTATATTTATTGATTATTTCATATTGCATTATTTTCTTTTGTGCGTGTCCGATCGCAAATCGAACTTCAAAAACGTAACCTCCATGTTTTTGTGACGTAATGATGACGATCTCTTTTACTATTGGCTCCATCTAAACCGATAACCACGGGTTTGACTGAGTGATCATTTTCACGGCTGCAAATGGAACGTGCGGAAGCATGGTTTATGGATTTGGTTGTCGGCCACGTATTTTGCAGGCTTGTCTAATTTTATTGCTCTGTAACTCCTCCAAATTTTAAGCCCGCAAGCTTTGCAGCTGTACTACGGACGCTGCGGCCTTCAAATTTAATGGGGCCCATAGTCCAGTACTTTTATTTTTTGTTTGGAAACCAGATTATAATAAATGTCTTTATTTGAATGTTTTTGAATTGTTTGTAATTTTTCATACTTAGTGATTTCGGGTTTTTTGTGAAGAAATAGTATTCAACGTAATCATAGTAATGCACATTTTGGAAACAAAAATCAAACATCGTAATATGCTTAATTGACCTATTACAGTCACTGGTCTAAAATAACTAGTCTTCATTGGGCTAGATTAATTGGTCTACACTGTAAAGGGAATATCACACCACGAACTTCCACTGTTTTAAGCTTTATTATAAGGAGGTCACACCTTAGTGGTTATGGGGCTTGTGCACCTCCATGAAGCTGTGAGTTATACCATGTAGTGTCACCCATAATAGGCAGTTCATAGCAGAGAGGTCAGACAAATTGTGGTTTACTGAAGAAGGAACTGGCAACCCACTCCAGTATCTTTGCCAAAAAAGCATATGGATGAGCACAACCAGAAACACAGACAGATGTGCCTGGCGTGCTGCCTCCATATGGTCACCGAGAGTCGGACATGACTAAAGGACTCAACAACAACAACAAATAATGAGGTCTAAATAGCATTCTCTAGCTCTTGAACAACTTTTTTTTGTCAATGCAATACTTGTTAATGAGTATTCCCCATGAATCAATAGCCAAGGTTTAATGCAAATGCAAAGCTTAATAAACAAAGCTTTACATTCATAACAATATATTCATATTACCTCCACCCACATGTTGTAGCTGCTCAGGACACTATACATTATCACTAGATTCACTAAATCAAACTTTGTTTACATCTTTAAAATAAACAAGGAGAATGATAAAGAAAAATATCTGACAATCTCTTTTGCTGTCAAGTTTGCTGTATAGATGATACTATATGTATATTGGGTTCTCTGGTGGTCCAGTGGTTAGGATTCGGTGCTTTCAACACTGTGAGCTGGGTTTGATTCCAGTCAGGGAACAAAGAGGTCCCAACACCCTGAAGCCATGCAGGGTTTGGCCCAGTCAGTACTTAGATGGGAGACCACCTAGAAATACCAGGAACTGTATGCTGTGGCCAACTGGAGAATGAACTGGCAACTCACTCCAGTATATATGCCATGAAAATAAAGGGGATCAGCATGACCATGAACATAAAGATGTGCCTGGTGTGTTACAGCCTATGAGGTCACAGAGAGTCGGACATGACTGAACAACAAAACTATGTATACTACGAACAACCATTTGTATCATGGTTTAAACAGTTATAAAATTATTATTAATAAATAAGCAATTTAGACAAAAACAAGGGAAATAATAGATTCTACCCCAATTTTTTTACTTTAACGTTCATCTTGCATTATAAGCTTTGTAGGCAATATTACTCAGTCCTATATGTTTTCCATCTTATGAAAGCTAGCTAAAACAATCTTATATTCAATATTTAGAGTCTTGCTGGTGAATCAAGAGCTACACAGCATGCATGGAGATCAGTAGACCTGGATGTGTCCTAGTGATGTCTTCTTTGAACAACCTTACATGCTCTCCCTCTCTCATGTCACAAGTTCCATCAGGGTTTTATAGTATACTCACAGTGTTACAAACTACACTCCCTGAATTGAACTTTATTTGCTATATTGGATTGATTTATCTCTCTTGTTTCTCTAAGGAAGACTGGATCAAGTAAGGAATAATTTTATGAAACCACAATTGAGGTGAGATGAAGGTTTCAAGAACCAGACTAGGGCTTCAATTACACAACTCTATCTAAAAGGCTTGTTATGCAAAATTTGCTTAGTGGATTCAAGTTAATTAGTGGTGCTATAACATTACACTATTCCCACTAATTGAAACACCGATAATGGTCCATGAAAAACATCTAACTACCAAACTGCTTACTAAGCCTAATCAGCCAATTAGGATATTCTAGAACAATGTGTGCATGCTACTGCCTGTAACACACACAACTAAAGGGAACATATTTAAGTAACATTACCAAAACACTAGCTCTAATTCCTTTCACCACCATCTGTTCTCTATATATCTGTAGCTATATAGCAGAGAAGTTTACCAATGAGACTATGACTTCCATGAAGGTAATGTTGGAGCCCATGATCATGATGTTCCATATGGTTACTATAGGGGTGTCCACTTACAATTAAGGTAGGTAGGAGTAGATGGGGGCTTAGGGGTGATTGTCTGGAAAGAGACACAGGGGGGAGATGGGGGGAAGGACACAGGGGAGGGAAAGAGGGGGGAAGGACACAGGGGAGGGAGAGGGGAAAGGAGACACAGGGGAGGGAGATGAGGGGGAAGAGACACATGGGAGGGAGAGGGGAACAGACACAGGGTAGAGAGAGGGGGAGATACACAGTAGAGGGAGAGGGGGGAGAAACAGACACAGGGGAGGGAGAGGGGAGGAAAAGGCCCTGGAGGAGGGAGAGAGGGGGAAAGGAGACACAGGGGAGGGAGATGGGAAAGGAGACACAAGGGAGGGAGATGTGGGGGAAGAATACACAGGGGAGGGAGAGAAAGGAAAGGAGACAGAGGGGAGGGAGGGGGAAAAGACACAAGGGAGGGAGAGGGGAGAAACAGACACAGGGGATGGAGGGGGAGGAAAGAGACACAGGGGAGGGAGAGAGGGGGAAAGGAGACACAGGGGAGGGAGAAGGGAAAGAGACACAGGGAAGGGAGATGCGGGGGAAGGAGACACAGGGGAGGGAGAGAGGGGAAAGGAGACACAGGGGAGGGAGAGGGGGAGAGACATGGGAGGGAGAGGGGGGAAAGAGATATAGGGGAGGGAGAGGGGGGAAGGGGGAAGAGACACAGGGGAGGGAGAAGAGACAAACATAAAATAATAATAATCATAATATTAATAATAATAATACCAAGACCATTTACTATATGGTTATTTGAGTAATTAAACTTCAGAACGTACCATGTTTTAATATGTTTTCATTTTTTTTATTTAGTAATTTTGGGGAATTATTCAGAAAGATTACATTTAACAAAATATGAGAATAGTATATATAAAATGATGTTTAAACTTAACAAATGTATTTCAGATTATATACAACAAAGGATATATGTAATTATTTGTTATCTCTTTTCAAGGTAAGAAGTGTCATTCACTTAGATAAGATTTACATCCATACTACAATTCAGATTCACATGTGATATGATTTTAGAAAGTAAAAGAAAATATAGACTTTAAATATTTAAAGGCATACTTAGTTTTCCTGGATTATGAGTGCATCTAAGGAGAATCAGTAGTGTATGAAAACATTTTCTTGCATGAAAACATATCAAAATAAACACTTACCTTGAAGTTATCAAAATGTCTTGCAATTTCTAATAGTTGAAAATCAGGGTTAACACCCCCTCCAAACCCAGGCTAAATTATCATAAATTGTTTTGGCCAATCAGGAGGAAGCAGAGGCTTAAACAGTTGTATCACAATCTAGGGTTGCTTCCAGTGCTGAAAAGCAGCCTGGGATATGTAGTCTAGCACATGTTAGAAAGATGTATTTTCATATAAAAGTATATCTGTGCAGCACATTCATACTATATGACAATCCTGCTACTGCTGCTGGTGTTTTTCTCTCTCTGTCCGTGTCTAATTGTGGAAAATTTCAACTGTGACCTCACCAACCATGTGACTGGCAGCAATTCCCTTGGAAATCACAACCTGTACCTAGCTGCTCTGCAGCCGGGTACAGTCATGGAATTGATATGACATAAATATTACACTGTATAGATTAATATCGTTTCTTAAAATATTACAATGTATAGATTAATTGAGTTTGAGAATCAATTTATCGACAAGTATATGCTGTGTGCAGAAATAGCATTTATTGGTATCACAGTAAATATAAAGGATAAACAATTATAAGTGTTTACACTTGTAAGCTTTGATATTTAGTTAGATCACAATATACAATCTACCTGTTGTTTATTACAATCTATTTTGGATGATTGGATATCAATAAGTCTTAACACACTTTATATTTGGTTAGATCAATGCAGCGATCAATAAGCAGTGAATACAAACTTATCAAAGGTGGATTAACAATTTATTTTAAAACAATCTATATTGGTTAGTTCAATATAGGCGTATATAAACAGTGTGTATAATCTTATAAAATGTGGTTAACAGCCTGTCTATATTTGTTTAGTGCAATACAGAAATGATATGCAGAGTGTATAAACAATAAGCTGTCTATTTGATACAGTATATATGATATTAATAATTAGCAATATAACATGTTACTCTATGAAAGCAGTAAAATATTGTATAACAATTTATATGGCAGTTAGAATATATAATTATATATACTGAAGCAAGATCTATCAAAATTGGTTACATGGTATCTGAGATTGCTAGGTAAATAACCTTTGTATTTAGGTATTTACAAGCTATTATTTGGTTACTGGTCTTACATCAAAATTGATTAGATTTAATTTAATTTATCAAATCGGTCAATTCAATCAATAATGATGTAGGACAGTTTTGTTGATTGTGTAATACAAGAGTATATATGTTGAGTATTGCTAAATATGGTTTTCTGTATACGTGTTTTTAATAATTGGTTTTGTAACAGAGTTAGATGGTTACATTATTGAATAAAGTCAATCAGTCTGTTTGAGGGAATATGGGCACAAATTGAAATATACTGATTAACATCTACAGTCCAGGAAATGCAGATGCTAATTAGTCTGGGTTCTGTGACAACTCCCAAAATAGCAACAGAAGGACTGTGGTATATTGAGCTAATTTTAACTCTACTAACAATTAGAAAGTTAAACTGGTTTGTACATGCCATGTATACATTTTCAGAATAACACCTGTCTCATTTTTAGAATCCTTTCTCAAGATAGTCTGAAGTAATCCCTCTTTATGTAATTGGTTTGTTAGAAAGAGTTGTAGAGCTAAGATAGAATTTGGATATAGACAGATATAGTCCACAGACAGGACTGTCAGATGAGCCAGAAAATACCAAACATGAAATAGTACAGAAGAAGGAAAGACCCCAGGAAAAAGCTGGAAAGACCACAGTACAGAATGAAAGGCACCCATGATAAAGCAGGAAAAGACCCAGAATCTTCTCTCTGCCCTTAGATAACTATTTCTTACTCCCTGTTTGCATGTATATGTATAAATTAGAATGTATTGATAAATATGTGGTGTATATCTGTTTTTATCCGCTTGAGAGTGCTCTGGTACAAAATATTAAACTGGATTAATATTAATTTGTGTGACCTCTGTTCCATATTGTCTGTCAAGTACTTTTGGTTAGACTAGGACAATAAATCATTCATTTTTTCTCTCGCTTAGGGGATTTTCATGTGCCTAAACTCGAGAATTTGGACTTAAAAGGAGGTGTAACTTCACTTTCAGAGGTACTGGGTGCCCCCCCCCCCCCCTTGCTGTGGGTAAGCTTTTTATGTCTTTTTTTGTGTGGATTTATTGTGTTTTTAATGTTTTCAGGTGCACACGGTTAAGTTTTTATTTTTGCGAGATCGTAATGTCTCTTATTTTTTTAGGCTAAGTCCGTAAATTTTGCGTTCCAAGTCCGGCGGTTCGTATTTTTTTGTGTAAGTCCGTATTTAGTGATTGCGTGCTAGATCTATTTTGTTAAAGTGCCGCTTGTGCTGGTGTTTGTAACCGCGTGTGTGGCGCTGTAGAGCCTCCACCTCCGCAATGAGCTACATCTTTCTGGTGTTTTCTCGGCAGCTTGTTTTTAAGGAGATTTCCTGAAAGTAATAGCATATTGAGTTGACATTTGCATTTAAGGTCTTCTCCCACTTGTACATCAATAGCACCTGAAATAGTAGTTTCAACTACAGCACAACCTCATATAATAAGTAATGAATTAAAACTGTTATTTTTTTTACTTTTAAACACATTTTGGCAATGAAACACAATTATTCTAAACAGTATATTTTAAATATAAGACTACCGTGGTCCTTTAAAGGGACAATAAAAACACCATTTGTGGTCTGCACCATGAGTCTACCATCAAATTAAATCTTTAAAAATATTAGTTGAAGGAGTGCAAAGTTAGCCTGAAGGAAACTGTTTGTTTTTTAGAAAAGCAAAACAAGAAACACATCCAGTAATTCTGCAAGGTTAAAACCTTACTTTTTTAGTTTCTAGCATTCAGAAACATATAAGTTCATTCTTAGTGCAATTATGTGGAAGAGCAGACTGATAGGAGTACATGAGATAAACTGTATTTTACAGTTGTGCAGAAAGAAATTTGCCAGTAATGTGTAACTTTCATAGATACAGGAAAGGTGTACAGGTGCAGATTTGTGAGTGCGATTGTCAGCTTCAATTCAGAACTGTTACCTGCAGGTAAGGTGATGAACTGCTGTGAAGGTAGCTCATCAAAATCAGACTTTGAAGAACTGATGCTTCATACAGATGGTCCGCCCTGCAGGTTTTCCTACATAACTATTTTTGATAGCATATTGTAAATTGAATTTAGTGAATGTATTCAAACAAGAATATTCAAGTTTAGGTTTAAATATTATGCCATCATTGATAGCCAGTATCAAGTATAACATTTTGATAAAACTCCCTTTGTGAACACAAATAATAGACATTTTATTACATACCATGGGCCCTATGTTAATCCCCTATACCGCAGTTTACACCATGTTTAAGGCCAAACTAAATCCTGCTAGCTATGTTAACCACCCATCTCAGAAAATTTGCAAGAGAACTGCTACGAGTGACTGGTTAAGCCAATGCTGCAAAATAGGGCAAACTTTTCCAGTGATTTTTACACTGCCCCTATATTACTCCTTCCCTAAAACCTTATGCTAATCACACTTAATTGAGCCCGCGCAAAATAGGGCAGACCAGTAATTGGGGAAAAAAAGAAGAAAAACGTATGGGTACCATAGAGCACTCGCAAAGTTTTAAAACCTTTGCTGAATACCAGAGCACCTCTAAAAGAGACAGGACTGTCTCCAAACCAACCCCCAGCACCTAAAATGTTAACAGTGTGCAAGGGGGGTACTTAACTGACTCCCATGTACCTAGCATTAACCCCTATCCACTGGGGTCCCATTCGGCACCTAATTTTAACTCTATGCTGAGGGGGTCCATAATTGAGCTGAGTTGGTGTTATTGAGATTAGCATCAGCATGTATTAGCTGCATATTATTACATTCACCTTTAAGTATGACAAGTATGAGACTTGCACAATAACCCCAGATTCACTAAACTTCACAGGAGCTGTGACATGTTTTGCTGAGGCTGCAGCTGCCTTAACATAGTTATTGAGATTGAAAAACTTTGAATCCATGAAGTTCAACCTTTTTAGATCTTCTCTGATCCTTGCTATATGTGGATTGTTAATTGATCTAGAGGAAGGCAAACAGAACCCCCATTGAGACATTGCCAATTGTCTCATACAGGGTAAAAAAATCCTTCCTGACTCCAAATGCTGGCAATCGAATTACTCCCTGGATAACCACTCCTCTTTTCCTAGTTATTAAACATATGAATGCCCTTTATATTTAAAAATATATTCAACCCTTTTTAAAGTAATCTATCAATTCAGATTTCATAATCTCCTTTGGAAGAGATCCACAATCCGATTGCCTTTATTGTGAAGATTCCTTTTTTTTCTTTAGGGCAGAATCTTGTTTTCTTCTAAAGCAACATGGAGAGAAAAGCTTTCTTTGTTGCATATAAAAGATGGTATTGATAATGTGTCAAAGTATGTTTTCTCGTGAAGTCTTAGAGCACAAAAGATTATTCAGATGTGTAACTGTTCTTGAGGAGCCAATCTACAGACTAAAGCATGCTCTATGCATTTCCTGTTAGTTTCGATGAAGTATAAATAGATGTCACTTTATATTTTTTCATGCAAAACACAATTTTTGTAATGTTTAAAATGTGCTTTTTCAAATGCCTGAAACAGTTGTGTTCCACGTCTCCTTATGTGAGGTAATTTGCAGCCCTTGCAGATCTCATATAATCTAAACCCAATATAGCTGTCTCTGGCAAGTAGTTTGGCAGCAATTGGTAAATCTCTGACTGCTGCTCAATAGCTCACCCAGAAGTGGTATTAAGACTATACATGTTTGCTAGACACAGAGCCCCTTCACTCTATTCACTAAATACTTTTCCATCTGGTATCTCATAAGCCTGTTCTATTACTTTTCCTTTATAATGATGACAAAGTACCTAGTCCTATAATTGAAACTTGAATATTGGCAACATACACAGAATACAAAACATTTAGAATTACATTACTTAAATATCATTTTCATTTGCATCTTGATTTTTATCATAACAGAAGTAGAGTGGTGAAAGTATTTTAAGCAAATATAAACTTTAAAAATATTTGATAAATAGGTTCCACAGAAAACGGAAGAACTGAGGATACTAACTCCATATTTTGTAATCCTTCGTATTGCCACTGTTTGCACTGCTTGACATAAATTCATGTGTTAATTGCAATGAAAAGTGTAAATTGCAGGCACAATAATGTAACAAATAATACTGCTAATTTGGCCATGGTGAACACAGACAGCCTTATTAAATTGCGGCTCGTTAAATTTAAAAGGGTTCTATTTAAGCACAGCATATTTTTTTACAGAATTTTTTAGTTAGTGAAGACCTTGCTTTTGGATAGAAGTTCACTAACTAAAAACTTCTGTAAAAAAAATATGCTCTGTGCTTAAATAGAGCCCTTTTAAATGTACAGAATCGCAATTCAATAAGGCTGATAATGCTTGCCATGTTTAAAGAGTAAAGATTACACTTGATAATGGGCAACCTGGCTTTTAGGATGGAAAACGTAATACATTTAATTCATTAACTATTATATACATTTATGTCCCCATCTTGATTCTGCTTATTTGCTCCTAAAAGTGGGAGGAGACTTTGAATGTACAGAAAACTTCTGCCAGTGATTCAAAAGGAAACTAACTACGGTATATTAAAAGACATAAGTTCAAACAAGCAACTCTGTCATGGAAATAAATGCTAAATTAAACATTTACTGCATGTTACATAGTTACATAGTAATTGAGGTTGAAAAAAGACTTTTAGTCCATCAAGTTCAACCTTTTTAGATCTCCTCTGATCTGCAATTATTAATACTAATAATTAATACTTATAATTAGTGATGTCGCGAACATCAAATTTTGGGTTCGCGAATAGCGAACGCGAACTTTACCAAATGTTCGCGAACGGGCGAACATCGGCGAACCGCCATAGACTTCAATGGGCTGGCGAATTTCGAAACCCACAGGGACTCTTTCTGGCCACAATAGTGATGGGAAAGTTGTTTCAAGGGGACTAACACCTGGACTGTGGCATGCCGGAGGGGGATCCATGGCAAAACTCCCACGGAAAATTACATAGTTGATGCATAGTCTGGTTTTAAGCCATAAAGGGCATAAATCACAAAACATTCATAAATTGTTTGGAATAACATGCTTTAAAACATCAGGTATGATGTTGTATCGATCAGGTAGTGTAAGGGTAATACCCGCTTCACAGTAACAGACCAATCTCCCCGTTTAATTCACCGCAAACAACCGCAAACAGTCCCTTTGCACAACTGCAAACTCCCCACTTGCACAAGGTTGGATACCAAGCTAGCCATGTCCCGTTGCTTGTCCTCACTGATGTCATTGAAGGTCTCTTCCTCCACCCAGCCACCAAGGGTCCCCGAAAGGTGACAACAAGCCCCCTGGGATGCCTGCTGTGTTTGGTCTTCCACCTCTTCAAAGCCACCTTCCTCCTCTGACTCCTCTTCTTCAGACTCCTCTCTCTGCATTGCCTCTGTCTGCGTTATTATAAGGTGTGTACTGTTAAGTAGTACTATTCCTATCAGTTTAATCCCTGTTACGTCCACTATTAGGGGACGTGTATATGGCATTGATTTTTGGAACAGGGAGATGGAAAAAGATGCTTGGTCGGTCCTCCCACTTCAAATTTGGGGTACTGCGCGTGCAATCTAAGGTGCCACCAGATATGAGTGTCACTGTGCACTGGCAAAAGTTGGCAGAGTAGGTTCTGTAGGCCTCACACACACGCCTGTAGGCAGGCAACTGATATTCAATCGATTACAGTCAAAAAAGTGTTGTTTTATGTCACTGTACACTACGGTTGCACCAGATATGACGTATCACTGTGCACTGGCAAAAGATGGCAGAGTAGATGCAATAGGCTTCACACACACACGCCTGTAGGCAGGCAATTGCTATTCAATCTATTACAGTCAAAAAAGTGTTGTTTTGTGTCACTGAGCACAATATAAGCTGCAACTGAAATTAGATTACAGGAAAAAAATGTTTGTTTTCAATGTATGTTACACCACCAGGTATGAGTAGTGAAAATAAGCACAATATAAGCTGTTAGGTGTTAGCCTGTCACACACACACGCTGGCAGGCAGGCATAGATTACACAAAAAAAATGATAAAATAAAATAAATGATGTTCAAAGTTTCCTCAATTATATATTATAGGGGGCGAACCAAAAAGCGCATGTGTTCGCCGTTCGCGGCGGACGCGAACATGCGAAAATCACCACGAATAGTTCTCCGGCGAACTGTTCGGGACATCACTACTTATAATGTACTACTTCATTAAAAAAAACGGCTTTGTTTACGCTTTACTTTCTGAAACCATTTTTCCTCTGATAAAGTTTAATTTTACAAAAGAGTGTATGCTTGATATAAGTATTTATTTGAATGGAAAAATGTGGAATATGCATATGTTGACAATTCTTTAATCCCCACTTGTAATACTGTGTATAATCTTTTATTTTGATAAGGCTGCAGCAGTGACTTGAAAAATAATAATAAACGTGTACTTTAGAGCAGTCATCGTAAGAAGTATCTAGGGTCAGAACCTGATGATTTATGTAACATCTGTTACAAATTGCAGCCCAAGTAAACAAGCAATGTTAATTACAAAGCTTTCTTAATTTTTCTTCCCTAATTTGCATGCAATTATGCATCACTACAGGTAGCAAATTTCTCTGGCGTCACTTCACTTCTCAGGTGGTTTAACCTTAATTAGCTCAATCTTTCAGAAAGAACATATGGGGGAAGTGAATGGCAGATCTGGTCAGATATCACTTGGGTCGGAGTTTGCTGTATATGACTTTTGACATAAAAAGAAAGTAATATTCTTGCAAAAGTATTTGTAGTCCGGTTATTTTTAATGTGAAATTCACAATTCCGTAAATATATTTTTTTATTGTAAGTGTTTTCATAATGTAAATATTCTTGGTACGTAATGTATGCACTCAAACCTGTATTTTACAGATGATGAAACTATTAGTCAAATTTGTGTATAATAGGACACATAGGGCCTCATTCAAATGTGATTTGGCCAATTGAACAGGGCTCTTTATTAGAACATAGCATATATTTTTACAGAAGTTTTTAGTTAGTGAACTTCTATGCAGAAGCAAGGTTTTCACTAACTAAAAACTTCTGTAAAAAAATATGCTATGTGCTTATATAGAGCCCTATTCAATTGGCCAAATCGTAATTGAATGAGACCCATAGGCCCCTATTCAATTGAGCAATTGTTAGTTAATGGAGCCCATAAAGTAATTTGCTATTCAATTGGTGTCAAACTATTTGTGGGTTACAGGCTGAAAATCCCTGTGGTTGTCAAAATCCTAACTCCCCACCAATCTAAGCCTTTGATCTTTCAAGCCCGTAAATGTTACAATCGCAAATCGCTATTCTATCGCTACAATTCCTCAAGCCTGCAAATGTTTTCACACCTGTAAATGGCAAATGTAGAAGAACATCCTACGAATACCAGATAGGATTCGCAAGTGGGTTAAACACCTGATCGTAGCACTGTAAATGCAAAATAAATAATCAATACTGCATTTTAAATTACGGAGAAAGCGATGAAAGACATTAGAATTAATTGCACAACAGTCTCAAGTATGCAAATCTGCATCAAATTTTTTTTTCCATTTTATTTTCATGTTATATTGATCCCAGGAATCAAGGAGTTAATACATATCAGCCCACCCACATGGACTAGAACATTTCCTTCCTTCATTTTTATTATTTTGTACATTGCCAGATTGAGAGTCCGATCGCATATTGGACATCTAAACGCTAATTGATTGACGTGTAACCTCCATGTTTTACTGATGTCGTGATGACGGTTTAATTTACTATTGGCTGTTTCTAAATCGGTTGTTACGGCCTTGCTTAATTGATCATGATTATGCTCTAAAATGCTACTTACAACTGCATGGTTTACGGTTTAGGCTTTCGGCCATGTAATTGCGGGCTTGTTCACCCATCCCTCTTTGCATCCATCCATACACAGTTGGTATGGTTGAGTAGGGCTTCAAGAACACATTGCTTGGTTGCAGTTCATTTTAAGATTTTGGACTATATAGAGTGGCATGGAGGATGTGAGGAACACGTACATGAAGTTGAAATAGTTCTCCTCTGATAGAGCATTTGATAAAGAATGAACACATTTTAAGCATGCATTCATTCTCACCATACTCCAACCCTAATTACATCCCCTCTTCAAAAGAGTATACCATTCCCTAAGACATCATTCAGAAATCCAGCATGAATAAAAAGACAAGCGGATTGGGAAAATCCTGCTAGGTTTACTTGGCGAATGTAAGTACAAGAGATGCCTATGTTTATAGCCACTTTTAATATACACGAATATGCATTATTAACAAGATTATTAGAATATGCAGTATAGTTCAAGAGAATTTACTCATAAACAGTTGTTTCATCCTACGAATATGGGAATCATTAATGTGGCCGTTGCTTCCAAACTCTGTCCTGGAATCTGTAGTGGGTTCTCAAACCAAAGACTTTCTCTATAAAAAAAGCAAATAAATTAAATCATTTTATGTGTAAGTATGATCCAGTGCAGTAGTTATTAAACTTTTAATAGAATTACAGTACATACAACCCGCAAAATATTAAAGGACCACTTCAAATGTTTGTGAATTATGTAACAAATCATGAACATTAACAGCTATGTAAGCTATGGACTCTATCTATCTATCTATCTAGCCATCCAAATTAACTATTTAAATAATATATTATGGAATAGATCCTATATGAGTGATTTTAAGTGCTGTGCTCTTTTTTTGACTTCCATAATTTGCTTTGAGCACTCCAAAGTCTTTTCTACCTGCAGAGCTGATTATTTGGTGTGCTTTTGAGGCAAATGTTTCTTTCTAGTGCTGATCACTACAGTTCTAGACTTTTAGGAATATGAATTTAAACTGAAGTTATTTATAAAGAGGACATTTTTCTCATGTCAGAAGTTGAGTTATATAATTTCTCACTGAGGAGTATTACAGCTGTACGTATAGTCTATAAATAGAGGTAAAATGAATTGTGTAGATTAAAAAGAGAGCCTATTCGGTTTGTTGCCTGAAATCAGGCAACTAACTCAGATGACACTAATCAGCTGTTCATTTATCAGTCATACTTGAGTCAGTGTTAAAAAGATGAAGCTTAATTCTAGACCTGGCATTTTCCAGCTATTGCATGAGCCAGTGACAGTGCCTAGAATGCCAAGAATTATTGGGCTTTGTGTGGTGATATTTTCTATTAGCAGGTTACATTGTGAAGCTGAATCTTTGAGTTATGTTATGTGGCAAGTCGTTCTCAAGAAATAAATCGTTTTCACAAAGGTATTATTTATTTTTCCTCCTGCTTCCAATTTTTCCATGTTTCACCTTATAGATTCTATGAGACATGCTACAATGCTCACTAAGCATTTGTCTTCCGAAGCCAATGAGTGTTGCTATTACATGCAACTTGAATTGTGAATTAATCTTCATGCATGTTTGTGGTTACGTGCTAATTGGTTGCCTTCCCACACACTTAATAGATGCAACAACATGCTTAATGTGTGCATTAAACACCTACAAATTTGATTCAGTGAGTCAGAACTAAAAAACACATTAATCTCCCACACCAATACCACTTATGATAAGGAATGTCAGAAAAAGTTGTAACAAGGAGTCTTTACAGGCACTTGGTTCCCTGCTCAATTGTCTATTAATTAATGTTTACAAATGTTTACTGTGTGTACAAGCTAAAAACATAGGAGTTGAGGATTTGGGGATTTTTGTAGGAGCGTTAGGAGTTTGGAGAGCAGAATAGACTTATATTTTGTATATTACACATTATTTTACATGTAAAATGTACAAATAATTTACACATAATCATAGACCATCTCATATACCCATCCCATCTACAATATACACCATATCCATCCTCCCACCACATACCCTATTCCCCTGTCAAATACCCTATACACATTCCCCCTCCCAGACAATTCCCTTTCCACCATATCACATACACCATCTCCTTTACACAAACACCTTGCATCACATACATTTAAGATAAACAGTAATACACATACCACACACATATTTTTTTCCCCTCTGTAATGATATAGAAATCACAAAGTTGTGGAGACCAGTAGCCAAGGTCAGCAATAATCCAGTTCCGCAAACTTGTAGGTGAAAACAGGAACAAGGTTTATTGAAGTGATCAGAAACCACACAATAATCTGGCAAGGATACAGAGACAGGAAGTGCCTTATATAGGCCAAGAACCAGACAGCTGACCAGACACAGCTAAAGAGAGTTGTCACTGATTGCATTGCTTTTAGAGTCAAGGTATCAGATCTCAGGCAAATCTGCAAGAGGCAGGCTGGCGCAGTGGTAGGGAAGAGGTATAGCAGCCTGGGGACCAGGGTTCAAAACCCAGCAGAGTAAATTCCTCACATTACCCCCGCCTCTATAGGTGCAGCCTCTGGATGCCCTATTACCTGGTTTAGCAGGGTACTGCACATGAAAAGACCGAAGGAGATCAGGAGCGTGAATATTGTCCACTGGTTCCCACGAACTCTCCTCCTCACCATAGCCTTTCCAGCGAACCAGATACTGAAGCTTGCCACGGAAGATCCTGGAGTCAAGAATTTTGTCCACTTCGTACTCATCCTCACCATCCACGAGGACTGGAGGTGGGGCAGGCAGGGCTCGGCCAGGGAAAGTGTTTTCATGAAAAGGTTTAAGCAGTGCAACGTGAAACACTGGATGTATTTTCATGGAATTCGGGAGTTGTAAACGGAAAGTGACAGCATTGATCTGAGCAATGATCTCAAAAGGTCCCATGAACCTTTGACCCAATTTATGAGAAGGAATCCGAAGCTTGAGATTCCTTGTTGACAGCCACACCTTGTCACCAACGTGATAGACTGGGGCCTCCTTTCTTTGCCTATCAGCAGCTCTTTTGTAACATTCCTGAGCCTCCAAAAGAGTCTCTTTCACAGTGCTTGGGAATCACGTAAGGCCGTTAGCCGGTCAGCGACAGCAGGAATGGAAGTAGTAATTGGGAGACTGACTAGAAAGGTCGGATGGTAACCATAGTTGGCAAAAAATGGGCTCAAAGAAGTGGAGCAGTGTTGGGCATTGTTATAGGCAAACTCCGCCGTGGGTAGAAAATCCAGCCAGTCATCCTGCAGGTAACTAATATAGCACCGCAAATATTGCTCCAAAGTCTGGTTGGTTCGCTCAGTCTGTCCATTACTTTGCGGATGAAAAGCTGACGACAGATTTACATTAATACCTAGATTAGAACAAAAATGTTTCCAAAAACGAGACGTAAACTGTACTCCCCTGTCAGAAACTACTTCATCAGGCACTCCATGCAAGCGAAATATTTCCCGAATAACCAGGTCAGCCGTCTGTTTAGCTGAAGGGAGACCACGAGCTGGTATGAAATGACCCATCTTAGTTAACCTGTCCACAACAACAAGAATGGTAGTGTGTTCCTTAGAGGGAGGTAGTTCCACAATAAAGTCCATGGATATAGATCCCCAGGGACGATGAGGAATCGGAAGAGGCTGAAGCAAGCCAACAGGGGATGAGCGAGGAGTCTTATGTCTGGCACACACATCACAAGAGGACACATACTTCTTAACATCCTCATGATACTTCGGCCACCAAAAGGATCGGGCAAGTAGCTCTTGTGTCTTTCGGATTCCTGGATGACCTGCTGGTTTTGAGCCATGGTAGAGACGTAAAAGGTCCAGTCGCACTGACTCCGGAGCAAACAGACGTTGTTGAAAAATCCAAATCCCATTAAGCATCGTCATATGGAGATCACGAGGAGGATCACAAAGAACTGGGTCTTCAGCGTAGCCCTTTTTAATGCGAGACATCAGATCAGAAGGAAATGTAACTCCTATAAATATATCCTCCGGCAAGATGGTGGTCTTGGTTACAGTAGTATGGAGGTGGTCAGCTATTCTAGACAAGGCATCCGCCTTACCATTCTTGGAGCCAGGACGGTATGTAACCAAAAAATTAAACCTTGAGAAGAATAGGGACCAGCGTGCTTGTCTGGCTGATAGTCTCTTTGCTGATCGAATACATTTCAGATTTTTGTGATCTGTGAGGACAGTAATTGGATGGGTAGCTCCCTCCAAGAGATGTCTCCATTCGGTGAAGGCAGCTTTTATAGCCAATAGTTCTTTATTCCCTATGTCATAGTTTATTTCTGCTGGCACCATCTGGCGGGAATAGAAGGCACACGGATGTAACAGCATCTTAGGTCCAGTCCTTTGAGACAGTATAGCACCAACAGCTGAATCAGAAGCATCAACTTCCACAATAAATGGTAATTCCGGCTGAGGATATACCAGGACAGGGGCAGAGGTAAACAGAGTCTTCAATCGGGAAAATGCGGTATCCGCCTTATCGGACCACTGAAAAGGAGTCCCTTTATGTGTGAGTTCAGTGATCGGTGTAATAACGGCAGAGAAATTCTTAATGAAACGCCTGTAAAAATTGGCAAACCCCACAAATCTCTGAACATCTTTTTCATTCTTGGGGATGGGCCAGTCCAGCACAGCTTTAATTTTACTTGCGTCCATACTTAAACCTTTGGGAGTTATTACATACCCCAGGAATTGAATTTCTGTTTGTTCAAACTCACATTTTTCTAGTTTAATGTATAGGTGGTGGGTACAAAGGCGCTCTAGAACTATACGGACCTGTTTTCTGTGGTTTTCAAGATTACCAGAGAATATTAGGATATCATCCAAATATGCCACAACAAACTGATCCAGGAGATCTCGTAGTATATCATTGATAAGATGCTGGAAAGTTGCAGGGGCATTACACAGCCCAAAAGGCATTACTAGATATTCGTAATGCCCGTACCTGGTTCTGAAAGCTGTTTTCCATTCATCATTGGGTCTTATGCGAACCAGATTATATGCCCCCCGAAGATCAAGCTTCGTAAATATTTTAGCTGAGCGAAGTCTCTCCAAAAGTTCAGGAATCAGAGGCAAGGGGTAGCGTTTTTTAACAGTGATGTTATTAATGTCCCTGTAATCAACGCATGGCCGTAGGCTGCCATCTTTCTTTTCTACAAAGAAAATAGGAGCTCCTGCTGGAGAAGTAGATGGTCAAATAAAGCCTTTGGCAAGATTTTCTTGTAGGTATTCACGAAGAGCTTTCAATTCAGGCTCAGAAAGGGAATATATACGGCCAAATGGGCTAGCAGCCCCAGGCAACAGCTCTATTGGGCAATCGTAAGGCCTGTGTGGTGGAAGCTGATCAGCATTCTTCTTATCACAGACATCTGCAAAATCCCGATATTGTAGAGGAAGCTTAGTCAAGTTTGTAGCAACCATTTCATTAATTGTTGTGGCAACAGGTGTTACCTTAGAGGGTTGACAATTCATTAAGCAGTGTTCTGAAGGAAAGGACAAAGTTCTGATCTTCCAATCAATTTGTGGGTTATGCAGAGCAAGCCAAGGTACCCCCCAAATCACTGGAAACTGTGTTGAGGAAATTAGGTGGAAAGAGATAGCCTCATGGTGATTCACTTCCACAGTCAACTTTAAGGGCACAGTCTCATGTGTAACCGGTCCTGATGTAAGTGGAGAACCATCAACTGTCTCCATTAACACAGGTGAAGAATTAGGGATAGATTGAATTCTATTTCCTGCTGCAAATGTAATGTCCATAAAGTTTCTGCCTGCTCCAGAATCTATCATAGCGGTAGTTGAAATTTTACAATCACCACATTGCAACGTGGTAGGCACCACAAAATGAGGATGTTGAGTCAACATACCCTCTTCACCATGAGCCAGAGAAAACAAGGGTTGTGTGACAGAATCCAGTTGATCCGAAATCTGGGATTGGTGTCGAATCTGTGCACCCTCAGCCGCCATAGTTATTGTTCTTTTGGATTTGCTAGGGCAATTGATGGCATAGTGCCCTGCACTACCACAATACAGGCATAAATTGTGAGTGCGTCGCCACTGTTTTTCTTCATTGGATAATGGCCCTCTTATTAGATTTACCTGCATAGCCTCTGGCTCAGAGTCTGTAGGTGTTTGTGGGATCGGAGTAGAAGTTCTTGAATAGGAAATTGGAGTAGTACTTGGTCTAAAAGAGCCCTGTCTTTCCAATCTTCTTTCAGAAAGTCTCCGATCAATAAGGATAGCCAAACGCACAAATGCATCTAAGTCAGCAGGAAGATCAACACAAGCTAGCTCATCTTTTATAGCTTCTGAGAGACCTTTTCTGAAGTGGAACCTCTGGGCTGATTGTTTCCAGGTAGTATCAGCAACCCACTGTCTGAATTCAGCAGCATATTCAGCCACCGAGCGCCTCCCTTGATGGTAATGAAGGAGAGTGGCTACTGCTGTAGCACATCGATTGGGGTCATCAAAAACTAGGCACATGGCCTCAAGAAAGTCATTTAGATTACCCAAGACTGGACTGTCTTGTGCCAGAAGAGGGGAGCCCCAAGCCAGGGCTTCATCTTTGAATAAGGAAAAAATAAATCCCACCTTCTCTCTTTCAGATGGAAATTGGTGAGGTAACATCATGAAGTGCAAACGGCATTGATTTAGGAAACCCCTACATTTTTTGCGATCTCCTCCAAACTTTTCTGGCAGGGGCAAGCGGGCCTCTTGAGCAGGTGTAACAGTAGCAGCCGCAGCATCACGTGCCCTGTAGCTGGTATACTCACTGTGCATTGACTGAAATTTATTTTGCAGTTCAGCTACCTGGTCCTGCAGCACTTGGATGGTCTGTGCCTGGGTCTGCACAGTTCTTGCAAATAAAGCAACCTGCTGGGCCAAAGCAGAATCTGTCCCGGCGGTCTCCATGAAAGGGCCAGATTATTCTGTAATGATATAGAAATCACAAAGTTGTGGAGACCAGTAGCCAAGGTCAGCAATAATCCAGTTCCGCAAACTTGTAGGTGAAAACAGGAACAAGGTTTATTGAAGTGATCAGAAACCACACAATAATCTGGCAAGGATACAGAGACAGGAAGTGCCTTATATAGGCCAAGAACCAGACAGCTGACCAGACACAGCTAAAGAGAGTTGTCACTGATTGCATTGCTTTTAGAGTCAAGGTATCAGATCTCAGGCAAATCTGCAAGAGGCAGGCGCAGTGGTAGGGAAGAGGTATAGCAGCCTGGGGACCAGGGTTCAAAACCCAGCAGAGTCAATTCCTCACACCCTCAATACTTAATCATTATTTATATGTTGTTTTTCAAGTTAATGGTTGATGAGGGCAAGTGATAGTACCTGGTGTGAGTGTTGTTAAAATTAAGGGAGGGGGCAGTAGGGAAGATGATGAGAAGATGGTTGGGAAGAGGAGATAAGGAGAAATGGAGGTAAGTAGTATTTCTAGGAGTGAAAAGAGAGGGGGGATGTGGAGAGGATGAGTGGAAGAGATCAGGGGTTGGGAGATGGGGAGTGTGGAGGAGAGCAAGAGTGAAGAGATGAGAAGTCGGGACGGGAATTAGACTATTGAAGCATCCATGCCATGTAAACTTTAACTAGACAAGCAAGTGGTCAGGTAGGACACCAATTGTTCCAGGACAATTGTTGTGACCGGTCGACCATGGATTGATGGACCCCCTTGTGGAGATACCTCAACTTCCATGGACACAAGGCTTTCTGTGTGTTGTCCAGCTTAATAAAGGGGGATGTAGATTTATGGTCTAGCCTCCTTTATTTTTTCTCTCCTTTCAGATACCTCTGCAATGGAACATTACAGCGTGTTGATCTCCAAACATTGCTATCAGATGCTGAAGTGTACCATATACAATGCACACCACCAAGATACTATACAGTTCTACATCTTACCTGCTTACATATCGCACATATGTTAAACTCTAAGCAAATATTGGATGACATAGTCATGCTAGTTTGTGGAGAAAATTGCTAAAAATCAATGAACACAATTAAGTAACACCACTAACAGTTATACAAGTTATCATTAAAGTGTGAAAAAACACAAGACTCATATGTACCTGTAATATATAAATTAGATAAGTCAAATTGCTATATATGACCATGGTTCCAAATTTGTTATGAGCCTTGCAATCCTTCCCCTTGATTTAAATGAATTTTTATTAGGAATCTTAGTTTTTCTAAACCGAGAATATAAAATGTGTCATATTAAATTAAGAGCTCACAATGATACTTGTATTTAAGTGAATGGGCTTCCCTTTTGCTATAAATATATTTTGCTATCATTCTGGTGTATTGTACTGGACTGTTAATCTGGATGGTTATAACCAATTTAATAAAGATAGGGGCAATGGTAAAAGAGGAGGAGGGATTTGTCTGTATGTAAGCCTGAATTTAAGTCTATAGTCAGAGAAGATATTTATGGTGGATCTAGTGATAAAGTTGAATGTTTGTGGGTAGAGTTAAACAGGAAACAGCAAATTCCTAAAGGATATTGGTAGGAGTATGCTATAAACCCCCAAATTTAGCTGAAAGGGAGGAAATACAATTATTTTTAGAGATTGGAAATGCAGCTAAGGATGGGCAAGTTCTAATAATGGGATTTTTTAATTACCCTGAAATAAACTAGATAAATGAGACCAGCAGTTCAGCTAAGGGGAGCAGGTTCTTGAGTACACTCAGGGATCATTAACTGGCCCAGGTTATACAAGAGCCTACTAGAAATGAAGCCATCTTGGATTTTGTCATCACAAATAATATTAATATGGTATCAAATGTTGGAATAGGGCAACCGTTGGGAAACAGTGATCACAACACAGTCTGATTTGAGATTGAATAAAAAAAACTTAACTAAAAACTTAACTAAAAAACTAAATTTTAAGGGGCCAACAAAAACTCTTAATTTTAAAAGGGCAGATTTTATCGGTCTGAGGGCAGCAATACAAAGTATAGACTGGGACAGAGAACTAGCAGGTAAAAATACTGAACATAAATGGACAACATTTAAATCCTAACTAAATATACATACTTATCACCATATACTAAGTGGGAATAAAAGTAAAAGGAGTAAATCACAACCCATGTGGCTTAACAATGATTTAAAGATCAAGATACAAAAAACAGGCATTTAAATTATACAAACAAGAGGGGACAGAGACTGCTTTACAGGAATACAAGGGAATCAACAAGGCTTGCAAAAGGGCTATTAGACTCGCTAAAATAGAAAACGAAAAATGAATTGCAAAAGAGAGTAAGATTAACCCTAAAATATTTTTTAAGTATATTAATGGGAAAAAGGCGAAGAAGGAAGCTATAGGAACATTACAATGTGACACAGGCCGTCTTAAAATTAGTGACCATGAAAATACAGATGAGCTAAATAGGTTCTTTTCTTTGGTATACACAAGGGAGGTACCAGTGGTTGGGACACTTCAACATAATGGGGCTACACTACCTTTGCCAAATAATTGGTTAACGCAGGAAGTAATCCAAAAGAGGTTGGAAAAAATAAATGTTAATAAAGCCATGGGTCCTGATGGTATACATCCAGGGGTACTGAGGGAACTGGGTTCTGTAATAGCCAAACCATTATATTTAATTTTTCGAGATTCACTCAACACAGGGTCTCTACCAGGTGACTGGAGAAAAGCAGATGTGATACCTATATTTAAAAAGGGAGCAAGAGCAAATCCTGGGAATTATAGACCAGTGAGCCTCACTTCTGTAGTGGGGAAGCTTTTAGAAGGGATAAAGGGGATAATATACAAGAATGTGTATATTTGAACAGGATTATAAGTAGGAGTCAACATGGATTTATGAGGGATAGGTCATGTCAAACAAATCTAATTAGTTTCTATGAGGAGGTTAGTAGGAACCTGGATCAAGGCAACTCAGTGGATGTAGTCTTTTTGGATTTTGCAAAGACTTTTGATACAGTGCCACATGGGAGACTATTGTTCAAACTAAGAGATACAGGAATTGCAGTAAATATCTGCTCATGGATTGAGAGCTGGCAAAAAGACAGGAAGCAAAGCGTTGGTGTAAATGGAACATACTCTGATTGGACTAATGTGGTAAGTGGGGTTCCTCAGGGTTCAGTATTAGGTCCTCTCCTTTTTAACATATTTATTAATGACTTAGAGGTGGGACTGGAAAGTAGTGTCTCAGTTTTCGCTGATGACACAAAGTTGTGCAAGGTAATTAAATCAGATAATGATGTGCTTTCCCTCCAAAGGGATTTACATAAAATTGAGGAATGAACATCTAAATGGCAGATTAGATTTAATATGAATAAATGTAAAGTTATGCATCTGGAAAGGAAAAATAGCCATGCAATTTATAATCTTAATGGTGCAAATCTAGGTGTATCAGATATAGAAAGGGATTTGGGAGTGCTTGTGGACAACCACCTAGGTAACAGTGCTCAATGCCAGGCAGTAGCTGCAAAGGCAAATAAAATATTAGCATGTATTAAGAAGGGTATAGAAGCCAGGGAAGCCAACATAATTCTGCCACTATACAAATCTCTATCGCCAGTATCTGGGGTCAGGAAGGAATACATTTTTTTTTTCATTTGAGAGGATTGGCTAAGTTTCACTTTTTCTGTTTGCCTTCATCTGGATTAAATAATAATTTAAAAATAAAAATAAATAATTAAACAATTGACTAATAAATAATTAACAACTAATTAATTAATAACTAATCCTCATATTGCAGATCAGAGGAGGTCTTAAAAGGTTGAACTTGATGGACTGAAAGTCTTTCTTTTTTCAACCTTATTTACTCTGTAACTATGTAACTATGTATAACATATATATGTACTAGGACACTTGTTCTATTTTAGGAATCCATAAATTGAGAATTGCCACTGTTAGTTATAGAAATGATATATTGGACTTACCTGTATGTATTATGCATTATAAACTTTTTTGTCAGTTTTTTAGGTCTGTAGTTTGCTAGCCTCTTTTCACATCTGGATCACTAAACACCATGCTGAAACTATTACTGCATGGCCTTGTTACTTTGCTGGTCATGCTAATTGTATATGTAAACATTTTCACAATTTTAAAAAGTGAATCTGTGTTTTTCTCTTCCATTCAAATGGGTTAATGATATATGCACATACGCTTAAAACAAACAAAAATCCAATGTGTTGATTATCAATCAAACATTTATATGCAAATAATATTCAATCTTATAATTCCTTGAATAAAATACAGTTGATACACAACAGTTTGATAATAATATTATTTTATTTAGTGTTTGTCAGTGAATACACATATCATTCTTACATAAGATTGTTGTAGAGGGAGGGAAGGAGAAGACTATTTGGAAGACAATATCTCTTGCTGACAAGAAGTAGCAGATTGATATAGATGAAGATATAGGAAAATTAGATCATTCACAGTGGAATTTTAACTTCAGGAATTACTATATATGGGCCTCATTCAAATGTGATTTGGTCAATTAAATAGGGCTCTATATAAGTACATAGCATATTTTTTTACAGTTTTTAGTTAGTGAACTATCCAAAAGCAAGGTCGTCACTAACTAAAAACTTTTGTAAAAAAATATGCTATGTGCTTATATAGAGCCCTATTCAATTGACCAAATCACATTTGAATGAGGCCCTAGTTTTCTTAGCCTATTTCTAGGTTCTGTGGTTTGTGCATGGGTAGATAGCATCGGTTGTATGGCAATATTTAATGGTGTGAGCAGGTTCTTGATTTTGTCACAGTATTTATTGGTGGAGAGAGGGCAGGAATACTTATTTTAATGTCTGCTTAGTCCTTATTTATGTTCTTTTAAATTGGTTATTAATTGTATTGTTTAGCTTGTACAGTAGTAATTTTTCATGTGCATACTTGTGTCAACTCTATAAAATTACTGAATCTCCCTAAAAATATTTGGGTTATTTTGTGGGTTGTTTGAGTACAGCTGCAGACACTATGAAAGTTTTTTGTCTTGAAAACCTATGAAGAATATAATGTATTTAGCACTCGCTAATCATTGATTCCTTATTATTTTAACTAGCACCATGTAATTGCACAGGAGATTTAGTGAGTGAAAAATTACTCGTTAAACCTTTTATGAGCCATGGAATCTAGGCCTTAGTCAGTAGAAAAATACCATTTGTTCGTTTAAATCACTTCCACCTTTTTACATTATTTGTATTACATTCCTATTTTGTTTAAACTACATTAAGTCAACTTTAAGGGTAAAAATTATATTTGTTTATAAACACTCTGGGAGATATATGAAGATCTTCATATATAATCAAGAATAATATAACATTTGCATTATATTTTATATAATATGCTGCATTGAATGTTGACAATAAGTAAACAAGGTTACACAATTCTTAGATATCTGCACATTCAGACTGTTGCACTTTCTTTTATTTAGTATTTCTTTACAGTTTACTCAAGACGCTGCAAGACAGCACAGCATGAACACTTCATGTGATGAAGGGCTGGATCCATGCTCATTACACCTTAACTGGCTCCTGCAAAAATCAGAGAATATGTAAAGGGCTCTCCTATACTTAAATCATTCTACTTCATGGATTTGAATTATTTAACACAATCAAAATCACTCCCCACTGGGTTAAATATCTTAGGCAGACCAATTAAAAAATGGCTAATGAACCATGAGAAATAATAGTCTTTCCACTGGTACTGCCTAAGGCTTTCATGCTGCCATATTACAGTTTTAGAGAAAATCTTAGAAATCTTTATTAAAAAAACTGACATGAGCAAGGAAGAAAATATATATTTTTACACTAGCTATTTTTTGTAAAAAATATATTTAAAAATGTGTCTTAATTTAAATGGTGACACTTAAATTTGTCTTGTCCATGCGGCAACTGCTTTTAGCTTTAAAAATAATATTATTGATGTAATGGTGATATATTTTGTTTTTGCTGAATATACTACTATGCTTCAAAATAGTAAAATGAAGAGTATATATAAAGTGAGGCAATCACTTTAAAGGACAATGGGCCTCATTCAAATGTGATTTGGCCAATTGAATTGGGCTCTATTTAAGCACAGAGCATATTTTTTTATAGAAGTTTTTAGATAGTGAACTTCTATCCAAAAGCAAGGTCTTCACTAACTAAAAATGTCTGTAAAAAAATATGCTCTGTGCTTCTATAGAGCCCTATTCAATTGGCCAAAACGTATTTGAATGAGGCCCCATGATAGTACGGCATTGGTCATTCATAAAGTCCATGTGCAATTATTTATAAATGCAATATTCATTTTTAAAACTTACTTTGAAAGTTCAAAAAAAGAAGTAGCTGGTGTCAGTCCACTATAAGGTGAATGTGGCTCAGGATAAAAGGGATTGCTTAATTTTCAGGGACAAAGTTATATTAACATTCTATAACCTGACTATAGACTTGCTATGTGGCAGCAGCCTATGCATTATTGTTATGCCTCTTTACTAATCCCATTTTTCTTTAAGTGACACACCTCTAATTTAAAGCTATAGGTATTTACGAGTAGTTCATAAATTGGATGTTATTTAAGATGTATGTTCCTATGGTAAACTAACACTGACGGTTGCTTTTGTGGGTTGGCCAGCCTTTCTGATTCACCCACAAATGTTTTGTTTTTTGTTTGTGAATGAGAGATTATAGACTGATAAGCCCATGGGGCCATTGTTTCATTGTAGTCACCTGCACATTGAGCGCAGTTGACTTCAGTCAAGACAAAGAGAACCCATGTCTTATGTGCTTATCAGTAATTAATGTAAATTATGTTGTATTAACAAATATAAGTATTTTGATTTGTAGGATGATCAGAAAGGCTGAGTGACAGCTCAAAATGGCAAACTTCAATGCAAGTTTACAGTATTTACCAATACATATTTAGAATATACACTGGTCTTTTAGACCAGTCCCTTGGCAAAATCCCTCACTCTCCCCTTGATGACCATCTCAAGTTGGCTAATCAACTAGCTGCCCTCCCAAAATCAGCACCATTCACCCCATAGAAATGGTTGATGGACAGTCATTAGTATAGATGAGAGCTATAACAGCGTTTAACTGTGGCGAAGATAAAGAAACTTGTATTTTACTTTTGTAACCACAATATTTTGTAGAGAGGTACATAAAATGTTATATTTGATAAATAGTTTCAGGAAATTAAGATCCAAAGATAATGCAAGAAAGGGAACTGCAACAAAGGGAAAATATGAGCAGAAACAATATTTTATATTTCCACAAATGATTGTGTGGCATATAACCACCTAGACAGTGTGCAAAAAGACAGAACTTGGAATGTTCATCATTAATTCTGAGAGTGTAGGTATATATGTTTGTGAGATATTTGATGTGATTTTTACTGTTTTTGATATTATTATTACCCCACCTGATTCCAGTTTAGTGATGCTTAAACTTTCTTGAAAATTAATTTTTATTTATGTCTTCTTAGGAAAAACATGATTTTACTTCAATGCCACACATAGATTATACGGTAATTTCAATCTCATGGGCTGCTTCAATTGATGCATTGGTCTCTTTATAACCTGCTGCTAAAGCTTCATGGTGCTGTTTATCTGTTGTTGCAATGACACTTAGTGATATCAATTGAAGGTAAAGAAAAGGACCCACAAAAAGACATGTTTTATAGGCACGTTAAAAGCTTATGCAACATGTTGAGTTTTTGTTACTCTCGCTTTATGTATCTTTTGTGTGACAGCTATCAGTATTTGAACAGGCAGAAGCCAGGCTCATACTGGAAGTCATCCAATTTAGAGATCAGCTACACCCTTTTCACATTATTGTGGAGATTCAAATATGTAATGTTTTGCAAATGCTGCATTGTATTCAGAAAACTAGTCCTAGGTTTTATATATTTCGATAGATTTGTAGTTGAGTTGACTGTTTGTAAGGGGTATATATTTCTATGGCTAAGTATATGTATTTCTAAATTTGAGTTTATAGTTTTCCACATCAGAAGAGATAAGTTTTTTTTAATACAATTTGGGGAAATGTTGGTCCCATAGTATCTATTGTAGGGTCAGTTATTTTCATTATAGTAGCCTTTTTTTTGCAGTCTGCATGGGTTAACTATTTTATGGGTTGCTAAGTAAATCTGAGGTCAAATGATCACATATGAAAGTAACTTTGTGAGGTCATGAACATGCGATCATGTAATGAGAAATGCCATAAAGCCACCCGTATATACCTGACACCATATTAAAACTGATGTATCATCACAGAATTATTTGATTGGGTATGTATTGTACATCTCCCCTTCTGGATCGCTACCATGTCTTGGTGAAGGGTCTTGTGTCACCCAAGATAGGCAGATCATAGCAGGAAGGTCAGACAAATTACTGTCCACTTGAGAAGGAACTGGCAACTTACTCCAGTATCTTTGCCAAGAAAACCATATGGATAAGCACAACCAGAAACACAGACAGGTGTGCATGACGTGCTGTGTCCATATGGTCACCAAAAGTCGCACAGTAAAGGACTGAACAACACCAATTGTACATCTATACAAGGGATGTCAGCACAATCCACATCCAGAGAATATTCATAATAAGCTAAAATATTATTTATGGGAATATTTGACGGGATATAAAAATCATCAGCCTTATTAAATTGCGATTCGGCCAATTGAATAGGGCTCTATATAAGCACAGAACATTTTTTTTTTTTTACAGAAGCTTTTAGTTAGTGACCTTCTATCCAAAAGCAAGGTCTTCACTAACTAAAAACTTCTGTAAAAAAATATGCTATGTGCTTATATAGAGCCCTATTCAATTGGCAAAATCGCAATTTAAAAAGGCTGCATATATTAAAATGTTTATTGCATTTTTAACAGAACCCACTTACAACCCATTGTACATAATTTATATAAATGGTACCAGTTAAAGTGACTAGCAGCCCTAATAAGTTCCCCTAACGTGAAAATCTGTAGCCCGTAACGGAGCGCGCGACACTTACGCTATTAAATTGGCCTCTTAAAGCTACCCGCAAACGATCTGCGCGATACAGGCGTAAAAACCCTATGGGCTGTCAAAATCGCCACTCCGTAGGTGCAAAGCCTTTGTTCTGTCAAGCCTGTAAGTGTTACCTTCGAAAATTGCTATTAAATTGCTATGAGTCCTCAAAGACGCCCTGGCGTTCAAACCCATAACCCGCAAATGGAGGCAAAAAATATTATGGCCTCCACAAAGGGTTTACAGACAAGTTCTCAACAATGTAAAAGGTAATATAAACACACCAGTGGACTTTAAAATATGGGGAAAGCATTGAAAGGCATTACAATTACTTGCACAATAATCCCCAAATAATAACTATGGATTTAGAATAATTATTATTTCATCATATGTTGGAATGGGGATGCACATGCCAATATAAAAAGCCATGCTGCAACATGCATAAAGCAATTAAAAATACACTACCTGATTAAATAGCAACACAAATACATGAAACGCATGCAATAATAACCCTTTCTCACTCACAGAGGCTCTAATGTATACCCTGAAATACATATAAAAAAATCTCACTCATCCCATCTACATTGGGAAAAACAAATAGTGGCCAAATTACACTGCCACATCACATATATCAAGTACCAGGGGAACATTTTATTATTTGTTGTTCAGTCCTTCAGTCGTGTCCGACTCTCTGTGACCCTATGGACTGCAGCACATTTAGCTAGGTCTCTGCCTGTGATGTTCCACAAGGTTTGCTTGCCAAAGATACTGGAGTTGGTTGCCAGTTCCTTCTCTAGTGGACTATGATTTATCTGACCTCTCTGATATGACCTGCCCACCTACAGTGGCCCTACATGGTATAGCTTACAACTTCATTCAGGTACGCAAGCCCCTTCTCCACCACCACTTAGCAATCCACAAGGGGACAAGGGAAACATACACCACACTAATGTAAATTGATGAATAGCAAAACATAACGGGAGGTCAACAAATGGGAATGGGTATACATCTTGGCACATGGCCACCAGGAATGGCGTGGAACTTTCCAGGATGGGCGTAGCGGATATTATCCCTGATGGATAATAGTTGGCTGTTGATCCACGTGCCTCTGCACAGCCTCCATGTGTTTTTGCGGACCCCTCCTGATGGGTTAGAGAAGATCAGTGTGGTGTATGTTCCCCTGGTCCCCTTCAGAATTGCTAAGTGGTGGTGGTGATGGGGCTTGTGTACTTCAATGAAGCTGTAAGCTATACCATCTATGGTCAGTCTAGATGGGCAGGTCATAGCAGAGAGGTCAAACAAATCACAGTCCACTAGAGAAGGAACTGGCAACCCACTCCAGTATCACCTGTCATATTGTTATCAGGCCCTCAGGGGAATGTTGATACTCTACAGTATCCCAAATTGGACTTTGCATTAACCCTTTAGTATTATTATTATTATATATCACTAGCAACAGGTTCGTCAAAAATGACGGGAGTAAAATTGTAAGCCTAGCAATGCTGTTTGCCACACAATGTGAGGACATTTGACAGTGAGAGCAAGCAGCATGTATTCAGTGCTTCCCTGCTGAACAACTTTGCAGTAATTATAAACTATTTGCATTTTATAAACTGTATTAGCAATACTTTACTTGCTTTAATGTAATTAGGCTATTATGTCTTATCATACACATGTAATTATCAAGACCACAGGAAAAGGCCAAACAATAAATAAGGTTTTACAGGTACATGGAAGTATGTTTTTTTCTTTGTTGCATCATTATATCACATGTGTTTTCTATTTCTCAAATAAAGGTCTCAGAGCACAGAAACTTAGGGCCCCATTCCAATAAGCTGCAAGAAATTGCACAGACCCCCTTGGCAACTAATACTTAAGCGCAGGGTTGTAGGAGCCAGAATAATTCTTAATAATAGGTTGACTCAAAAAACTTGCCTCATAAATCAGCTCAGAAAAATATTGGAAGGGGGCCCTCTGCCTGCCAATGCAATCTACAGACTAAAGTATGCTCTGTGCATTTGTAATATTTAAAACACACTCTTTTACATGACCCCAGCATGATCCATTTGGCATTGTTAAATAAACAGACGGACTAACGTACTTTTGGGAGAAATACGGGCCACAGCTTTATTTTATATAACCATAAATTAACATAATTAACGTTATTACACAATTTCTTAATTAACATCCCGGAGGAGGAGCCCGGCCAGGTCAGTAACTTCACGCTCTGGGAAGGCGCCCAGAGCTTCATAATGCCTTTTCTAAGCACACCCACGAGGCAGAAGTCCCTCCTTCAACTCCCTACCAATCAGGAGCACCCAAGCTCCGCTGGGTCACGCTGCTCTGCGTCAGACCCGGCGTGCCTGGAGCTGCCTCTGCGCCGGCCATGACCCCAGCATGATCCATTTTGCTTTGTTAAATAAACAGACGGACTAACGTACTTTTGGGAGAAATACGCGCCACAGCTTTATGAAAGCAACCAATTTTATATAACCATAAATTAACATAATTAACGTTATTACACAATTTTTTAATTAACATCCCGGTGGAGGAGCCCTGCCAGGTCAGTAACCTCACACTCAAGTAAACCTTATTGGGGCGAAATAATTCATCGGCGTCTGCGCCTTTGAATTCCTGATATCTGATGGTAGTAAAACCCAAATTTTGCATGAAGCTAGCCATTTGCTTGTTTATCTTCTGTCTAGCCCTATCAACTGAAACCGGATCCCTAGCGTTCCGCGATGAGCGCCTCTTAATCATTTCGGACCACACTATCAACAGGCCTGGAAATTGATTTAACCAAAACTTAACGTCTCTCTTCATGTCTTTTAATATTTTCCTCATGTGCACGACCCCCAGGTCGTTGCCCCCAGCATGTATATTCAATATGTGCGGGCTACCGTGCTGATGGGCGTTGCTCTTCATCAGGCCATTCACCTTGGTCCATCTCAAGCCTCGGAACCTGAGCCATTGTACCTGTAGCTCTGTCTCCGGTATGCCCAGTTATTTCCAGTGACTAAGGGTTAACCGGTGAGCCCAATACATGAAGTAATCCCCTACGATCCACAGCTGTTTCTTTTCTGCAACACACAAAGAAGTCTGTTTAAATGACCCGTCCAGGCCGTACATACATGTTTTCCGGCAAACCTAGTCTCGCTGCCCCTGTAGCGGCCTCGATTCGAAACGAGAGTGAAGAGGAAGCCTGCGAAACGGGCGAATCTCCCTCCTCCAACTCCCTACCAATCAGGAGTGCCCAGGCTCTGCTGGGTCATGCTGCGCTGCATCAGAGCCGGCATGCCTGGGGCTGCCTCCGAGCCGACCATTTTTGTTCCATGTCCTTTTAAGTTTTTAATAAACAATATTTCAAAATTACCAAACCAGATAGCACAGATAGCAGTTCTTAGATGTCATTAAAATCAATGTTCCTCTAAAACTTTGCAGTAATAAAATTGTATATATAAACACAACCAGGCTCACTAATGTGTCTCTCCTGAGCTGTGCAACAAATTAGCATGACATGTCAAAACTGGCGAGAGGTCAATTGCAATGGACTTCCCTCATTCTCTGAAGGTGCATAATTCACTTTTTATTATGTCTCGGCAAAAAAAGAAATTTGCAGAAATTACTTTCAGGAATTCAGCATGTCAATTATTTATGTAATTTATTTAAACAGTTTTTACATTCCCTAGTAATAGTTTAAAATATTCTCCATAGAGATATTAGTTTATTTTTCATTTGACTATGAAATCCTAAACAACTTCAGTCCTCACATTAATTTGTAGGTTGTTAATAACCACATCCAGCCAGCAAAATAATCTATATGTGCTGTCCGTAAATTTGGTTCATTTTAATAGATATACTAACATGCAGCCCTATTAAATTAGCTCAACTTTGAAAAACGAAGCCCATAAAGTAGTCCGCAAGACGTACTGCTATTAAGTTAGACCAGCAAAGCAACCCGTCACCGAATTGAGGAGTAGGGGCGAGAAAAGTCTACGGGACATGGAAATGATTTCCAATCATGCTATTAAATTGCAACAAATTCACTGGCGTTCAAGCCCGTAACCCGCAAGTGTAGCCAAGAAGCCGACGAGTGCTAGAGAGGACATGCAAGGGGTGTAAAGTCCAATCCTTAGCACTTTAAATGCGCATATACACACAGTAGTGTACTTTTATTAACAGGGAAAGTGATGTTAGGTCTTAGAATTAATAGCACAACATTCTCAGGCTCGCAAAAATAATTTATTTCATGTTCAATTTCCATGTTATATTGATCCCTGCAATCAATGTGTTAATATGTATAATGGGACTCGCATGTAATAGAATATCATATTTACAGCTTTATCAACATTGCATTATATCTGGAATGTGGGTCTGATCCTAACTAGTAATTGAAGCGCGTAAGACTTTGAAATCCAGCCTCCATTTTTCTGTGACGCAATGATGACGATCTCTGTTTCTATTGGCTCCATCTAAACCCGTAACTACGGGTTTGACTCATAGATCATGTTTACGACTGTGCATCCAACGTTAGAAAAATGTTTTATGGGTTTGCGCCTCAAGCCCGTAACTCGTGGCCTGTTCTAATTTAATAGCCAAATTTTAAGCCCCCAGCCCTTCCAATTTAATGGCTCTGAAAAAATGCAAAACATTTAGACTAAGAATTTCATGAAACCTTTAGCATTTTTCTTTGTTACTTTCTGCAGATAAATTCAATGTGGTTTGTCATATGTAGTACTCCAGAATAATTTAATGGAAGCAACAAGTTAAAAATATTTTTATTTTGCTGCTTATATTATAATAGAAATCAAGTAGTAAAACACTAATATAATTATTAAGCATTTGCTGACCATTTTAATTCAAATTGTACTAATATCAATAAAAAGTAATATAAGTTGTTTGAGCGCATTAATAATTACTCTTGTTCATCCCTTGGCATGTTTGAGAAATTGTAATTATTGAAACATCACAGATCTCGTTGTGAGAAAGCAGTTATAGTCGATACTGCGACAGAGGCTGCTATGTAGCCCGCTATCACAGTTCTTCACATCAATACAAATTGGGAGGAGGGTGGCTTTTTATTGACAGGTTGACTCAGATTAGTTTTTACCTGTTCCCAATATATGTTCAATAGAAAGCAATCTCAAGTAAATGTGCAAGCCATGGCTGCTCTGCTCTGTATCCACCCCTCCTATGATGTATTATGTATTTAACAGTCTGTAGAGCCTGCTAACATTTAATCAGCTCATGGGTACTTCCACAAAAGTTAAGTATTTCCTACTCTACCGTGGTTCTTTAATGGACTACAGCAAAAACATAGATATTCTAAAAGATAAAAAGTGCACAAGACATGCTGTCCAGACTGTAATACTGTAATCTACTAAACACTTGTTAAAACATAGAACTGCACCTTAGGTTAAATGCTGACAACCTGGGGTGAATTCTAGCGTTTTGTCCCTTGACTTTCATTCAATATGCAAGTGCAATCCTCCTGGATATTCCAAGCTAATAAGCACTCAACTTTCTTCACTGCATTTCACATGCAAATTATATATATAATAGTATGTGTGTCATTAACAACACCTAACTAGACAGAAAATAAAAGCAACAAATACATGTAATGTTCCATAATATTTATATTTAATACTAAGATACTCTTTTCAGGTTACTTATTTACTGAAGGACAACTGTTATGGATAATCTGTATTCACAATATTAAAATAATCATTTATATGTTTTGAACTAAAACTGATTCATGGTATTTTCAGCCATTGACAACTGCCTCCCATGGCCCTTCAGATGTGAGTTCCACATCAGATGACAGTTCTGATTACGGCCCCTTGAAACATAAATTCAGGTTTGTGATGCTTTTGCACATAATGTTCTGGATGCACTGGTAGAACTCACTGGAGGTGTGCAAAGCTGTTATTTTATGCACGACTGAGAAAAGGAGCATTAGAAGGAATTTACATTTTTGCAACTGAAATGTGCACTCCAGTAGTTTGATGGAGCAGAGTTTGGAAATTAGGAAGATATTTTCTTTGATCAAAACTCAATGCCTGAAACGTTATAATCTGACCTTGAATCCTGCAGGATACCTCCACTCTCTCTTAGTTTGAAAAATTTGTGGAAGGTTGGTTAATGGTTTGTCATGATATACACATATTTTAGTGTAGCTAGTAGGCTTTTCTAAGTCAATCAGCTTTCATCAATTCATATAGTGTACCATGAAAAACTACTTACTATAATGGGGTAAGCAACTACAGTGGACCCTCCACATTCGCAGGGGTTCTGTTCCTGGGGTCCCCGCGAATGTGCAAAAAATGCAAATTACGGAAACATGGGTAAACTATCAGTTTACCCATGTTTTGTCCCTTGGGAGAGGGTCTAGGTATTGGGTGGCACTCACCCAGCGAGGAAACACTGCATTTGGCGGTCTTCTAGGGCCCAAGCGTCCTTTTGAGGCAACGGGGTTGGGCTTTGTGTCCCCCTCTGCACCTAAGCGCAGGGCTCCCTGGTCAAATATTGTGTGATTTCGCGTGATTAAAGAAGGGAAAATAAAATTGCAAATGTCGGATCTGCGAATGTCGAATCAGCGAATGTGGATGCTCTACTGTATACATTCTTTTAACATTTTATGCAGGGGAAGATGTTATCCTTGACTCAATAAATAAATTACATAAGGAATATAATGCAGGATAAAAGGCAAGATATTTATGCTTTAGATAAGACATTTTCATGCTTTAAATTTGTAAAAAACGACTCTACTCTTGCCAGTGAATGCATGCTTGAGTTTCAGGCCACAGAATATGTAGCCATGGCAAAAGCAAAAGATTTTATGTAAAAATGTTGTATGTAACATGGGGACTGGAGCAAAGAAATACAATACATGTATTTCCTTTTCTGTTGTTCTATATCTATAAATTTACACTGTTATTATATACTTTTTTATTATTTAATATATACCATAACAAAGCAACACAGAGTATATCACAGATCATTGAAAAAAATCATAAATTGAAATTTCTAAATCATCCCACCTATTTTATTCCAGTGAAGTGGGATATCCAATCTGCCTGCTTGAATCAGATCCAATATGGAAGTATCAATTTGTCTCTTAATGTCTTCCATGAACTAGCTCAGCAAAAATATTTTTGGATCTAAAGGTAAACTACCATTTTTGCCAGCAGCAATTTCATTCTTAATAGTGTCCCAGACCTTTTTTATTTCAGAGAAGTTTCACTATGTATGGAGTCAGCCTGCATCCATTCCCGTGCATCTCCAGGATCAAGGGTTGGTCATAGCATCAAATTTGTGTAGGTTTTGTGGAGTGTAATGTCATCTACTGAGTATTTCTAAATCATTTTTATGTTGGTTGGGGGGCGGTTTGCTTACCTCTTCCTTAGGAATAATTTGTAAACTTTGGAGTGTTTTTGATTATTATCATCTAGATATATTGATTCATCCGAGACAATTAGTTGGGGAGCCAGATCACCAAATCATTAGGGGAGATCGAGAGTATTTTTGCAAACAGTTTAATATCAAAAATGTAACAAGGATATTTATTCGTAGCTCCCTCACAAGGTTGGGTCTTTATCTGTTTTATGAATGACTATAATGTTAATTGTAACTGTGTGTTCATGCAAACCCTTACTTATAAAAATATTTAAAACATTTTTTTGGGGGAATCTTTAATGGCTGGTAGATTATAATGTGCTACATAATATCTTTGAAGGCCTCCCTTATTTGATCAAAATGATGTACAATCAATGTGTTTGTTTTTGGATTCCTGATTTTTTCAACATAAATGTTGTTCCCTTTATTGTATACTCTAGAATCGTACCTGTTTTATTTGCTCCTTTATAGTACTTTGCCTTATATTATAAAAATATTTTTTCAGTTTATTTGTTAAGCAATTGTTGACGTTGGGATGTAAGGGCTAGTAATCTGGAACTATCTCTAGACATCTTGACTTTGTATGCACCCTACAATTCCTGGATTTTACTCACATAATCTGTAGTTTTCCCTCTGTTTTCGTTGAATTACCTTAGTCTTTATAAACTTTCCTCATAGCTCTTCTGTGTGAGTCTCCCAAACTATTGCTTTTTAATGATTTGTGCATAATAGTTTAATACTTTTTTGATTTTGGTGTATAACTTCTATATCCTTAAAGATGGTAGGGTTGAGATTCCAAGCTGGGGCATTATAGTATTTATTTGGTAGGGCCATGGATAAAAAGATGAGGGCATGATGTGACCAGTTGATTGGTAAAATTCTGCAGTAAAGTAAGTTATTCAGATGCTTTTGCGTTATTTAAATTAATCTATTGGACTGTAAGAGTTATGAGCTGCAGAATAAAAAGAGTAATACTTTTTGATATCAAAAAGTCAAATTTGGCAGTAAAATGTAGAATCCATCAGGAGATCTAATGTGAATTTAAAATCTCCTCCCACCATGACCATACGCTCCGGAAGATCTCAAGCTCTGAAAGCAATTGCTCTAGCCTTGTAGCATGGATGTTGGAGGTCCATAATAATTAGCTACTGTTAATGCCATTCCATCTTTCTCCCATTTACAACTGTGTATCTAACATATTTATTTGTTCTACTTTCTATTTGAGTAATTTCTAGGAGCTTTGATTACTGCAATCCAATAGATTTAAGTATAAAAGAGCTCTAAAAGTTTCTTAACTTGTGTTTCCTGAATAAGGGCTTATGTGAGTCTTGTATTTTTTTTTAGTTATATACATAACAGTCTCTGTTTGCTAGATTTATTAAGATCTTTGATATTTATGGAATAGAAATATGGAATAGAGAGGTTATTGGACGAGAAGTGTTGTGAACCATTTGTGATGCCTAATCCACATACCAGTTAGAAGCTTATCACCTATTTTATTAGATCTGCCTAGAAAATGTGGGCCCTATTAAATTCCAGCCTCGTAAATAAGAGGCTTCTACTTAAGCCCTACGTACTGCAAAGTTTCTCTAACTTACAATGCTATTAAATTAGCCCTGCTGCGAGCAACGTATGAGCTACGCAGCAGGCCCGTACGTATCTACACTGCGTAAATGTACATGAGGAGTGACAGCCTGCGAGATGATATCGCAGGCTCCCACTCCTCATCAAGTGCTGCGGGGGTCCTAAAAGGGACCTCCGCGGCAGTCCCCCACATAAGCCCTGCCGTGGGGGGTACTCCAAACCCCCCCCTAGGCACCTAAAATGACCCCCCCCTCAATGCGGGGGTCCCTGTCGGGACCCCCGAAGTGTCCTCACATGAACACCTTGCTGCAGGGGTCCATAGGAACCCCCGCAGCCCCCACACATTAACCCCTTGCAGCGGGGGTCCCCGATCGGCACCGATCAGGCCCCCGCTGCATTTAAAACTTTTAAATTCCCCGCCGCGGCTCCTTAAAGGGGCCGCGGCACACTATTACCCAATCCCGGCCGCGGCACTTAAAATTAACCCCCCTCTATGCTGGGGGTCCCCATCGGGACCCCCGAAGTGTCCCCACATAAACCCATTGCAGGGGGGGGCCCCGATCTGCATAGATCAGGCCCCCCGCTGCATTTAAAACTTTTAAATTCCCCGCCGCGGCTCCTTAAAGGGACCGCGGCACACTATTACCCAATCCCGGCCGCGGCACTTAAAATTAACCCCCCTCTATGCTGGGGGTCCCCATCAGGACCCCCGAAGTGTCCCCACATAAACCCATTGCAGGGGGGGGCCCCGATCTGCATAGATCAGGCCCCCCGCTGCATTTAAAACTTTTAAATTCCCCGCCGCGGCTCCTTAAAGGGACCGCGGCACACTATTACCCAATCCCGGCCGCGGCACTTAAAATTAACCCCCCTCTATGCTGGGGGTCCCCATCGGGACCCCCGAAGTGTCCCCATATAAACCCCCTGCTGCGGGGGGCCCCGATCGGCACCGATCGTGACCCTGCTGCAATTCAATTTTAAATTTCCCACCTCGCGGGTCCTCAAAGGACCGTAAAGGTCCTGAAAGGACTCGCACTAAAAATATTAACCCCAGGCAACTATAATTACCCCATTAACTCATGATGGTCAATACAGACCACCATAAGGCCTAAATTAACCCATTAACTCATGGTGGTCAATACAGACCACCATAAGGCTCTAATTAACCCATTAACTCATGGTGGTCAATACAGACCACCATAAGGCCTAAATTAACCCATTAACTCATGGTGGTCAATACAGACCACCATAAGGCCTAAATTAACCCATTAACTCATGGTGGTCAATACAGACCACCATAAGGCTCTAATTAACCCATGAACTCATGGTGGTCAATACAGACCCCCATAAGGCTCTATTTAACCCCATCAGTCCCATAAGGGTATATTATTACCATTATGGGCCTGTTACAACCCAACATTAACCACATAAGTGCCATGATGGTCCTCAAGGACCATCATGACACTAACTACAAACACTACACTATAACCCCCAATAAACCATTTAATCTAAACTAACCCCCCTCTACACTAATCTATTAACACTTACACTACCTACCTACACTACCTACCCCCTAATAAACCTCCCCAACACTCTAATTACAAAAAACAATAAACCTACAGCACAGAAAACAAAAAAACTACAGTACAAAAAACAAACAAAACCTACAGTACAGAAAAAATAAAAATTACAACCCCACCCCCCACTACAGAAAACAAAAAAATACATTACAACCCCACCCCCCACTACAGAAAATAAAAAAAATTACACACCTGAAAAGGAAAGACAGATAAACACAATACATTACATACATTACATACAATACATGACATTACATACATTAAATATAATATATTAAATATAATATATTACATATAATATATTACATATAATACATTACATACATTACATACAATACATGACATTACATACATTACATATAATGTATTAAATATAATATATTACATATAATATATTACATATAATACATTACATACATTACATACAATACATGACATTACATACATTACATATAATGTATTAAATATAATATATTACATATAATATATTACATATAATACATTACATACATTACATACAATACATGACATTACATACATTAAATATAATATATTAAATATAATATATTACATATAATATATTACATATAATACATTACATACATTACATACAATACATGACATTACATACATTACATATAATGTATTAAATATAATATATTACATATAATATATTACATATAATACATTACATACATTACATACAATACATGACATTACATACATTACATATAATGTATTACATATAATATATTACATACAATATGTTACATATAATATATTACATATAGTCCTAATCAAATACCCCCTATCTATCTAACATACAATCTATTTAATTTAAAATAAATCCTAACTATATCAAATACATCCCCCTATCTATCTAATATACAAAAAATCCTAACTACATACACAGACCCTAATTCTAAGCTAAAATCAATAAATTAAGACCACTTACCTTTAAGATGTTGCTTCAGATCACTAACCTATGGGTCAAACAAAAAATAAAAATTAGTACAAAACATTAACATCAAATAAATAAACATTCTATACATTCTAAATATTCAACTCACCTTTACAGCATGTCCAGTCACTGTTTAGCTCTTCCGGCGCGGCCCTGTTAAAAAAAAAAACACAATACATGAATACATGAATACAATATATAAACAATAAATAAAATACACAAATAAACATCTAAATATACATTTCACTTACTTCCCCGCGATGTCCCCGGCCTTCTCTCCTTCAGCCCCGGCTGGGCCGCGGAACCATCCGCGCTCTAAAAAAAAAAAAAAAAAAAAACTAACGGAGGTCTGCCCTGGCAGACCTCCCCGACGCTACTGAACCTCCCGGAGTCGTTTCCGGGAGGAAATTGGCATTGGCGGCTTGTGATTGGCTGAAAAAGCTGTCAGCCAATCAAAAGTCGTCAATGTAGGAGCCAATCAGGATGCGCAGATGTCTTCTACCAATCACTCCGTGGGGGTGTATCCCATAGTGATTGGCTGAAGGCATCTGAGCGTTGTGATTGGTTCCCAGAAAGATAGACAAGTGTTTAAGCCAATCAGGGTGGGATATTGGGGTGTATCCCATCCTGATTGGCTCACACATTGACGACTTTTGATTGGCTGAAATTGATAGACAGCTTTTTCAGCCAATCACAAGCCGCCAATGCCAATTTCCTCCCGGAAACGACTCCGGGAGGTTCAGTAGCGTCGGGGAGGTCTGCCAGTGCAGACCTCCGTTAGTTTTTTTTCTTTTTTTTTTTTAGAGCGCGAATGGTTCCGCGGCCCAGCCGGGGCTGAAGGAGAGAAGGCCGGGGACATCGCGGGTAGGTAAGTGAAATGTATATTTAGATGTTTATTTGTGTATTTTATTTATTGTTTATATATTGTATTCATGTATTCATGTATTGTGTTTTTTTTTTAACAGGGCCGCGCCGGAAGAGCTAAACAGTGACTGGACATGCTGTAAAGGTGAGTTGAATATTTAGAATGTATCGAATGTTTATTTATTTGATGTTAATGTTTTGTACTAATTTTTATTTTTTGTTTGACCCATAGGTTAGTGATCTGAAGCAACATCTTAAAGGTAAGTGGTCTTAATTTATTGATTTTAGCTTAGAATTAGGGTCTGTGTATGTAGTTAGGACTGTAATTATTTTATTTTACTTTAGAATAATGGTCTGTGTATGTAGTTAGGATTTTTTGTATATTAGATAGATAGAGGGATGTATTTGATATAGTTAGGATTTATTTTAAATTAAATAGATTGTATGTTAGATAGATAGGGGGTATTTGATTAGGACTATATGTAATATATTATATGTAATATATTATATGTAATATATTATATTTAATATATTATATGTAATGTATGTAATGTCATGTATTGTATGTAATGTATGTAATGTATTATATGTAATATATTATATGTAATATATTATATTTAATATATTATATGTAATGTCATGTATTGTATGTAATGTATGTAATGTATTATATGTATGTATTGTATTGTGTTTATCTGTCTTTCCTTTTCAGGTGTGTAATTTTTTTATTTTCTGTAGTGGGGGGTGGGGTTGTAATGTATTTTTTTGTTTTCTGTAGTGGGGGGTGGGGTTGTAATTGTTTTTTGTTTTCTGTACTGTAGGTTTTTTTGTTTTTTGTACTGTAGGTTTTTTGTTTTCTGTGCTGTAGGTTTTTTATTTTTTGTAATTAGAGTGGTGGGAAGGTTTATTAGGGGGTAGGTAGTGTAGGTAGGTAGTGTAAGTGTTAATAGATTAGTGTAGAGGGGGGTTAGTTTAGATTAAATGGTTTATTGGGGGTTATAGTGTAGTGTTTGTAGTTAGTGTCATGATGGTCCTTGAGGACCATCATGGCACTTATGTGGTTAATGTTGGGTTGTAACAGGCCCATAATGGTAATAATATACCCTTATGGGACTGATGGGGTTAAATAGAGCCTTATGGTGGTCTGTATTGACCACCATGAGTTAATGGGTTAATTAGAGCCTTATGGTGGTCTGGATTGACCATCATGAGTTAATGGGTTAAATAGAGCCTTATGGTGGTCTGGATTGACCATCATGAGTTAATGGGTTAATTTAGGCCTTATGGTGGTCTGTATTGACCACCATGAGTTAATGGGTTAATTAGAGCCTTATGGTGGTCTGGATTGACCATCATGAGTTAATGGGTTAATTAGAGCCTTATGGTGGTCTGGATTGACCACCATGAGTTAATGGGTTAAATAGAGCCTTATGGTGGTCTGGATTGACCATCATGAGTTAATGGGTTAATTAGAGCCTTATGGTGGTCTGGATTGACCACCATGAGTTAATGGGTTAAATAGAGCCTTATGGTGGTCTGGATTGACCATCATGAGTTAATGGGTTAATTAGAGCCTTATGGTGGTCTGGATTGACCACCATGAGTTAATGGGTTAAATAGAGCCTTATGGTGGTCTGGATTGACCATCATGAGTTAATGGGTTAATTTAGGCCTTATGGTGGTCTGTATTGACCACCATGAGTTAATGGGTTAATTAGAGCCTTATGGTGGTCTGGATTGACCATCATGAGTTAATGGGTTAATTAGAGCCTTATGGTGGTCTGGATTGACCACCATGAGTTAATGGGTTAAATAGAGCCTTATGGTGGTCTGGATTGACCATCATGAGTTAATGGGTTAATTAGAGCCTTATGGTGGTCTGGATTGACCACCATGAGTTAATGGGTTAAATAGAGCCTTATGGTGGTCTGGATTGACCATCATGAGTTAATGGGTTAATTTAGGCCTTATGGTGGTCTGTATTGACCACCATGAGTTAATGGGTTAATTAGAGCCTTATGGTGGTCTGGATTGACCACCATGAGTTAATGGGGTAATTATAGTTGCCTGGGGTTAATATTTTTAGTGCGAGTCCTTTCAGGACCTTTACGGTCCTTTGAGGACCCGCGAGGCGGGAAATTTAAAATTGAATTGCAGCAGGGTCACGATCGGTGCCGATCGGGGCCCCCCGCAGCAGGGGGTTTATATGGGGACACTTCGGGGGTCCCGATGGGGACCCCCAGCATAGAGGGGGGTTAATTTTAAGTGCCGCGGCCGGGATTGGGTAATAGTGTGCCGCGGTCCCTTTAAGGAGCCGCGGCGGGGAATTTAAAAGTTTTAAATGCAGCGGGGGGCCTGATCTATGCAGATCGGGGACCCCCCCTGCAATGGGTTTATGTGGGGACACTTCGGGGGTCCCGATGGGGACCCCCAGCATAGAGGGGGGTTAATTTTAAGTGCCGCGGCCGGGATTGGGTAATAGTGTGCCGCGGTCCCTTTAAGGAGCCGCGGCGGGGAATTTACAAGTTTTAAATGCAGCGGGGGGCCTGATCTATGCAGATCGGGGACCCCCGCTGCAAGGGGTTAATGTGGGGGTGCTGCAGGGGTCCCGATAGAGACCCCTGCAGCATGGGGATGTGTATAGGGTGCAGGGGGGAGCCTCACACTGCTGTCTCGGGCTGTTCCGAGGCAGCACGTAGAGGCTTTCGGATCCCTTGCGTGGACTTTTTGTCCACGTAGGGATTCTTACGATATGCGAGACTCGTGCATAGATTTAAGGCTACGTAGCTCTCTCGGAGCCTATTCTCGGCCATTTTCTCGCAGTCATATCGTAAAGCAGGCTGCGAGAGATTCGGTTCTCGCAAACAGCAGGAAAACTGCCTTTTGCGAGCACCGAGAGAACTACGAGGGAGAATTTAATAGGGCCCTGTGTTTGTAAATCTGGGCTGCCCCCTCCAGGGACAAACAACCTTTGGTTTCATGTTATTATTTAAATTATAAAAATGTTAATGTGAGACATTTAAAATATACAACACATTTAAAACACATTTGAACATATGTATACTCAGTTATAGCATTGTACAAAACAATCAAATATACCTTTTTGTACATTATTTTATTTAATATAAAAAAAACCTATTGAATAAAGACTTTGCCATTTTTAAAATATATTGAATCAAACATGAACTTCAGTATCAGAGTCAGACGAGCTGAAGTGCATTGAAATATTGTAAAGTGAATCTGTCTTGTGGATTCTGAATGTTCGTGCAGGAATACAAACACATATTTTTCTTATTATTGAATATCTAACTGAATACAGGCTACACTATATGTGTAAAGCATTCATTTTAACTTCATATAATCAAGTGTAACTGAAAGTAATTTATAAGTCATATGAATATATGGGAATTATTGTTTTTATTTCAGAATAAATCATTCAGAATAAATCCCACCAAATACAGACCTGTTTCTTAGCAACCAAGAAAATGAACAAAACAAGATGGCAGCAACTTCCAGTTTTAGATTCCCAGAGGAAACCCTACTGTTTATCCATCACTTTGCCTGTAGAAAGAATGACACTACTTGTCAGTCAAATGAAATCAGTGAATTGTCCTCCTAACCTTTGCATTTTTATACCATCCCATAAAGTGTGTTTTAAATGTCAGAATACCTGCTATAGATTAATTTATTTGTCTATATTGCATTTTAATCTCTGATAATATATTTAATAAATTATATATTAATACTTAATTCATATATTTGCTAATCCCTTTCAAACACTATACATTTCAAACATTTTAAATAGGCAAAATCTCCAGTATTATTTAAAACATAGACTTAGATAATAAATTAATAATTTTTATATAAAGCTCTCACTACATTCTTACTGGACCAAAAATGCTTTCAGGTGATGTTAGGACTACAACATCACACATCATTTCTTTCTTTATCTAATCTTTTTCTAGTGCTCAGAGAATGAATGCCAATCTCAAACAGAAGTTCTAGCTTTTCCATTTTTTTCCTGTTTTGCTCCATTTTATTGTAACTCTATTTACATGACTTGATCTTTGTTCCTTCTTGTTATACAGATGTGCCAATGAAAAGTTAACAACCATGCATTTGCATATGTTTTGCAATATACCGTAATTGATATTATCGATTATACTTGTTATTATTTCTGAATATCGTATATATATATACAAAATACTGGGAAAACTTATTGACTCGAGTATAAGCCGAGGGTGGGAAATGCGCTGCCCCCTGTGTCACTCTTGTGCCATCTTGTGTGCCCTCTGTGTCCCTCCCCTGTGTCTCTTTCCCTCCCTCTCCCTCGTGTCTCTTCCCCCCCTTCCTTTTCCCCTTATCATCCTCCTCATCCTCCCTTCTCGTCCTCCCTCCTCATCCTCACTCCTCATCCCTTTCCCCCTCTCCAATTACCCCCCCCCTCTCCCTTTCCCCTCTCTTACCTTCATCAGCTGCTCCTGCTGCTCGTCTTCCGTCTGTGTCAGGACCCGGCATATGCTAATCACGTGATGTCACATGCGTGCTCCGTCATTAGCATATGCCGGCCCCGACACAGCCGGAAGACGCGCAGAGAGCCGCAGGGTGACTCGATTATAAGCCAAGTGGGGCTTTTTCAGCATTAAAAAATGTGCTAAAAAACTCAGCTTATACTCGTGTATATACAGTAATTTCTAATGATATTCATATGGAATTGTGCTAGATGTAATATTTAAATTTATGAGGCAACATTGTATTTGCTCTTTGTAACAAAACAGGAAGTTATTTATGAATAGTAAGCATGGCTAGAAATCAAGGAAAGGAATTTTGCATGTGGAAATAGTTAAAAAAAATGAAAAAAAAAATCACAGAAAGGTCTTTTTATGAGGATAAGGACACACGAGTTAAACAAATCCCACTGATACAGACTAGGAGATGTGGCTTGAAGCCAACATGACCCCAGGTGCTTGTTGTGTGGCTAACTCTGTCAGTGCTGTGATAGAGAATGTGTAGAATGTGCTGTCTAGATTTACATTTCCTAGGGTAGGGGCAGCACAGGATTCCTGGAAAAATATAATTTATAATGATTTTGTTTATTGGCAACAATATTTAAAGATATCAGTGTAAATACATTATTTAGATACACTCAGTGTAGATCAGCTGTTACCTAATAAAGCTTTTATTCTGGGATCTTTCTGGGTGCCCTGCTATAAAGGTGCAGTGTGTAGTACCAGTACAGGGACAGCAAAGCTCACACCATATGTATGAAGGTGCAGTTTGCAGAAGCTGTATGTAGTCTCAGGAATACTAGAGCACTAGACTGTGTGTATAAATGTGCAGTATCCAGATGCGTAGTGTCAGGTAAAGCAGAGATCACACTGTGTGTATGAATGTGCAAGATTCAGGTGCTGTGTGTAGTGTCAGAACAAAAAGAGTAGACTCACACTGTCTGTGTGAAGGTGCAGTATCTAGATGCTTTGAGTAGTGTCAGTACAGAAGTAGCTTAGCTCACACTGTCTGTATGAAGGTGCAGAATCCAGGCTGTGTGTACAGGAACAGCAGAGCTCAAACTGGGTGTATGAAGGAGCAGTATCCAGATGCTGTCTGTAGTCTCAGGAATAGCAGAGCACACTATGTCTGTATGAAGGTGCAGTATCCAGATGCTGTATGTAGTACCAGAAATAGCAGAGCTCACACTGTGTGTATGAAGCTGAAGATCCAGAAGCTGTATGTAGTCTCAGTGCAGGAAGAGCAGAACTCACACTGTCGGTCTGCCTGTATGAAGGTGTAGTATCCAGATGCTGTGTGTAGTCTCAGGAATAGAAGAGCGCAAACTGTGCATATGAAGTTGTAGTATCCAGATGCTGTGTGTAGTCTCAGGAATAGCAGAGCTCACACTGTGGGTATGAAGGTGGAGTATCCAGATGCTCTGTGTAGTGCCAGTAAAGGGGCAGCATAGTTCACACTGTGCAATGTGCTTTATGAGGGTGCTAAGTGTAGTGTCAGTACAGGAACAGCAGAACACTGTGTGTGTGAAGGTGTCAGTACAAGAACAGCAGGGCTCATTATGTGTTTATGAAGGTTCAGTATCTAGATATTGAGTTCAGTGTCAGTACAGGAATAGTAGACCTCATATTATACTAGCAATCCTACATAGCCAGAGACCGGTCTTTGTTTCCATAGTGGATTTCGCCCCAAAACTACTAAGCAGCATCCTTGCCCATGTGCAAGGTAACACTTTTTTGGCTTTCCATAAGACCCTTTTTGTAGTTTTCGGCCCAAATTTACTAAGCATCTCAACTTTTCTTAAACCCTGCCTAGCAGATTTTGGCCCAAATCTACAGAGTAGCTTTAATAAGCTCTTCTTTGCAGATTTAGCTCAAAGACCTTGACCTTCCTCTGTGGATTTTGGCCCAGATCTACTAAGCTTGTGAATTTCGGCCTAAATCTACTAAGCAGTGTCCAACCCATGTCCAAAGTAATGCCATCACTTCATGTTGTTCATTTGAAAAACCAAGTTGCTCTCATACATCATTTTGTTCATTTGAAAATTAAGTCACTCCCTTACATCAATACTTTCATAGACGCTCTTGGCCCTCATTTCACATCATAATCTAAGATTTGTGGTGGCTACAGCCGTGCATTAGCCACCCTTTGCCACATGAGAGGGACTGACCACAAATATATATATATATATATATATATATATATATATATATATAAAAGAAAGTGATCAATAAATGTCAACTTCAATAAAATGTGATATATAAGCATGACTGCTGTGTACTGTCAATGTTAGAATTGAAGACAAGGGCCCCTATTTAATTGTCCAAATCACAATTACTGGAGCCCATGATGGAGCCCATAACTGATATTTAATTGGGTTCTTTTAGCTCCCTGCAATCAATTTGTGAATTAAAGGCTCAAAATCTGTGCAGTTGTCAAAAACTTAACTCCGTCCTTATTGTGATTGTGAATTAGCAATTACTGCTGTGCACCCACAATTGCAAACACTGTATCACAGTAGAAGCTTAGTAGTAGCAAGTAAGAAAGTAAGTGGATCCTTGGAGATAGTTAGATGCTAGATACTGAGTTGCCATGAAGAACTGTGATAGACGTGATGTATCTGGGCTCTTACCAGCTAAGCTTGGTGAAGCTAGGTCAGTGGTATATTAATAAATGCTTATTAACATGAGATGTCAATTATTTGTGAATCATCTGTCTATCCTTCTATCTATGATGCATATAATATAAATAAATGTAAAATTATGCATTCAATAGATTGCATGGATATACTTATTTTAAAGAAAAAAACTAATAAATATTATTCCCCCACCCCAATTATGTGTATATCTTTAAAAATACAAACATATTACATTCAAACCATTTCCATTCATCCACTTTTTTCTAATACAGTAGCTTTATCAATTAAATAGTAAAACTTTTATGAATGTAGTTTAATTGCATTACATATTAACTAAACCGTTTTAATTAGTTTATATTCAAGTATTACAAAATTAATCAAATTAAGGTTATACTATTAATATATTAGCATGTATTTAACATTTTTATATTTTATTGTCATGCAACTATAATTTTCTTTTTCCATGAATATAGAAAGATGTAACATAAAGAGTATAATACATGATCCTGAACATGTATTTTGTAGCTACTTTTCACTGGCACATGGGGTCAGTTTACTAAGCTTCACAACATCCTTAATATTCACTGAGCCATGTCCTTAATTACTTCTTCCAATATTTACTATGGGGCTAGTTGGAGTTGTCCGGCATGTAAAAGCCAAGATAGTACACATTTCACTAAATATTTTTACTAAATATTTTTACTTCTCTAAACTGCAAACCACTATTAAACTTCACCATAAGGATGATGGTGATGATCTTATTAGAAAATAAAAAAAATTATATATATAAATATTATTTTTATATCTTTATATTTGTGCAACTATTATAATTAAAATCCCAGTTGCAAAGGAAATTATAATTGAAAATTATGCAATTGGTGATGTGTTTTATCTTTATTATGGGATTAAAGGGACACTGTTACACCAGCAACAAGATGGTTTCAGGAGCATTACAACTTTCTATATATTTTCTACCGTAAATAATTCCTGAAATATTCAGGGCAAACATATTAAGTCCTTTTTGCTAATGTGTGTATCACTATGCTGATTTGGGAAGGAAAAATAGCCATGCAATTTATAAACTTAATGGAGCAAATCTAGGGGTATCAGATATTGAAAGGGATTTGGGAATACTTGTGGACAACCACCTAGGTAACAGTGCTCAATGCCAAGCAGCATCTGCAAAGGCAAATAAAATATTAGCATGTATTAAGAAGGGTAGAGAAGCAAAGGAAGCAAATATAATTCTCCCACTATACACATCCCTACTACGCCCTCATTTGGAATATGGAGTACAATTTTGGGCACCACTTCATAAAAATGACATTTTAGAGCTGGAAAAGGTACAGAGAAGGGCTACAAAACTAATAAGGGGAATGGAGGGGCTAAGTTATGAAGAAAGACTAACCAAATTAAGAATATTTTCTCTAGAAAAAAGGTGTCTAAGAGGAGATATGATTACCTTGTATAAATACATCCAGGGTCAGTATAAAGATTTGTCAAGTGAGCTTTGTGTGTCAAGAGATTTCCAACTGACAAGGTGACATCCCTTGAGGTTAGAAGTAAAAAGATTCCACCTTAAAGAAAAAAAAAGGGTTCTTCACAGTGAGGGTGGTTAATCTGTGGAATTCTCTACCAAAGGAGGTGGTGACAGCAGATTCTATAGAAAACTTTAAAAGGGACTAGATTTATTTCTAATCAAAGAGGGCATTCAGGAAGGAATTCATTTTTTTAACCTTTGAGACGATTGGCTATTTTTTCAAACTCAATTACTATGTAACTATGTAACTATGCTTTATAATGGTGAGGAGTGATCTAACTGCATGATAACCTCTGGGAATGTTACTTTTTACATCTATGGATACACAGTCAGACTTTAATTCTAATAATAATAATTAGCACATCAAAGCTGATAATTACACGCTATAAGAATATCTTTAAAAAATAACTTAATTTTAAGGTCATAGGATCCAACTGCAACTGTTTGTAATTAGTTTGCAATAAAAAAAAAGTTTATGAGGAGTTATAGAAAGCTTTCAGCCTTTTGGCTAAGATCAAGTGTAGTACCTCCTCTGAAATTGCTGTTTTGTTGCATCAGTCATGAAGAGGGGGGGAAACCTTGGTCTGGCCCGGGGCTGCGTAAGTCCTGAATGCCAGGATTTATGGGAACCACCCTTCCTCCCCCATAATAGCACCTTGCACAATGGACTATTATTTTGCCCCCCCCCCCCCCACCAGGACCTTTTGGTTCATGGGGGGTTCCCTTATTTTTGATTTTGCACCAGCCTATGGGTTAGGGGAGCACTGTTAGTTAGACTTGTGATTGAGGTCTCTCTGGCCAGATGGGGTAGATGGCAGCTACTCTCTCTGGTGCTGGCACCCATCATGATTGATTTTTTTGATGCACAGATTTTATGGACACGGACAAGGTTTTGAGCACGGAATATGATTTGGACAAGATGCACTCCACTCACCAGTGGAGCCAAGGGATCTCACTAGCCCATCTAGGCCTGGGCCTTCTGGCCATGGACCCCTTGGAATTGGCCTAGGCGGAGTTGGTGGCAGCCGCTCCCCTAGAAGTCAGGGTGGGCTTTTGGCAGCTGTCCACCCTCGAGAAGATTCAGTCCACGTTTGAGGTCTCCGGCTGAAGATGTGGAAAAGACTCCCCTCATTCCTAGGGAGAGGGGGGAGAACGAGATTCTTCTGGAACTTCTGGCCAGAGCCCAGAAGACCAAAGGGGCCCTCAAGGCTGGGGGGACATGAAGGATCCATTGGTGTTCACACTAATGAGCACAGAATGCACAAGATGCACTTCACGAAGTGCACACCTGGGCATTCAAAAAAAGCAACAACAAAAAAAGCTTTCAGATCTCATTATTATTAGACACTGAATATGGTTAAGGCTGCTACTGGGATGGACAACACATGTACACCAAATGTATTAATCTTAGATCCAACTTAACTTTTTTATTGCTTTTCATATGAAACATTGATGTGATATTTTACTTGGTCATGCTATTTATGGGATTTTGTTCCCCACAAATCCAACATTTACCTGTTTTTTGTTTTTGTTTTCTCCATTACAAAAAATCTATTTATTAGGCTATTCATTACACAAATATTATAATAGTAATAAGAACATTACTCTGTCTGATAACATTTAGTAATAACCAAGACAAGCTAAAACAGTAGTTTTCAATCAACAAGCAACCATGCAATCTTAGACATATTTATGTATCAGCTGGAAATATATCTATGTCTTAAAATGAATGTTAAAGTTAAAGTTGATTATTTAGTGCATTTTTTAAAGTTAGTGAGAGCATGGCATTAGGAAAACATTAATGGATAGCTATTTTTTTAGTGTATCAGGAATACAACATGATCTCCAAAACTATGTATCCAAAATAATTTCATGGCTTATTCTCTTATTATTTATAAAAAAAAATATCAGCTGTTAAAATAAGGGAACACTTGGGGATAATTGACCATATCAGAGCCTTATTTAAAATTAATTTTCAAAAGCAGTGCCCAACAAAAAAGAGCCCAGCAAAGACTATAGTGTAAGGACATCGGCTGGGGCAAAGTAAGAGTATTATGAAACAGTTATGTAAAAAGAGATAAAAAAAAAGAAAAACAACATTATAGGTGTGCAAGGGACATAACAAGCCAAGCAAAAAAGGAGTTACATTGCCAAAAATAAAAAAAGCAGGTTAATTGAAAAAATTAAATAAATCTAACTGTAAAAAGGAAAATATTTGTACCTAGAAATGTGAGACAGAGAAGTGGTAGTCAAAATAGACTAGGCATCAAAATAGAAATATATCTATCTATATATATTGTGTATATATATATATATATATATATATATATATATATATATATATATAGTAAATAAATAGTACATCTGTGTTCACATTTCAATGTCTAAAGCAAGTTAAAAACCTGCTCCCATCTCAGAATTCTGAGAAAAACAGTTATTACACTGCATTCTGGGAAGCTGAGCTGGGACATGCAAATGTGCCCATTGTTTCTGTTATTTTATGTATTGGTTTATATATATTTAGTTTCCTTTTTTTCTTTTTATTGTATCTTTATATTTATTTATATTCTGATTAATCCATATTTATTTGTTATTAAGGCTATGTTTTATTTTCTTTACCTAAACAAAATAAAACTGAATGAACAGAGAACTTAATGATAGATTACAAGCAGAATTACCACCACCCACACAATTCTCTATTAATTTATACCACTCAATCTAGATCGCTCAATTTCTTTCTTCTGGGGAGGGTCCCTGATTTGAGATTTTCCTTGTGATCAAGTGAATTTGTCAGACTGTCAGAGGAGTAGATAATGTCTGCCAGTGCAGAATAAGTGTTGTTAAGGAAAGCACTTAAATATTTAATAATGTATTTTTAAGAAGTGGATTTCCCCTTTACCCAATATCTGCCAGCACAAACATCACCTTTTATCAATTATTCAGTAAATTAATAGATTTTGCATTGTAGTGCAAATAATATATACTAATAGTGTTTATGTTGCTGTTCTTTTTTATTTATTATTGTAAACCTTAACACATATTATATACCCACTCACTCCTTTTGTGGCATCATGATATGTACAGAGTAGTGATACAGTATTAAGTAAATAAATAATTAATTGTTTGCTGCTTTCTTTTAGTAGAACAAAGATCAATTGAACCAAACTGCACATTGAATAAGATTGAGAACTCAATAGATACCATACAATAACAATGACATACAGAATTGACTGAATTTACTAAATTCCTAGTGGCTATTTTTCTATGTCACTGCATAGTGGAAAAGTGGAAAAGAAACTTTGTACTCAGTGCTTACAGCATGCAATAACAAATGAGGTAGATAGAAATAGTTATGGGATGAAGTCAGACAGGCAGGAAAATATACTTATTTCTTCAAAGTCTTACAATGTAATCAGATGTGTTGCTTCTTATTATTGGTAACACCTTATACATGGTATATTAAAATATGTAATATATATTACATTACAATATAACATATATTACAAGCATGTTTGCTTTTTTCTGTATTTCATTGGTAGGTGAAATGTTCTGTCTAAAGTAAAGTGAGAATGTAATAACCTTTGTGCCATCTTTCCTTCAAGAGTTTGCTTGAAGGGGAATGAGTACATCAAATACCAAGTCATTTTAGACAAAGCACTCAATCTGTATTTACTTCCATAAAGCATGTGGACAGGAGTCAATCTCGTGTAGTAAAATACCCACGAGCACTTTCCATTCAAAACCAGTAAAACCCATTGTTTACTAAAGGAAATGAATAACATTACACCTAAATCACTTCTCAAATGTTATTCTGTTACTGAATACAAAGCTGATTTAAGAACTTTCAGTAATCTTGAATAGATGTCAAAATGAACAAGATAATTGAATAGCTCCAGGGCGCCAGTTGTAATCCAGTATAGTTTCTAAATATCTTGCTGCTGGTACCCCTGTCAGGTCTTTTCAGCATTTTGCAGAACTGGAAAACTGTGATATCTTCTGATCTATATGCTTTCCAATTTTCCTGGATTCTACTTTCTATATATATAGCCTTTTCTCAAATGCATGTGTCTCCCTCTACTAGGCTTGTCAGTTAAATATTCCACCAGATATATTAAATGTGAACAGAGCTGAACACAATTTTCTATATAAAATGTTATGAGCTAATAACAGATACACAGCAAATCTATTTGATATGCAGTAATCTGTTACATTTCCCCTGCCGTACAGATTTGTGCATATGTTTATATAGTGGGTGTATAAACAATTTCTACTAGGAGAGAAAGTACAGGATATCTAACTAATATTTAAAGGTTACCATCCTGATATGTTGCAGATAAATATGATTGCCTCTCTTCTGAATGAATATATATATATATATATATATATATATATATATATTAATTTAGTAATGATTAATCTATATATATAGATTAATAATGAGTATTGCAATATAATTTTATACCTTTTGTATTGGACAAAGGTCTTATTTATAATGACGAGCTTTCGAGAGGCTCAACCTCTCTTTGTCAGGTCTGGAGCAATACTAACATGAGATGGAACCCTCAGTTTGAATAATAACAGCAGATGCAGATAGAGTGGAAACAGCATCGGACTTCAACAGGTAAATACATATATGGGGAATAAACACAACATAGCAAAGGAAACATATATACACATATTATATACACATATACATCAATATATACATGAAACAGGGAGACCAATTGTTACAGGTATGGACACACTGACTGAACAGATATCTGGATTTGTTGAAAACATCCTTAAACCATTAGTTAGTAACACCAGTAGCTATATACAAGACACCACTGACTTTCTCAACAAACGCAGACCTACCTGCTAACACACTACTTGTCACCATGGATGTAGAGTCTATTTACAGTAATATCCCACAAAAAGATGGCACTGAGGCGTGCTTTAAGTTTCTTTCAACAAACAAGCAAAACAATAAATATGGCCCTGATATTATTGTTAAACTAATAGAATATATCCTTACCCACAACTATTTTACTTTTAACCAAGATACCTACCTACAGATGATGGAAATCTATTTATGGCCAATCTAGAAGAAACATTTTTATCTGTATCCATTTTCAAACCATACAAATACTATAGTTACATAGATGATCTGTTCATCATCTGGACAGAAGGAGAAAGCAAACTCAGAGACTTTCACAATTCATTCAACATCTTCCATTCATCTATAAAGTTTAAAATGGATTTCTCCACAGAGCAGGTAACGTTTCTAGACACTACTATATCCATCACCAATGGCACTCTTCACTCATCTATATATAGGAAACCTACAGACAGATGTAATTACCTACACAGCTCCAGTTTCCATCCCTCCAACACCAAACAAGCCATCATCCATAGTCAAACTATTAGATACCATCAGATTTGCTCAAACACTGGAGACCGTGATACATTTTTTAAAACACTGTCTGAATCTTTCAAACAAAAGGTTTACAAACCTCGTATTATTACCCAAAAAATAACCACTGCCATCAAAATACCATTTGAACTCCTATTAAAGTATAAAACAAAAGAAACTACTTCACATATACCTCTAGTGACCACATACCATCCAATTGAGAAAATTCAGAAAATAAGCAGAAAATTAGTCAATGAACAACTAAATACAAAAAATGAAAGTAAACCTTGTAACAAACGTGCCTGTAAATTATGCCCACAGATTTGTAATGATGATACAGCCACACATAACAACAAAACCTATAACATCAAAGGATCATATTCATGTACATCGTCTAATGTGGTTTATATAATACAATGTACTATGCATTTAAAGATGAATTTACACAGGCATTCAATATGAAAGCATAATAAAGACAGTTATTGTAGCCGAATGGGACACCATTTTAGCCAGAATGATCACTCCAAAACTTAAAAGTCAAAATACTCAGAGGAAAATTTTAAATCAGCCAAGAGAGAAAAGCATTTGAAATAAAGATGATCACATTCTTCAATACTAAAAATGCAGGACTTAATTTAGACTTGGGTTTTCTAACACATTATTAGAATTTCATGTGAATTTTTCCTCTCATACCATAACATACTTAGCACTCTTAGTGAGGTGTTTGTCCAACACGAAAAATATCACTGTGGACTACAGTGCTCTGCTTTGTAATGTATATATTGATGTACAGTATATGTGTATATAGTATGTGTATATATGTTTCCTTTGCTATGTTGTGTTTATTCCCCATATACGTATTTACCTGAAGAGGTCAGATGCTGTTTCCACTCTCTCTGCATCTGCTGTTTTTATTCAAACTTAAGGTTCCATCTCATGTTAGTATTGCTTGAGACTTGATAAAGAGAGGTTAAACCTCTCGAAAGCTCGTCATTATAAATAAGACATTTGTCCAATACAAAAGGTATCAAATTGTATTGCAACACTCATTATTAATCTATATACATATAGATTAATAATTACTAAATTACTCGATTACTTTACATTCACATCTGCCTCACTCCTCAATATATGTATATATATATATATATATATATATATATATATATATATATATATATACATACAGTGGATATAAAAAGTCTACAAAATGTCAGGTTTGTGTGCTGTAAAAAAAAGAACAAAGATAAATCATTTCAGATCTTTTTCCACCTTTAATGTGACCTATAAACTGTACAACTCAATTAAAAAACAAACTGAAATCTTTTAGGTGGAGGGAAGAAAAAAACAAATTAAAATAATGTGGTTGCATAAGTCTGCACACCTTCTTATAACTGGGGATGTAGCTGTGTTCAGAATTAAGCAATCACATTCCAAATCGTGTTAAATAGGAGTCAGCATTCTTAGTCGCATCCCACAGCAAAAGCCGTGGTCCACAGAGAGCTTCCAAAGCATCAGAGGGATCTCATTGTTAAAAGGTATCAGTCAGGAGAAGGGTACAAAATTATTTCCAAGGCATTAGATATACCATGGAACACAGTGAAGACACAACAGGGACATTACCAAGAACTGGTGATCCCTCCAAAATTGATGAAAAGACGAGAAGAAAACAGGTCTGGGAGGCTACCAAGAGGCGTACAGCAACATTAAAGGAGCTGCAGGAATATCTGGCAAGTACTTGCTGTGTGGTACATGTGACAACAATCTCTCGTATTCTTCATATGTCTGGGCTATGGGGTAGAGTGGCAAGACGAAAGCCTTTTCTTACGATGGAAAACATCCAAGCCATGCTACATTTTGCAAAAACACATCTGAAGTCTCACAAAAGCATTTGGGAAAAGGTGTTATGGTCTGATGAAACCAAGGTTGAACTTTTTGGCCATAATTCCAAAAGATATGTTTGGCGCATAAACAACACTGCACATCACCAAAAGAACACCATACCCACAGTGAAGCATGGTGGTGGCAGCATCATGCTTTGGGGCTGTTTTTCTTCAGCTGGAACTGGGGCCTTAGTTAAGATAGAGGGAATTCTGAACAGTTCCAAATACCAGTCAATATTGACACAAAACCTTCAGGCTTCTGCTAGAAAGCTGAACATGAAGAGGAACTTCATCTTTCAGCATGACAATGACCCAAAGCATGCATCCAAATCAACAAAGGAATGGCTTCACCAGAAGAGGATTCAAGTTTTGGAATGGCCCAGCCAGAGCCCAGACCTGAATCTGATTGAAAAGCTGTGGGGTGATCTGAAGAGGGCTGTGCACAGGAGATGCCCTCGCAATCTGACAGATTTGGAGTGTTTTTGCAAAGAAGAGTGGGCAAATCTTGCCAAGTCAAAATGTGCCATGCTGATAGACTCGTACACAAAAAGACTGGTTGCTGTAATAAAATCAAAAGGTGCTTCAACAAAGTAACCCTAAAATATTTTTTAAGTATATTAATGGGAAGAAGGTAAGGAAGGAAGCTATAGGAACATTACAATGTGACACATGCCGTCTGATAATTAGTGACCAAGAAAAGGCAGATGAGCTAAATAGGTTATTTTCTTTAGTATACACAAGGGAGGTACCAGTGGTTGGGACATGGCAACATAATGGGGCTACACTACCTTTGCCAAATAATTGGTTAACACAGGAGGTAATCCAAAAGAGGTTGGAAAAAATACATGTTAATAAAGCCCGGGTCCTGATGGAATACATCCAAGGGTACTAAGGGAATTGGCTTCTGTAATAGCCAAACCATTATATAACATTTTTCAAGATTCACTTAACACAGGGTCTCTACCAGATGACTGGAGAAAAGCTGATGTGATACCTATATTTAAAAAGAGAGCAAGAGCAAATCCTGGGAATTATAGACCAGTGAGCCTCACTTCTGTAGTGGGGAAGCTTTTAGAAGGGTTAATATGGGATGATATACAAGCATATGTCTATTTGAACAGGATTATAAGTAGGAGTCAACGTGAATTTATGAGGGATAGGTCATGTCGAACAAATCTAATTAGTTTCTATGAGGAGGTTAGTAAGAACCTGGATCAAGGTAACTCAGTGGATGTAGTCTTTTTGGTTTTGGAAAGGCTTTTGATACAGTGCCACATGGGAGACTATTGTGCAAACTAAGAGATACAGGAGTTGCAGTAAATATCTGCTCATGGATTGAGAGCTGGCTAAAAGACAGGAAGCAAAGGGTTGTTGTAAATGGAACATACTCCGATTGTACTAATGTGGTAAGTGGGGTTCCTCAGGGTTTAGTATTAGGTCCTCTCCTTTTTAACATATTTATTAATGACTTAGAGGTAGGATTGGAGTGTGGTCTCTCCATTTTCGCTGATGACACAAAGTTGTGCTTTCCCTCCAAAGGGATTTAGATAAAATTGATAAATGGGCATCTAAATGGCAGATGAGATGTAATACAAATAAATGTAAAGTTATGCATCTGGGATGGAAAAATAGCCATGCAATTTATAATCTTAGGTAACAGTGCTCAAAGCCAAGCAGCAGCTGCAAAGGCAAATACAATATTAGCATGTATTAGGAAGGGTATAGAGGCCAGGGAAGTAAATATAATTCTGCCACTATACAAATCTCTAGTACGCCCTGATTTGGAATATGGAGTACAATTTTGGGCACCACTTCATAAAAATGACATTTTAGAGCTGGAAAAGGTACAGAGGAGGGAAACAAAACTAATAAGGGGAATGGAGGGGCTAAGTTATGAAGAAAGACTAACCAAATTAAACTTATTTTCTCTAGAAAAAGGCGTCTAAGAGGAGATGATTACCTTATACATCCAGGGTCAGTATAAAGATTTGTCAAGGGAGCTTTTTGTGCCAAGAGGTTTTCAACTGACAAGAGGACATCCCTTGAGGTTAGAAGTAAAAAGATTCCACCTTAAAGAAAGAAAAGGGTTAATCTGTGGAATTCTCTTCCAGAGGAGGTGGTCCGTTAGTTTTTTTTTTTTTTTTAGAGCGCGGATGGTTCCGCGGCCCAGCCGGGGCTGAAGGAGAGAAGGCCTGGGACATCGCGGGGAGGTAAGTTAAATGTATATTTAGAAGTTTATATGTTTATTTTATTTATTGTTTATATATTGTATTAATGTATTCATGTATTGTGTTTTTCTTTAACAGGGCCGCGCCGGAAGAGCTAAACAATGACGGGACATGATGTAAAGGTGAGTATATTATTTAGAATGTATATAATGTTTATTTATTTGATGTTAATGTTTTGTACTAATTATTTTGTTTTATTTGACCCATAGGTTAGTGATCTGAAGCAACATCTTAAAGGGAAGTGGTCTTAATTATTTTATTTAAGCTTAGAATTAGGGTCTGTGTAGTTAGGACTGTATTTATTTTATTTTAGAATAAGGGTCTGTGTATGTAGTTAGGATTTATTGTATATTAGATAGATAGGGGAATGTATTTGATATAGTTAGGATTTATTTTAAATTAAATAGATTGTATGTTAGAAAGATAGGGGGTATTTGATTTGTATTATATGTAATATAGTATATGTAATGTGTGTAATGTAATGTAATGTAATGTATGTAATGTATTATGTGTAATATATTATATGTAATATATTATATGTAATATATTGTCATGTATTGTATGTAATGTCATGTATTGTATGTAATATATTATATGTAATATATTATATGTAATGTATGTAATGTCATGTATTGTATGTAATGTATTATATGTATTATATGTATGTATTGTATTGTGTTTATCTGTCTTTCCTTTACAGGTGTGTAATTTTTTTATTTTCTGTAGTGGGAAGTGGGGTTGTAATGTTTTTATTTTTTTTCTGTACTGTAGTTTTTTTTGTTTTCTGTACTGTAGTTTTTTTTCTGTACTGTAGGTTTTTTGGTTTTCTGTAATTAGAGTGTTGGGGAGGTTTATTAGGGGGTAGGTAGTGTAGGTAGGTAGTGTAAGTGTTAATAGATTAGTGTAGAGGGGGGTTAGTTTATATTAAATGTTTTATTGGGGGTTATAGTGTAGTGTTTGTAGTTAGTGTCATGATGGTCCTTGAGGACCATCATGGCACTTATGTGGTTAATGTTGGGTTGTAACAGGCCCATAATGGTAATAATATACCCTTATGGGACTGATGGGGTTAAATAGAGCCTTATGGTGGTCTGTATTGACCACCATGAGTTAATGGGTTAATTAAGGCCTTATGGTGTTCTGTATTGACCACCATGAGTTAATGGGTTAATTAAGGCCTTATGGTGGTCTGTATTGACCACCATGAGTTAATGGGTTAAATAGAGCCTTATGGTGGTCTGGATTGACCACCATGAGTTAATGGGTTAATTTAGGCCTTATGGTGGTCTGTATTGACCAACATGAGTTAATGGGTTAATAAAGGCCTTATGGTGGTCTGGATTGACCACCATGAGTTATATGGTTAATTATAGTTGGGGTTAATATTTTTAGTGCGAGTCCTTTCAGGACCTTTACGGTCCTTTAAGGACCTGCAAGGCGGGAAATTTAAAATTGAATTGCAGCAGGGTCACGATCGGTGCCGATCGGGGACCCCCGCTGCAGGGGGTTAATGTGGGGACACTTCGGGGGTCCCGATGGGGACCCCCAGCATAGAGGGGGGTTAATTTTAGGTGACGCGGCCTGGATTGGGTAATAGTGTGCCGCGGCCCCTTTAAGGAGCCGCGGCGGGGAATTTAAAAGTTTTAAATGCAGCGGGGGGCCTGATCTATGCAGATCGGGGACCCCCGCTGCAAGGGGTTAATGTGGGGGTGCTGCAGGGGTTCTGATAGAGACCCCTGCAGCATGGGGATGTGTATAGGGTGCAGGGGGGAGCCTCACACTGCTTTATCGGGCTGTTCCGAGGCAGCACGTAGAGGCTTTCGGATCCCTTGCGTGCACTTTTTGTCCACGTAGGGATTCTTACGATATGCGAGAATCATGCGTAGATTTAAGGCTACGTAGCTCTCTCGGAGCCTATTCTCGGCCATTTTCTCGCAGTCATATCGCAAAGCAGGCTGCGAGAGATTCGGTACTCGCAAACAGCAGGAAAACTTTTGCGAGCACCGAGAGAACTACGAGGGATAATTTAATTGGGCCCTATGTAACTATGTAACTATGTAAAGGTGTACATACTTATGCAACCATATTTTTTTTATTTTTACATTTTTCTTCCCTCTATCTAAAAGATTTCAGTTTGTTTTTCAATTGAGTTGTACAGTTTATAGGTCCCATTAAAGGTGGAAAAAGTTCTGAAATGATTTATCTTTGTCTCATTTTTTTACAGCACAGAAACCTGACATTTTAACAGGGGTGTGTAGACTTTTTATAACCATATATAATATATTGACTAAGTAACCTTATGGATATATATATATATATATATATATATATATATATATATATATATATATATTGGACTACATTACATAAAATAATATTTTGTATCAAAATACTGGATGTATATCATGCTTTTGTACACCTATCATACTTGGACTGGAACCCAGTGATAGATGACCAAATTACCATATAACATCAAAAAGATGGTGGGGTGTATCAAACACTGGCTCAAAAGGCTGCCACCAGAACAATTAGCTCTGCAAGCTATTCCTCGCTCCATCAATTTGGAGACACACCATCTTTATTTTAAATGATTTAGATTGACAGAGAATTCCACGTTGTTGGAACAGCACTAAAACGTCTTGGTGTCAGGAGAAGATGATAGATTAATGGAGATGTATATCATGGGCAGGTCAGATGGTGCCTACCACAATACTGAGGAAGAGCAGAGGGCAAGTACAAGTAACACCAAATCTAATGAAGTGTTTGGGCCAAAGCCTAAAGGACACCCAGCTGCGTATGTGTCTGGAGGGGAAAGGAAAGTCCGCTGCTGCAAAGACCAATTCAGAATAGGAACTTGGAATATTAGAACTATGAACCAAGGCAAACTAGATGTGGTCAAGAATGAAAGGACAAGGTGAAACACCAGATATTCTACTGTGGTCAAGAATCCCGCAGAAGAAATGGAATAGCCATACTAGTCAATCAAAGAGTGGCCAAAGCATGACAACCCGAAAAATGACAGAATGATTTCAATTCAAAATCAAGGCAAGTAATTTAATATCATAGTGATCCAAGTCTATGCTCCAACCACGGATGCTGAAGAGGCTGAAGTTGTCCAGTTCTATGAAGACATTCAATACGGCATAGCTATAACACCAAGAAAATATGTTACTATCATCATAGAAGACTGGAATGCTAAAGTAGGGTACCAAATGAAGTAGGTCAGAGATTAGTAGAATTGTGTCAAGATAATTATCTGGTAGCAGCAACTGAAGAGAGCAGCAGCAAAACAGATCAGCTTCTACAAACAAGGATTAAAAAGCCTGTAAAATCCAGAAAACATCACAAAACTTGCTCTAAATTATATTATTTAAAGGAGCCTGCAACTTCTGGGCATTTTCACAGAAAATCAGGACCCAGGTTCCCATCTTGGAGACTGTTTTCCAGGCTAGAAGGCACACTGCCCTGGGAGAACACACCCTGTAATGGTGGATAAATCCAGAAATTATTTCTTAGCTCTACATGACTGCCTGAGCACTGAGACAGAGAAAACATCTCAACAAGCAGGAGGTGTCCTGATATTTTGATCTTCGACCATCCTGGAGACAGATCCAAGGGCTAGGAGGTGAGTAAACAACATTTGATATACTTAGTAAAACAGTTGTACTCCCTCCTAGACCCACAGTGATGTTGTTATGCTGAACTGGCTATTCCATAAAGAACTATGCTAATATTCACTGCTTGGGCTGTGAAAACAAACACAGAGATTTTGCAAGTGTGATGCAGTTATGTTTTTTTTTAACCCACACTACAACCCACAACAGCTAAATAGTATAAGGGTTCAAGAAGTGCAGTGATTACAGACCCCAAAAAGGACAAGTGCTGGAGGGCTATTGAGTAGATCTTAAACTGTTATACATAGAGACTTTTGTCAAAACAAGACTTGCAAACTCAAAGATCAGTCACTATTTTATATTCCTATGTGGACATATTATTACTGGAGTGTTTTACAGAAACACCTGTTGGGAAAACCCCTAAAGTGAATCATTTTTGTTTTTTTGTTTGCTTCTGGGAGAACTGGCAGGGGGAGACAAGGGTGGCACGCCCAGAGTGATATAAAAAGAAAATTAACCATACTAACCTTGCAGCTGTAGTTTCATGAAACCTGCATAAGTGGCGCCATCTTGTGGCCAAATTAAAAATCTGCAAACTCAGACTTGTAGCAAGAAGAGGTGCTATATTGCCATCTTATGGACCAACAAAACAATTGCAGCCTGAAAAGAAATAACAAAGGCAAGCTCAAAACCTGTGTGGGATTTACTTATACAGGATTGCCTCATCGTGTTTCAAACAGTTAAAACAAACATACTTTTTACAAAAAGGCAGATATTGTCTGATTGAAAGCAGAAACTGCTCAACATCACCTGCTTTATTTTTTGATGCGAGAAGATAAGATTATGACCACAATGTAAGCACACCCCATACCCCAGTTATGGTGGCACAATCTAGAGCAAAGTGACTTACCTGAAGAATACAGCTAGATCTCATGTTTAAAGCCCATAACAAAGGAATTGCTGGTATCTCAACAAGAAGGGCTGCTAAATCTATACAGGACTTTTGTACAACAAAAACAGGTGCCCAGTATCCCGACAACCTCCTGTGAGACCTGAACATTTACAAACATATACTATGGAGCAAACAGCACCCAGCACAAAGACGTATATAGAAGATTTAAAAGATCAGATTTCTTCATTTAGAATGGAAATTACAGGGGAAATCAAGAAAGTGGCCGCAGAACTCACTGGAGAAATAAAAGCTGTTGATTCCAAGGTGACTAAGCTGGAAGTAAAATATGATAACCTATTGGAGGCGCATACCCAACTACAACTAGAGGATGAGGTGTCGGCTTTGAGAGATGAACAACGCCAACTTCAATATGTGCACGAAGATCTGGAAAATTGATCCCTCCGTCAAAATGTTAGAAACCAAAATTTATCAGAAACAATCACAGATTTCCCAAACTATATGATGGATCTCTGCAAAACTTTGCTACCAAACTTGGAAGAAGACGCCCTTAGACTAGATCGCATTCATAGAGCGCTGGCGGGATGTCCTGCCTCTGGAGAAAGACCTAGGGATGTGATTGTGAAATTCCACTAACACACAATTACACAACCAAGGATCTTTTTATGAAGGCAGCAAGACCTGGCATTCCAGAGATTGCAGGTGGCCAACCTAGCATTTATGCTGATCTTTCCCTGACCCCCTTTTATAAAAGGAGACTATTCAAACCTCTGTTGGAGATCGTTTTAGCCCAGGTATGGAGATATACTTGAGAACTTCCCTATAAATTGAACATTCTGAGGGACGGGAGAACATATCCAGTTTTTGATATGGAGGAGGGCATGGCGTTGCTTATGTCCTGGAACATTCAGTTACCAGATCAGTTGGGAATTCCCCAACGCCCTGATACTAGACCTTACCGACGCTTCAGGCAGCAACAGAAATCCTAAGTCTGTAACAACTTTCTATACTTTTGTATGTGGGGAATTCGAGGGCAGTTACTCTCAAATGCAGATATTGCTTTAGGATGTTGCTCTATGTCAGAGAGAGGACTAAGTAACCTTACATGTAAAATGCATAGTTTTTGGTTTAAGTTTAGATAAATGGTAGCAATGTTTCAGTTCTGTGTGCCGAATTCGGTTCTACCTCAGGGTTCATTAAGGAATTTTTCCATTTATTAGACTTCAACTGCATTGATATAGTCTCTTAAGTATTAATGTTTACACATAGGGGTTTAATGTTATATATTTTTCTAATTTTATTATTATTATTATTTTTTTTGGTGAGACACCTGTGTACCTTTTGAAAAGATACCTGGTTCCTCACCGTAGGTTTTAGGAGGACAGCTCTTTGCTCTCCTCAATTTAGTTCAAATTGAACATTGTTTTGTGTACTTAAAGAATACATCTATATTTGAGTAATTATTTATTTACATACTGTTAGACTGATATATTGCACTGCAAAAGTATGTGACTGTTATTGCACATTGTACATTGCTTTAATGTTTCTACATTTCTTTCCTACTTCTTCCTGGTTCGTCTCCCTCTTCTTTTCCCCCTTTATCCCTGCTCTGCTTATCTCTTGTCCTGTGTGGAGTTCTGTGAGCCAATAGTTCCGAGTGGAGTGCAGTCCTTAGGTCATCAGCCCTCTGCAGATAATATACCTATCAGAGCCCCTATTTTCTGATGGGCGATCAGTGTAGGTGGTGAGTAATAGCTTTACACATAGCATCTCATAATGTTCAGGGGTTAAATGAGCTAGTGAAGCGAGGGGTTGACCTGGGTGAATACAGTCGTATGGGTTTAGGAAGAATGCTATCCCAAGGTATTGAGGGAAATATTTCACGCAACCATATCACTCTACTGCTCCAGGAAAAAAAGAGGGGTGTCAATTCTGATACACAAAAGGCTGAACTTCCAACACACTTCCACCCATAGAGATCTGGAGGCGAGATTTATTCTAGTACAGAGTACCATTAATGAACGTAAACTTTCACTGTTAAATGTATATGCCCCAAATGCTGGGCAATCAGCATTTTTTCGTAGAGAGTCAGAGCTTATGGCTGACTGGCAGCAATCGACATGGATTCTGAGGGGGGCAATAACTCAGTTTTAGACCAAAAGACCGATTGAGTTCTACTTCCTCGATGGTAACCCCATCTGCCACAAAATCCCTCAAACTCCTACTTAACCATTATGCTATGCTTGATGCATGGAGAATGGTTCATCCTACTGATAGCGAGTATATTCACTACTCAGCTAGACATGACTATTCAGCAACACTTAGCCCCGAATTTACTGAATGCAGAAATCCAACCTATTGCATGGTCTGATCACGATATAACTGGAATCTCCTTTAATGATCTACTACCCAAGAGGTGCTCTCCCTCATTGGGCGCTAAACCCGGCCCTGCTCAATGATGTAGTCACGAAGGACAAAATATGTAGCGCTTTAGTAGAATATTGTGATTTGAATAATCGGGTTGAGGTGGATCATGCTGGAGTATAGGCTGCACATAAAGCAGTTTTGAGCGTCAAGTGTATTCAAATTGGCTCCATCGCAAAAAAATGGGAACTAACCCAAATTAACACATTAAACAGTAAAATCTCAGCCCTTCAAGCTATTCCCCCTTCTAGGAGACTGCCTGTGACCCAAGCATCAATATATACACTTAAGCAGCAATTGAAGGTGATTCTCCGTAGGAAGGTTGTAACTGTGCTGCAAAGGACTCAGTCTCACTTTTTCAAGTATTCGAATAAACCAGGCAGAATGTTAGCCAAAAAGCTCAACCAGCAAAGGGCAGACTCTTTTATTCCCAAATTAAAGGTGGAGAATGACAAGACCATCCATAAGCTGAATGATATTACAAAGGCATTTGAAAAATGTTATGCTGATTTGTATTTATCACCTGTTAGCTCAGGCACAATAGATCATATGACCCAAATTGATAATTTTCTGTCCTCTATTAGTCTTCCGAAACTTGAGAAGTGCAATCTGATTTGCTAGATATCCCTATACCATTAGATGAAGTTAAGAGAGCTATAAGAGAGACTAAATCACATAAAGCCCCTGGCCCGGATGGGTTCACACATTTCTATTATAAGCAATTTATTGATACACTGGCACCTCATCTCCAACTGCTCTTTAATGATTTCCTGTCCGGTAAGCCTATAAGAGCAGAATTTTTGGAAGCTAATGTGATAGTAAGACCTAAGGAAGGTAAGGACCCATCTCAATGTAAGAGCTACAGGCCCATCTCAGGGGGAGACAGAACATAAACTGAGCTTATTTGCGGATGATGTTATGCTAAATGTTACTGAATCTCTGACAAGTCTCCCTAATCTATTTTATGCTCTTGGACTTTTTGGTGACATTTCTGGCTTTAAAATGAATACGAGTAAGAGCGAAGCTTTAAATGTTTCTTTACCAAACCATTTAGAATTCCAATTATCAGGGAAATTCTCCTTTAAATGGGTTCCACACCATCTTAAATACTTAGGGGTTTATATCCCTAGACAATCTGGCCTAACGTATTCAGCTAATTTCCCCGCACTACTCAATGACATTAACACGTGGTCCTCCTACAAAATCTTGTGGCTAGGTAGGATCCACGCTATTAAAATTAATATCTTGCCCAAGCTTCTGTATCTTTTTCGCACTATTCCAATACATCTTTAAAAAAAGTGGCCTTCATCATAGACAAGTATTGTGGCTTTCCCTACATTTAAAATTGGGTAATTCTTCCCTTCCCAAATGCATGGTTCAGTCTTTGGTAGATGACACAGACGAACAAGAGAACTCCGCTTGTAGAAGCAGGTTCTTGGCTTACCCCACTGTGGTTATTTCAGAAGTTAGCATCAATAAATAGATTTTCACAGTTTAAATGGTGGATAGATAATCAGTTTACGACTGTTAAAGGAAAATCGACAATGGTCCCCTACAACATTTAGAGACCTACATCATTTGCCACAAAAGGAGTGGCTTAACTTTTTCCAGATACATATTAATATATCTGGGGTAATAAAACTTAACTCTTCTGCTAAGGTCACTCCATTTGAAAAATTACGTTTTTACAACCCTAATGGGAAACGGAATATCTCCAATATTTATAAATACTTAATGGACCTAACCACACCGTCCAAACTCCACCATCAACATTTTTGGGAGTCGGAACTCGCCATTGATATAACTGAGTACAGTGGAATAAGATACATAAGCAGGCCACAGGCTCCTCACTAAATATTATACTTAGGGAAAATGTACACAAGACCATTTTGAGGTGGTACATAACACCAACTAGGATGCAGCCTTCTAACCCATCAGTGGATTGTAACTGTTTTAGGGGATGTCACACTCTGGGCACCCTTAAATATGTTCTCTGGGCCTGCTCTAAGATCGCCCACATTTGGTTGGAGACCTATGATATTTTGGAGTGACTATGTGGGGCACAGGATTCCTCAAAAGCCAGAAGAAGCTTTCTTAGGTCTCCCCATAGAGGGTCTCAGCAAAGAGGCTCAATTCTTATCACACCAAGTATTTTTAGCAGTGAGGATGACGTTAGCCAAAACATGGAAATCGGCAGTACCAGAATATAGTGCAGTTATGATTAAACTTAAATTTATATGAGCGTTATCTCAGCCAACTTGGATCAATCATATAGGAAATGGGCCTCATGTTGGGACACTTGGATTCTTAAGATTGGGTGGTAAATATGCAGAGTAGGATAATAGTTTAGGATGCCCCCTTTAAGAACAAAGATAACACTGAACTCCTTGTTTTGCTGCTCTCTTACCCTCTTTCTTCTTCTTTCTTCTCTGTGTGCTGTTATAAGCTATCAGCCTTTACGGTTGTACTTTAACATATACATATGCGTGTAAGATGCTTTCAGTTTAACTTAAAACAGAAATAACAAAAATGTCAAAGTTAGGTTTAAAAGGTTATATATATGTGTTGTTATTTATTAAGTGTTCTGGTTATGTTACTAATGTTTTATTTTTTAAACACTTGGAATTAACCTTGTCTTCTTAATAAAAAATATATATATATAAAAAAGGTCAATTCTCTTTGTAGCAAACACCCTCTTCCAACAGCCTCCGAGATGACTCTACACATGGACATCACCTATGGGCAACATAGAAATCAGATTGACTATATACTTTGCAGCCAAAGATGGAGGAGCTCTATACAATCAGCAAAAACAAGACCTGGAGCTGCCTGCGGCTCATACCAAGAGCTCCTTATTGCAAAGTTGAAAATTAAACTGAAGAAAAGAGGGAAAGGCATCAGACCAAGTAGATACAACATAAATAATACCCCTTGTGAATATGCAGTGGAAGTAAAGAATGGATTTAAGGGACTAGACATAGTGATCACAAAAAGGGGGTCTATTTAGCTACAGACAATCCCTGTCTTTGGCCACAAGAATTCCCCTCTAAATAGGTGATCTTCGGTGAATGAATGGGCTGCTCGGTATCCGACTAACGGATCAGGAACATGTACATGTGCTTTAGCTCAGGAAAATAATAAAATCCTTCCCGTTAAATGAAACACACCATCCTCTATGCATCCCAAGTAACAACAAAACTTTATTTCTTACAGCAATCTATATATCACATTTTCGTTGTGTCTGGGAGGACCTATTCAAAACTCCTGCCTCGATCAGGATCATCGAGTAAGAGAACGGCAGCTGGGAGGGGGGGGGGGGGGGTATGGGCAGACTTGGGTGATTAGAGCCAATTAAGGGCAGATGTATATGGGGCTTGTCTTTTCCTCCCCAGGGTGGGTCTTAGGGAGGTACTTTACAATGGAGGCACCCAATTTGCAATCCCCACAAAGGAAAATCAGTACCCTGCCATGGCCACAAGATGTCACTACTGGGCACACCTGTAACTGTCCCCAGCTCAGCAGTGATTAGACAAACGACCATGCAATTCTCCTGGCCAGAGAACAGACAGTCCCAAGTGATCTTCACAACATGGAAGATAGAATGCCTGAAGAACTTTGGAAACAGCATCAAAGAATATCCTTTAAAGAAAGACAAGTAAGAAGTCAAACTGGCTGTCTGATGAGGCTTTGAAAGTAGCCTAGGAAAGAAGGCAAGAGAAAGGTAGTGGAGATAGGAAAAGATTTGTCCAACTGAATGCAGAATTCCAGAGGATAGCAAGAAGAGACAAGGAGACATTCTACAATGAGCTATGTAAAGAGATTGAAGAATATAACCAAATGGGGAAATCAAGAGATCTCTTCAAGAAAATTGGGAACCTAAAAGGCACCTTTCATGCCAAAGTGAGCGTGATAAAAGACATAAATGGTAGGGACTTAACAGAAGAAGATCAGATAATGAAGAGGTGGCAGGAATACACTGAAGATCTATACAGGAAGGATCTTAACAGCAGTGATGATCTCAATAGGTTGTCCAATGAGCTGAAGCCAGGCATCTGGGTGAGCGAAGTGAGATGGGCCCTAGGATGTCTTGCTGATAATAAGACTGCAGAAGGTGATGGCATCCCAATTGAAATATTTAAAATTCTACAGGATGATGCTGTAAAAGTGTTACTTGCCTTATGCCAACACATTTGGAAAACTCAACAATGGCAAATAGACTGGGAAAAGTCAGTCTACATCCCAAACCAAAGGCAGTGCCAAAGAGTGCTCCAATTATCGAACAATTGCACTCATTTCACATGCCATCAAGGTAATGATTCTACAAGCTAGACTCCAACAATATATGGACCAGGAACTACCAAATGTGCAAGCCGGGTTCCAGAGAAGAAGAGGCACAAGAGATCAAATTTCCAATGTCCGCTGGATAATAGAGAAAGGAAGAGAGTTCCAAAAAAACATTTACTTCTGCTTCATAGACTACTCTAAAGCCTTTGACTGTGTGGATCACAAAAAATGTCCTTAAAGAGATGGAAGTTTTAGATCATCTCATCCTCCTCCTAAAGAATCTGTATGTCGACCAAAAAGCCACGGTTAGAACCGAACATGGTTCTAGATCGGAAAAGGAGTGCGACAAGGTTGTATATAAATGACAAATTTTATTTTCTTTGGATCCAAGATCTCTGCAGATGGTGACTGAAGTCATGAATTTAAAAGACTTTTGCTTCTGGGGAAGCAAGCTATGGCAAGCTTGGACAAGCTAATAAAAAGTAAAGATATTACACTATCAACAAAGGTCCACATAGTTCGAACTATAGTATTCCCAGTAGTAACATACGGATGTGAGAGCTGGACCATAAAGAAATTTGAGTGCCTTAGAATTGACACCTTTGAGCTGTGGTGTTGGAGAAGACTACTCCTTTGTACTGCGGGAAGATCCAATAAACAATACTTCTGGAAATCAAGACAAACTGTTCACTAGAAGGTATGATCATGAGGCTGAAGCTCAAATATTTTAGCCATATTATGAGAGAGCAGGATTCCCTCAAAAATACTTTGACGCTGGGAAAGATTGAAGGCACAAGAAGAAGGGGACGACAGAGGCAAAAATCTATAGATGAGGTCACTAAAGTAATGAACATGAACTTGATGGAGCTCAGAGGGGCAGTGAATGAGAGATGCACCTGGCGTGCTGTGGTCCATAGAGTCACGAAGAGCAACTGAACGACTAAACAACAACAACAATATCATGGGCAGAGTTGATGGAGCAGCTAGGGTAGTATCTGGACATTAGATCTGATTTGTGCAGTGTTGTGGAGGGCTTTGTAGTTGACTGTAAGGATTTTGAACTTCATTCTAATGGGTATGGTGAGCCAGTGAAGGGACGGACATAGTGGGTTAGCAGAAGAGAAACAACTAAGATATTTGAGCCTAGCAGTGACTTTAAAGGTGTATTGGAAGGCCCATTAGGAGTAAGTTGCAATAGTCTCTGCTGGAAAGGCAAAGTGGGTGAATTAGAATTTTAGTTGTTCGCTTGTGTTAGTAAAATATAATTTTTGCAAATGTTTCACAGGTGCAATTGGCAAATTTTAGTAAGAGATTAAATGTGGAGAGTGAAAGAGAGAACTGAATCCAGAGTAATCCTAAACCAGCAGACTTGAAGTGTAGGTATAATAGAGCAGTTTTCAACTGCTCCATTATACCTACAGTTGTAGGTATTGGAGAGTATCAGGAGTAGAGAATTTGAAGAGAGGAATAACAAGGTAGCAATTATAGCAATAGCTGGACAAGTTTGGGATGGCATAATGTGTGGGAGAGCAGTTATTTCAAGTGTAGATGATAGTGCATAGTTTATTGATAATCAGCAGTGTTAGGACAGGAGAGTGAAGTGATGTTATAAAGGAGTGATTTTAGGGAATTGGAAAGTTGCTGAGGGTCTGTAAAAATGTAATTTATTTATATTTGTGCATGCTGAGGTGCTGTGGGTGTAGTGTTGAGACTGCAGGATAGGAGGTGAAGGTTGGGTAGAGGAAGGGGCATTGAGAACGGAGATTAATAAGTTCAATGGTGTGAATATGACAGTGTACTGGAGAAGTAGTCCACTGCCATAAATCAAAAAAGGATGTTAGTGAGAATAGCTTGTAGGCAGGCTGAGCCAGAGGGTTGAAAAAAAAATTGCAAAATTAAATGTAATCATGCATTGTCAGATTTGGCCACTAGAGGGCTATAAAGCAGTATGTCTTTCCCATAAAAGCTTTGACATGATAAGTTGACATATAGACATATAATAAGCTGGGGGTCTTGAGAATTTAAACAAATACATTTTTGAGAGGCAGTGCCGCACTGGTGCCACTGGTACCCCAGAGAGCAGGGCCCTGTTGCATTACACTAGGTGCACCAGCGAAAGGTCCAGTTTTTGGTCTCTTCAAACCTTATCCCACTCAGATTTTTTGGGGGCTTCTACATCCATCGGGAGAGGTATGGGTAAAAGCAGATTAGAATAGTTGAGGACTTTGGTTTGGGGGAGATACCCATTCAACTAATAGAAGAATGATTAAGAGTATGAGGAGTTTTTAAGGAATAAAAGTTCAGGTGAAAGATTTTGAGTACAGAGGTTGAAAAAATGAGGAGAGGACAGGCTAATTGCTATAGAGCAAAAGCAAAGGCATGTGAAAGATTAACATTAATACCTACTTGTTCTGCTGTTACTACATACTGTAGGAGAATAGCATTTTTTATTATTTCTTATGTTATCAAGTGCTAATGCCAACTGAGTGTCCGTCTTCAGTTATAAATCTGAAAGCTGTACAGGCTCCAGAATTGCAGGCTCTAATAACGCATAAGGGCATTATATTATGCAATTCCTCATTGACACGTTACTATTATTATTATTGTTTATTTGTAACGTGCCAACTTATGCTGTTAACAAGGCAAAACAATATTAACACATTACAAAATATGGAGGGCCCTGTCCTTCAGCTTAGAATCCGGTGTCCATTGTGCTTTCCCCAAAGCACATTGCAAGATTGAAAACTCACAGACTTACAATCTAAAGGTTTTGGTGTGGTACAGGAGGGTGCGTGTTAAGGAGGCAGGTGACAGGGTTCTTTAAACAGGTGTGTTTTTAGTAAGGTTTTGAAGGATTTGAGGCAGGAGGATAGTCTGGTGGAGCGAGGCAAAGAGTTCCAGAGAATAGGGCAGAGCGAGAAAAGTCCAGAAGGCAGGAGTGAGAGGAGGTGAAGAGAGAGGAGGAAAGAAGAGCAGATTGAAGAGGGCGAGTGGGGGAATATTTGGAGATGAGAGCAGAGATATAAGGGGGTGCAGTGTTGTTGAGAGCTTTGTAAGATAGGGTCATGATTTTCAATTTTATTCCTGAGGCTACAGGAAGACAGTGGAGTGACTGACAGAGAGGTGCTACAGACACTGAGCGTTTAGTGTGAGAGATTGGAGACGTTCATTATTGGATTTGAAGGGGGGAAAAAGATGTGCCATGCTAATAGACTCATACCCAAAAAGACTGAGTGCTGTAATAAAATCAAAAGGTGCTTCAACAAAGTATTAGTTTAAGGGTGTGCATACTTATGCCACCATATTATTTTATTTTTATATATTTTCTTCCTTCTACCTAAAAGATTTCAGTTTGTTTTTCAATTGAGTTGTACAGTTTATAGGTCACATTAAAGGTGGAAAAAGTTCTGAAATTATTTATCTTTGTCTCATTTTTTTACAGCACAGAAACCTGACATTTTAACAGGGTTGTGCAGACTTTTTATATCCACTGTATATATATATATATGCATTTCCATTGTGGAGAATATTCTATGTAAAACATATTTTCTATTTTTAATTTTTACTGAAAAAAAATTCTAAAAAAGCTTCTTTATTCTGTAAAGACAAATACTTAAGTGAATTTTTTAGCTAATTAAAAAGATAAGGTTTCAAACAACAGCATACTTCTTTAAATTCCCATACATATACAGACTTTATGTCTGCAAAGATTAGTTCTCAAGACAATACATTTCTCCTTGATGTATATATAAATGACACCAACTTGCTAAGCATGTCAGGTTTATAGCTTGGTTTATAGTTTTAATGTCAAAAATCATTAGTGATTTTATGGAAATTCTTAGGATAATTTGAAGGTCTATGAGCCCCATCTTGTGGTTCAAGGAATAAAATATTTATATCAAAATATGTATTCACTATTAAGATTTAAATATGTGGTGACACCATGAGGAATTCTGATTGGTTGCCAAAACACATAGCGAGATTGGAATGTCTGATAAGCAAATGAAGTTGTAAGTATAATTGGGGGGTAGAAGGAGGAAGAGGAAAACTGGAGAAAAAATGAGAGGAAGAGCTAGAGAGAAACAGACACATCCACATAGACACACGTTGGTGAACTTCTTAAAAAGAATACTTTAAAACTATTGGAAGTTTATCCCAAACACATAGAAAATGAACATGCATTCAACAAAGAAGATTAGACAGCTTGATAGGAAAAGAGTTTACACACTCACATAGCAAAAACTTCTCAAAAGATCCAGAATTCCAATAATTTGATGAAATCAAACAAAAGAACCAGGTATGATCTAAAGTATAACATTTTCTTTATATCTTTTTTTCTTTTTCATTACAATCATTTAAATATTTTAATAATATAATATAGAAAAAAATGCTATATCAATATTCTCTAATGTATATAAATATACCATATAACTGGTGAATTATAAGTCAACGTATAATTTGCTAGTTCATTTGACTAATAATACAAAATATCAGCTTTTATAGCAATTTAATATATACAATAATTAATTGTAATTAAAAACATGTTTTCTATTTTTAGTCAGCATCTTAATTAGAGACAATACTATAATTTGAATATAAAATCATCTGATATGAAATGTGTATAATAGTTTAATAAATAGATATGGGTAAATATACCAAACTAATTAAAACCATCTTTGTTGTAATAATCTACCATATTTAATTATAGGAAGCATACTGTGCATATCTTATTATATGATTATGTGGATAATGTTATAATAACTAATCATTTATAATTGATGTACCTTGATATATCTGTTACAATTGTTATACCAACTTGTTATTAAAATATACTGTATTATTATTTGTATTCCTTTATAATAAATATATTCTCACATAATACAGTTCTGTTTATTTCATGAGGCCAATGCTCTTAATATATTGTGTAATAAGAATTCAGAAATTAGTCAAAATGGCAAATATGTGAAACATGTAAATTAATAATTAATATTAATAAAGGTTATTGATATTAATAATATCACCATATAAATTGCCAAAACCCACAACATATTATTATGGAAGCATGTGCATGAGATTTTATATCCGATATATTATATTAAGAGGTAAATTGTTGTTATATTTACTAGAATTATGCTTAGTGAATTTTAATTAAACTAAAATCATTTGTATTTTTTTTTGTTTACATTTCCAAGATGGCCGACAGAGCCTCGACTAATCATAGCCTACTGGCTGATGTGATTTTATCTTATTTGCAAATAATCTGATACATTGTTTTTGATATAAATATATTAGATTAGTTGGTATTTGTTATTATCAATAAATATTATTTTATAGAGAGGAATATGTGTCTATAAATTGATTCTGAACTCAAAATGTATTATTCTAAGTATTTAAAAAATATATGTTGTTTAATAATCCCGGCAGACAGTTGCTTTTTGGTCGACATACAGATTCTTTAGGTGGAGGATGAGATTATCTGAAACTCCCATCACTTTAAGGACAGGCCACATTTTGTTGTGATCCACACAGTCAAAGGCTTTAGAATAGTCTATGAAGCAGAAGTAAATGTTTTTTTGGAACTCTCTTGCTTTCTCTATAATCTAGTGGATATTGGCAATTTGATCTCTTGTGCCTCTTGCTCTGCTTGTACATCTGGTAGTTCCTGGTTCATATATTGTTGGAGTCAAGCTTGTAGAATCGTAAGCATTATCTTGATGGCTTGTGAAATGAGTGCAATTGTTCGATAATTGGAGTATTCTTTGGCACTGCTTTTTTGGGGATTGGGATGTGGACTGACCTTTTCCAGTCTAATGGCCATTGTTAAATTTTCCAAATGTCTTGGCATAAGGCATGTAACACTTTTACAGCATCATCCTGTAGAATTTTGAATAGTTCAATTGGGATTCCATCACCTCCTGCAGCCTTATTATAAGCAAGACATCCTAGGGCCCATCTCACTTCACTGTCCAAGATATCTGGCTTCAACTCACAAATTATTGATGTCATCAATGCTGTTAATATCCTTCCTGTATAGATCTTCAGTGTATTCCTGCCACCTATTCTTTATCTGATCTTCTTCTGTTAAGTCCCTACTATTTTTGTCTTGTATCACACCCACTTTTGCATGATAGATGCCTTTTATGTTCTCAATTTTCTTGAAGAGATCTCTTGATTTACCCATTTGGTTATCTTCTTCAGTCTCTTTACATCTTTTTTGCATTGAACAAGTTATTAGTGACTCTTGTGAGAGCAGTCTCAGTGAAGTGTTGGGATTGGAAACCGGATTAAAATTTTTCAAGAAGGGAGTTGGCGGAGATAAATTGGGTAAGGTAATAGTAGACGAGCTGCTCAAGCAGTTTGGAAGCCAAGGGAAGTAGAGAGATAGGGAGGTAGTTAGACGCAGAAACAGAATCCAATGAGGGTTTTTAAGAATGGGTGTAATTATGGCATGTTTTAGAGATGATGGAAACGTGCCAGTGTTTAGGGAAAGGTTGAAGAGATGTGTGAGAGCAGGGATAAGTGTGGTAGAGAGGGGAGGGATTAGCTGTGATGGAATAGGATCTAAAGGACAGGTAGTAGGAAGAGAAGTAAATAGTGGGCTGGATACTACATCCTCTGTTACAAGGACAAAGGAGTGCATAATGGCTGTGGGATAAGGGAAGGGTAAAGGCTGGGTGTTATCAGTTAGTTGAGAGGAGGGAGTGTGTGATCCACGTTGAGAGGAGAGTTTGTTACAAATGTTTTCAATTTTATGCTTAAAATGGCTGGCAAAGTCTTCAGCTGTGAGACAGGAAGGGACGGGAGATGGTGGGCGGAGGAGAGTGTTGAACATAGCAAACAAACATTTGGGGTTAGAGGACAGTGTAGATATTAGATGTAAAATAGTACTGTTTGGCTAAGTTGAAGGCAGAGAAGTAGGAGCGCAACATAACCATGTAATGAAGGAAATCTGCTGGAGTGCGATATTTCCTCCATAGTCGTTCAGCAGTGTGGGAGCACCTCTGGATGTATTGTGTTTGTGTAGTGTGCCACATGGTTGTGGATGAGAGAGAGGGCGTCTGCTTGTGGTTATGGGGGCCAGAGTGTCAAGGGTGTAAGTAAGAGTCATGTTGTACTGTGAGGTATCAGTGTCAGGACAAGAGAGATCAGTGAGGGGACTTAGGAGGGGTTGTAACACAGTGGAAAGGTGTTGTGGATCGAGTGCTTGAAGGTTTCTGTGGGTAATGGTAGCCGGGGTAGAAGAAGGATAGTGAGAGAAAGATGTAATATATGAGGCTGCAGGATAGAAGGTTGAGGTCATACAGACGGAGTGGGCAGATGTCAAGGTTAGAGGTTGTGCAGAGATGGGTAAAAATAAGGCCAAGGAAATGCCTATCACGGGGAATTGGAGAGAGACATGAGGTTATAAAGAAGAAGAAGGTGAGAAGGAACATTGTGACACAGTGTGTACTATTAGTAATCAGGAATAATTAGCGGGTGTTGCTGATTTTAATGAGTTAACACATTAAGAAAAAGCAGGGTTGGGTGGGAGAGGGTCAGGAAGGGGATTGGTTCCAGGTGAGAGCAAGAAGAGGTATGGGGCAGTCAGAATGTGACAAATAAATATATAAGAATTAGTTGGGGAGGAGAGAGGGGCAATGTGTTCTCAGAGGTTGTAGGGGCAATAAAAAAACAGTGGTGTGCATAGCAAACAAATAGAGTGAAAATAAAACTACAGTGCCTTGCAAAAGTATTCACCCCCTTGACATCTTTCATTTTTTGTTGCCTCACAACCTGGAATTAACATGGATTGTTTGAGTATTTGCATCATTTAATTTACAGAACATGCTTACAACTTTGAAGATGTTTTTTTTTATTGTGAATCAAACAACAAATAGGACAAAATAACAGAAAAAGTCAATGTGCATAACTATTCACCCCCCTAAAGTCACCTTTTGTGGCAATCACAGCTCCAAGTCGCTTTGGATAAGTATCTTTGAGCTTGCCACATCTTATCACTGGAATTTCTGCCCATTCCTCCTTGCAAAACTGCTCCAGCTCCTTCAAGTTGGATTGTTTGTGCTTGTGAACAGTGTTTAAGTCTGACCACAGATTTTCTATTGGATTGAGGTCTGGGCTTTGACTTGGCCATTCCAACACATTTACATGTTTCCCCTTAAACCACTCAAATGTTTCTTTAACAGTGTGTTTGGGGTCATTGTCCTGCTGGAAGGTGAACCTCCATCCTAGCCTCAAATCACGCACAGAGTAGTACAGGTTTTGCTCAAGAATATCCCTATATTTAGCAGCATCCATCTTTCTCTCAACTCTGACCAGTTTCCCAGTCGCGGCTGCTGAAAAACTTACTTCGGGGTAATGTGTTTGGGTGATGTGTTGGGTTTGCACCAGACATAGCGTTTTCTTTGATGGCCAAAAAGTTCAATTTTAGTCTCATCAGACCAGAGCACCTTCCTCCATACATTTTGGGAGTCTCCCACGTGCCTTTTCGCAAACTCAAAACTTGACGTAAAGTCTTTCTGAAGAAATCGGTTGACAGTTCTTTTTGTTGCTGTATGTCAGAGTCTGTTACAGATGTGGACGATGTAAATACTGTAAATTTATAAAACCAAGTAAGGAATTTATTCATCCAACATCAGGCAAAAAATATCCAATCAAAGAGTTTTTTAACTGTAAAACTAAAGGAGTTATTTATGTGGTACAATGTATTTGTATGAAGATTTACGTTGGAAAAACAAGCAGAGAACACAGACGCAGAATGGGGGAACACATCTGCTCCATCATAAATGAATATGACACACCAATTGCATGTCATGTAAAATTAAAAAATCAAAAAGATATATCTGTTTCAAAATTCCGGGTAATAGATGGAGCCAAATTGGGCCCAAGAAAAGGGAATCTGGATGCTATGTTACTTAGGAAGGAATCAAAGTGGATTTATGAACTACAGACCCAAACACCTAAAGGACTGAACGAGGGTTTTTCCTTCAAGGCATTTTTATAAATCTTCACAAGGACGTAAGCGGAATATATCTTGAGATATAATGTACTCTGAGAAAAATATAGTATGGTGGATTCTAGGAATCATGATAGAAGAAACAGTTGGATATTCTCATATAATGTGAGGACATAGATATTCCATGAACCTTTATTTATGTAACCATGTGAGAAACAATATATAAAGATAATACACTGTTTATATTATTAACCTAATTCACTACGAATAAATACAAACAAGTCACTAAAATAATAACACAAAAATTATATATGTATATGTCTTGGGATTTGGAGGTCCTCATATTATGTGGGGACATGGATATTCCATGAACCTTTACCTATATAACCTTGTGAGAAATAATATATAAAGACTATATACACTGTTTATATTATGAATTTGACTCACTAAGAATGAATATAAATAAGTCACTGAAATAAAAGCACAAAAATTATATATATATATATATGTCTTGGGATTAGAATAGTTTTAACACAGAAGATAATGATTATAAAACACAGCACAGTAATAGTTGCATAATCACACAAATAGCACACCTTACATTATCTTTATATAAAGCTGATTAAATGGATGAGAATAAATTGGAATTATATGAGGGATATATATATATTTTTGTGTAAGAGATAAGGACAAGGGAGTAAAATAACTATCCTGAGATACAATGGAACCCAATAAAAAATACATAGTCCCTTTTAAAAAAATCTAAGGGATACGGGAATGGAAGCAGAAATTGATTCTACTCCAATTTAGATCTGGATGCCTTTATCTCTCATAAAGAGAAATAACAAAATATTGAACACAAAATATATGTGTCAATCCTATTATAACATTTTTGGAAAACTTCTTTAGAATTTTTTAAAAATAAATGACAATAGGATCAAAATCTGATATATACGATCACCTCATATTAGATAAAAAAAACATATGGGATCCAGATATTTATTAGGTTAACTTTAATATGCCTTTCTCTGGATACTTGGAATAAATATGACTAAAAGGAAATTTAAATCTGTCTTTATATGTAATAAACTTGACTCGTTATACCAAACTGAAATGTTACCCCCTTACTTGCAAATAAAGTTAAAGGGTAACCATAACAACCTATCCGACTATAAATAGGAGGCACCATTGAGAGTATCACCTTCCCCTTTGAGAAAGTCACACCCATGTGACGAAACGTGCGTCAGGGTTGCGTCTGATGTCAGACGCCGATTTTGTAAACGAACAAATGCTTTCAATGCAGCTCCGTGACTTCTGAGTCCTTATTCATTGCACATTCGGTGCCTTAGTTCCAGCACACGGGAGAGCCTGGTGCAGAGTCCTAATAGCTGGCAAAATACAAATTTATTCTGCATTACTTTGTAAATAAGACAAACTGTGGATATTAATATAAATGCCATGCAGGATAAGGAAATGGAATAAATACAGAGAAACCTATATATGGGGGTAGTCCAACTGAGGACGGTATAGAGATATATATAACTATCGAATCACCCCAATATAGTACTATGAACACCCAATACATTTAAGATATATACAGTTTCAATCTCAATACACAGGAGAGCTTAATAATAAAGACCTAACTAAATGTTAATATACTGACTGAGATATATGCCCTCTTATGAATATAAAGAGGTAGTACTCTGAATATAGCCCTGTGAATAAAACTAGATAAGAACACTTCAGTATACTAAGTGTAAATAGAAGGGTGAAAGAAAGCTCTAAGGCACCATATAATAACTATTGTGTAGATTGGTAACTTGAAGGACTTGAAAATCCTGGATATATGTATAAAATGGAAACTCTCTTAAATTGAGATATATATATATACAAACAGAAGCAAGAAAGCGAAGCCAATTTTTCGTATAAAGCACTGATTAAGGTAAGGCAGGAGAGATCCAAAAGACTAGATTTATCTCTCAATACTGGTCTAATGTGCAAAATATAAAGGGAGTCAATATTAAATGTTTTTAAGGAATCATTTCCTATTCCCTTGATTTTAAATACGTTTTTAATCAACATTGTCTCCAATAATGTAAATAAAGATTTATTATTTTGTTTTTTCTCTGGTTCTTTAGTGAGAAAATATGTCAGAGTCACTGCTGTCCTGGGATTCCTCAACGCCCTGTTGCACCAGTTGTTTGAGGTCCTCATTAATCAGGCTCTCGCCCGAAGCCTGGGCCAAGTCCTCTATGTCCTAGGCGTCCACATCTCCCAGTACAGCTGAGGTCACAAGGTCCACTATCTCCGCTATGGTGGACTTTTCTGGTTGCACATGTCCATATAGCTCCGGCCAGATCTTCATACGCACATCTTTTAGACATTGCTGTGTCAGCTACTACCAGGACAAACCAATGTTCAATTTACAGCATAGTACTAATTTTAGATAAACTGCTTGGTTAAAATAATTTTGTATATGAAACTTTATTTCATTATAGTATCCCTTTAAACTCTCCCTACATTACCACTTGCTGTGGGGGTCCTGATTGTATAATTCAAATTTCCTGACTTGTGGGTCCTTCAAGGACCTTAAAGGTCCTTAATGGACCTGCGGTACATTAATAATTAACCCCTGTCGTGGGGTATACTTGAACCCCATCATGAACCCCATCACTCATGGGGGTCTAAACAGACCCTCATGAGACCATAACTAAGCCCATCAGTCGAATAGGGGTCTATATAGATGACTATAGGACACTTTTAACCCATTAACATTAACACTATAAGTGCCATGAAGGTCCTCCAGGACCCTCATGACACAAAGTCCAAGCACTACACTACACTATTAACCCATTTCTACCTTTACTATCCTATTAACCCTATTAACATTAATTACCTCTATGATTAACTAATTAACCCTAACCTATTAACCTTATGAACCCCCTTCTACCTTATACACTATTAACCCCTATTAACCCCCCTCTACCCTGATGGACCCCCACTGCAAGGTGTTAATGTAGAGAGTCTGCAGGGGTTCCCGCAGGCTTTATTGATGTCATGATGATGGTCTTAACTATAGGATTGCATGAGCAAGCCCTGAAATGCTTACATACGGAAACAGGGTTTACAGGTTGCGGCTCCGGCCCGTTGATTAAGGCATGGTTGAATGTAATAGCTCTGTAACTCTGCAGAATTTCAAGCTCGCAGGCTTTGCGGGTGTACAGGTGCCGCTACGGGCTTGGAATTTAATATGGCTCTGAGTTTGTAAACCATTGATGAGTGTCAGTCTGTAGTGGTGATATAGGTGAAAAATCAGGTTATGATAGAGGGGTAGTCTATCCTCAGGCTTTACCCCCAAATCTTCTACTGTGTCGGTAACGTACAAGAAAAAATGGGCAGGGAACTCAATTAAAAAATAAATAAATTAAATATTTAAATAAACTTGTCTACAGGGACTGCAAACATCATCAGGCCCCTAATATATAATGTGCAAAGTGAATATCTAATCAATACAGTAGTGTGACAGTAGAGCCTTGCTTTGTTTTAACCACAGAAAGAATACAATTATTTAACGATTTACAGCATACTACTAATTTTGGATAAACTGCTCGGCTAAAATAATTTTGTAATTTTGTATATGAAACTTTCTTTCTTACATTATAGTGTCCCTTTAAACACAATTTTTGCAATGTCCAGTTGCCTTTCTGCAAATCACATTATTACTCAATCCACTTCTCAGTAGGACGTCCATGTTATTTCACAGTAGGTGTTCTGTGACCGTGGCCCAGTGTGACAAAAAACCTCAGAGATAAAGAGGTTAAACATTAAGAAAGCAGCAAGCTATTACAGCAGATCACAGCAAGTTATTAAGATGTAACTGGAAAAAAAATGCTCCACTTTAATGTGGCTCTGAAGAGTTTAATTTCATTTTGCTCCTAGTTCATGATAAATATTCAACGAGCAAGGATGAGACAGGATGAAAGTGTGAAAACTTTAAATGTCTTATGGATGTGTTAGTTTACATGTTGTTTTCTAATGCAAAAATTTGAAATGATGTGTTTTGCCTGCAGCTAAATAGTTTCGTGATGATAGAGTTTACACAGGAAAACTGCTCAGAATGCATCTTTTAGTATACAAACCTCAGAAAGGCACATTATGATTTGCTGCCAAGATATGAAATCAAATACAATAAATTAGCCATACCCAGAGCTTTAATTTAAAGAACTTGGCAAATGCAGTAGATGATGCAGATATTTATTTCAGCGACTTTATTTGTTTAGAAGGCAACAGAAAATGATCTTAACAAAGAAATAATAATGAAAAAGATAACCTGTAGCAATATGGAGTGTAGCCACATAGGAGCTATCTTTTAATGGAGAAATGTGCTGCTGGCAGCAAATCAGTGTAATTTATTATAGCCACATATTCTGCTGGATTCCAATATAATATAAGGTGCTGTTCCTAGATGAATGGAAAACTATATTCTCAGGTTTATTGAAAACCCACATTCACTAATATTCTACAATCTACCAGTGCCTAGCAACCATCCGAAATACAGAGCTCACACAGTGCCAATACATTAGTAGGATTTGTAGATGCAAAATAAAGGAATATTGCAGAATATAATGATAGATATTTTCATTAGAATAATAGGCGTTTCACCCCAAAATCAAGTTTTTTTTTTTTAGAGCATGGAAAACTGGCTACCCATTGTTGCCATTTTTTACATCGTTCCTGGGAAATTAACTATCACTTATGGTGTATTTCTATGCAAATGGATTACTACTGTAAATGCCTACTTTGATGTGCTAATTAGAATCACAGTATGCTTGGATGACCCTGTGGTGGCTAAAACCCTGACCCTTAATGTTGTCATTTACTGTATCAAGTCCTATGATCTGAATATTGTGCTGCACATTTTCATAAGAACAATGCTATTTCTCAGGAATTACTAACTGTAGGCAAAAGGCTAGTGCAATGTGCAGTCAGTTTTTCATGATCGTTGAGTTGAAACCAACTGTTGGAGTTATAGTGCCATTTTAAAGCAAACACTGTATTCACATTGTCCAGAGGAGGGACCAGCTGAACTGGCCACTTAATGGATCCCACCGGTTGGTCCTCTCCTCTGCAGGTTTCTATGTATCAGTGCTACAAAGAGCTAGAATTGATAATGTAAAGTAACAATCTTTATATAAAAATATCCTTTAATGTTTTGCCAATTATTTTCAAAGCAAGAGTCATGTTCATTGATGGCTTCCCACTATCTGTGAGCTGATCTTTGTTGTCAAGTAGGTTGGTTACTGAAATCAATGTATTGCAATTTAGTGAATACCTCTGCACTATAACAGGGACAGTTAAATTGCTTATGTAACCTACATGTAGGGAAGAACCTTGGAAGGTGAGACTTAAAGGGACATACAAATATGGCATTATTTAAAACTATAGTTCAGTGCTCCTCAACATTTTCTTACCCACGGCACAACGAAGTTCTTCCCCGAATTTTGCGGCACACCAAAAGTATATATATATATATATATATATATATATATATATATATATATACAGTATATATATATATATACGGAATAGGATGCACACATTTTTTATTTGATACACATACTGTACATATAACTTAAGAATTAAATATTTACCTGCAGCAGACGTGTCCCCAGCTGGACTGTGAGTGTGCAGCAGGCTCTGAATGCCCTTATTACTGAGCCTTGAGGAGGTAGCTGCTGCTGCTAGCTCACATGGTCCCAGTCCTCCCCAGCCTGGGCAACTAATCACCAGCCCATCACCAGCAGTGCAACTAATGCACAAAAGGGGCAGCTCACAAGAATGGGAAACAACTTCCCTCAGATCTTGCTTGTTATTTCAGCGACAGCAGCAGAACTGCAACTGGACGCTAGATGTCACAGCGACATTTAGCGTCCAGTTGCAGTTCTCCTGCTGGCATTGGCTGGCGCTGAAATAAAAAGCAAGGTCCTTGTGAAATGGTGTTGAATCGCGTGGGCCACAAAATTATACACGACGGGCCACACCAGTTGAGGAGCACTGCTTTAGGTAATGACAAGTACTTTTTCAGTTAAATGCTGTGTTTTAAATACATTTTTTTATAGTAACTTTACAATGAGATTTTTAATATTTGTCTACCAATAAATATCATATCAATCCACAAAGCATTGGCTGTAATATAATCATTCAGAGCTACTAATTGCTTATTACTCCCGGGGTGTCTGCATGCATTGTTTCTGTCAAAAGGTAACTGACCTAAAGAATCTGAACACCAAGTACAGAACCCATGGAGTAATTCATCTAATTACTTCACTGTGGTGGGTTTACTTGGTGAACCACATTTCAAGTCTAATTACTCCCTGTGGTCTTTTTTAATAATGTTCAAATACTTGTTATTACTCATAGTTTTGAATTACATCATATTTAGAACCCACACTGTGGTATTATAAAAAAGCAAATATCTGCATATCGGCATATATCTCCATTTACTGTACTAATTAATAAAGCATGTTTTTATTTTTTGTACTTTTGTAAAGCTGTACTGTTTTTAGGCAAATGTGCTCATAGCTGTATGCAGTGGAAGTGTTTAACAACTCCAGCAAAAAATGCAAATGTGAAATAATTTCATACAAATAATAGCCATCTTCAACATGAATGTTTTAACTGTGTAGGTGACGCATCATCTACCATTTCCCATTTACCATCTGTAATGCTATAGAAAAGCAATAACAATTTTGTTATCTAAAATTAATGTACTCTATAATATATAACTAACCTATAAAAAGAATGAAGCAAACGTCTGTTTGAGAACATAATAATAGCTATTTTAAGAGTTGTTCTACCAATGAAGTTAAGTTGGAATATTTAATCACAATTAATACTAATAATCAAGGCCATCATCAGGACCCAGTAAAAATGAGGGCCAGCCCCCACCCCCCCAAGCTTTCGACACCTATCATCGGACACTCATATAGCACACCTTTATTTTAAATTACCTACTTGCCCCTCAAAAATAGTGGAAATAAGATTGTAAGCCTGGCATTGCTGTTTGCCAACCAATGTGAGCGCCTTTGGTGCTCATAATGAGCCCCACGCTGAGCACCTTCGGCGCTCATTGCGAGTCTCTCCCCCTGTCTACTTCCTCCCTTGTGTCTCATTTTCCCCCTCCTATAGCTCCCTTGTGTCTCCTTTCCCCCTCCTCTTCCTCCCTTGTGTCTCATTTCACCCTCCTCTCCCTCCCCTGTGTCTCATTCCCCCCTCACCTCTCCCTCCATTGTGTCTCATGTCCCCCCTCCATCCCCTGTGTTTCTCCCCCCTCCCCCTCCCCTGTGTCTCTTCCCCTCTCTCCCTCCCTTGTGGCTCCTGCCCTCCCTCTCCCTTCCCTTGTGTCTCCTTCTTCCTCCCCTGTGTCTCCTTCCCCCTCTCTCACCCCTGTACCTCCTCTCTATCTCTACCTTTATATATATATATATATAAACAGATGCATAGAGCCTAATTCAATTGAGCAATTGTAACTTACAGTAGACCGTAATGGAGGCCGTAAGTTATTTTGATATTCAATTGGCGTCTTTTTGCTGGCTACAAACGGGTTATGCCCTTGAAATCCTTGCGGTTGTTAAAACCAGAACTTTCACATCTGCAAGAGTTACAATTGCTAAAATCGTTATGCACTTGCTCCAATTCCCCAAGCCCGCAAATGTTTTCACACCTGTAAACGTCAAATTTAGAAGCAAATCCTACGAGTACCAGATAGGACTTGCAAGGGGGTTTAACCCCTGTCCGTAGCCCTGTAAATTCAAGTAAAAAATCAATACTGCACTGTAAATTATGGGGAAAGCAATGAAAGACATTAGAATTAATTGCACAACAGTCTCAAGCTCGCAAATCGTCAATAACAAATTCAAAATTATGTTTCATCTCGGGGTTATATCGATCTTGGAGATCAATGAGTTAATACATATTAGGTGACCCACATCGAATATAACAGTATTGGCATGCATTTTCATTATTTTGTATTTTGCGGTTTTATATTGCACTGATTGGCTCAGTTCAATTAAAGGCATAGCACTATTCAGTGTAGAATAATAATAGAATTGTTATATACTGCCTGGATCTATTGTATTTTCCAGCATAGACAGTGTACAGGAGATCATTACTTCAATAGCCCCCACACAATGAAGAGTTTAAAGCATACAGGTGTATTTATTTGTAATATCCATTGTCAGATCGAAGGCATGATATATATAAGCATGTGTTATAACCAGCACTGAAAAGTCTTGTGCTGCATAATGGTACTGACACAAAGCTGGCATCATGGCAATGCTATAAGCATAGGATGTGTGGCTCCTGCCATTGAACTCAGGGGCGTTCACATGCTGCTCTGTGCTCTGCCACTTGTATCATGGGGCATGTATATATGTATATGAATAGGATAATTTGGAAAAGTTTGTCTCTGGTTCACAGATTTCAGCAAACTGTATTAGTGTGGTGTTGCTATTATACAATAGATATCATTAAAATGTGCCAGTCATGTGGACCCCTATTGATCATGGGGCCCCATATACCTGTACCCTCTGCCTCCTTGCTATTAATCAATTATTTAATGCCTCCTAGCTATAACCCAAATGTTTTCACTTGATCAGATAAAAGAACATGTAAGGTATAAACTATTCTAAACTGATATTAAAAGCTTCGCCATTTAAATGGTATTAATGAAACTGGTTGGATTTCAAAAAAATAAATGTATATTTGCACTGGTTGCATAAGTAGACTAAGTCTCTGCTCTGCTATTTTCCAATTTGTTGGCAACCATAAGTATGTGTAATGAGAACAGTGTCACTGACTGCCCACTGCCAGACCTGCATCTACAGCTCAGTGTGGTGAGCAAAAGAAAAAAATTAACCCTTAACAAATCTATCTGTGCAGAGCATGGCGTGATGGAACCACCTAAACTAGCCAGTTATGCGCTAACTGGTCAGTGCAGTCCTGAGTCAAGAGAAAATCTACTACTAATCACTGTCTTCACCATTCACTCACCTATCTGCTATTATTCATGCAACATCCAGTAGGCAGGCTACACGTTGTATGTAAACAGACTTAAGCTTGTATTAGTGTAATGAAACAAATAGATAATTTAAAGATACAATCTTGTTCTTTATACCATGAAGAGCACTTACAGTGAGTTAAGAAAGTCTTAAAGACAGCACATTAATGCCACTGAGATAAACATTCTTAGGTATATTTATTGTAGAAGATCTGGTCACTGAAATGGAAAGGGAAATCAAACATGGGGATCAAATGAGAAAATGCTGCATTTACTGTATTGTTTCTAGGATGTAGTGTTTCACTGAGGCTCTATAACGCTTTGCAACCATTACATTATATAGTACAAAAGAAACTAAATCCTTTCCTGCTTTTATGCTAGATGGATGAACAAGATGAAACATACACTATGTTAAAGTTACTGTAATGAAGGAGACATTGATTTATAAACACTCCAGTTTCCATCATCAACACTATGAAATAAATCAGAATTTGTGTGAAAAATACTATTTTAATTATTTTTCTTTCAGCATTAATTTGCACTGTTCACACGAACATCAGAAATGTGCGGCTTTTGAAAAGAGCTAGATATTGATTCTGCAAAACCAATCAGTGCATCCAGGTCCCATTCCTTGTGTGATTCTTTATCTTGTCTCAATTTCAATGGCCTATGGTGTGAGGAACAGAAAGCGGCTTAGTATTTTCAGAGCTGAAGTCACAGCAAATAGCAACTGCAATTTAAGCAACAGTGATCAAAAGTAACTATCTCAAATCAACAGAAGTCAGTTCCAATCTCTTTTCTCTAATCCAAAACAAGGAAGGGACATCATGTTCAAATAGACAATTTTGTGAAAGTCTTGACCTTTAACTGATGAATCGAAGCAATAAAAATACTCTTTGATATAGGTTCACAGATTGTATCTTTTAACCTTGACAAGTTAGAGAAACCGGTCACTAACAAGACTTAGAACTTGAGTGGGTGAGCAATATACTCAATTTAAATTTGCGGGGGAGGGAGTGGCACAATCAGCTTACAACAGTGAATCTGACTTACTGAAGCTTGATTTGATTACTGTGTTACCTTCTTTTGATTTTGGGCAAGTCAATTTATCTTCCTTTGAATCAGCCACAATACATTACATTGTTGATCTAAAAAGGCAGGTACTTGCAGTGCTGGATAAATTCTCTATAAATCATTGTGCTGTGTAACTATGAATATGTTAAATTGATGGTTTTCTGCCACACATTTAAAAAAAAACATATTTAAAACATTAGAATGCTTTTAGTGTGTGACAAACAAGTGATCTTATTTTATCTGTCTTGCATCATAAGTACATTTCTAGAAACTTCCAAACGAAATGACCATTTTTCCTTCAGTCTCTAAAAATGTGATTGTTCCAAGATTATAGAGACAAAATATTTCCCTCTATACAGAAGATGGCTGATGGACAAAACTGACTGATTAAAAAAAAAAAATGCAGATTGGCTGAAGGAACATGGAGCTCTGTCCGAGGCTAAAAGGTACCGTAGAAACTCAAATATAGCACCACCCAAATATACAGCGCGGGTTACAAATTTGGTAGGTGAATGGTTAAAAAGTGCAAGACGCGAATATAGCGCAAGATTTAAAATTTACGTCGGCCCCCGCAGGACTCACAACGCAATGGCTGCAGCCTGTGGTAAATGCAGCACTCTAGATGCACTCTAATAAAGACACGACAGCGAGGAGCCGTTTGTTCCTGCATTGGTGGGAAGACTATAAACTTCATTCAACAATAAGAACTGCAGGTAACCACTTTACCAGAATTTAGAATAGCTGTATCTTGAATATATTGCGATCTTTCGATTATTGGTTAAAATGGGAACATACAAAATTAGCGATATACTCGAGTATCTACAGTAATATCAAAATTGAATGCACTCAATTACCATGCAAGAATCTTTTGCATTGTTTAAAACATGCTCTTAAAGTTAGTGAAGTCACTAAATGTGCTCTCCACCATCAGATGAAGAGTAGAAAAGCATACAGGAAAAAGTGCTTTCCTTCCTAAAATTGCTGCTAAAATTACTAAGCTGCCTTTGTATCTAATGAATACATAATGAGCTCCATGAATCTGCGGAACTAATTATAATAAGCTGTACAGTTGAAGGAATGAGTTTTCCAATATGTATCTGTTCAGAATAATAGAATTGGTCAAAGTTATATAATTTTTCACCACTTTGAATACATATCAAAAATAGTCTAGTAGTTAGTCATAGTAGAAGTCATATTTAAGTTTCCTGGACTATGAATGTATTTGACAGAAGAGAATAAGCAGTATATTTAGTATATTTTTTGCATGAATAAATACCAAAATAAAAATTAACAGACTCACCCTGATGTTTGCTAAATCTCTTGAGTTTGCAAGCTGTTGTTTTTGTGAGTTAATGTACCTTGGATATCTCTGCCAAAATTAGCATAAAATATATATTTTGTTTTGGCCAATCACAGGCAGCTAATACATTTTAATACATTGTAACAATCAGTGATGGCAGTTTATACAGGAAGGAATCATGGGATATGTAGTCCCCCTGTAGAAGGAAGCAAGAGGAGCCAGACACTGATCAGTAGCTCTCTGCATTGAGCTGCTGCTGATTAGATTAGAATACGTAAGAACTGGGAAACTTAGATGTACCTTTATGTACCTGTGGTGAAGTAGACCTGGCTTCTAGTGCCACCATGGCCTTTTTTTACAAAGTAATTTTTATTTTGGTCACAGACAATTACTTCAAAATTAATTTTTAGCAGTAATTTTAAGAATGAAAATCACTTTTCCACCCTCTATGTGATGATACAGAGTACATATGGTGACTTCAGGATGCCTTTAATGGAAAAATAAACCATTAAAGATCAATGTTTTCCTTATTGATCGTCACTTTGAATTTGGTGTATGATATATACTGTAGAAGTGGAAGGGTGTTGTTGTATCATAGTTATTAAATATGTTGAATGTTGTATTACTCTTTTAATAGTTCAGATACCTGCGTTAGCATGTTGTTGGTGTGCGCACACGTTTTTTTGCAGACTTGGGAAATTTGATTATTGAAACTGGCACCAATCATCCTCAGTCATTAGTATGTCACAATTTGAAAACAGCATTATTACAAAAAAAACATTATAATCAGTTTGCATTTGCAAGTGTGTAGTTTTTTGCATGAAAATAAAGTGCTGCAAAGGTTATACCTGTTTTTTATTTTGTGTCTATTTACATTATAATGAAACACCGTATGTAGCAGAGAAATAAATAATGAATATCACATAAATTACACAGGATTTATTTTTCATTCTTTATAAATTTTTTGCATTCTACTGTTAATATTACAAGGCACCTATTAATTGATGCTCTAATGTGAATACACACTTACAAAGATCACTGTAACACATTCCATATTTCCATTGTTTGCAGAAGAAGTTCACATACACAAGTCAAGCAAGTAAACAGTTTTTGTAAGAAATGATTAGTAAACAAAGAAGGAAGTAGAGAGAGAAAGTACACATTTCCATTCACTCAACATGGAAGAGTAAAATATGCTGACAGTTATATTTTCTGATGATTGAAATTAATGATTTGGAAAATAATTCATACAACCTATATTGTTATTTGCAATTGTGCTGACCTAGAGAAAGAAAAATGCAAGACAGACTGATTTCATAGTTGGAGACTTAAATGGATTTTCAGTTTGTGGTCTTAATACCATATTGTCATCTTTATAAAATAGGAAAGAACTTATAGCAAAAGCTGAAATTTACTTAGGGCCCCATTCCAAACCAATACTTAGCTGTGTGAAAAATTTGGACGCTTTTTTTTTGCGCAAGTTACATATTGATTCCAAACTCAACTAGCCATGTTTACCATAGTATCCTCATTGTATGTAAACCCATGTAACGTTCATTAGAAAAAAGGCCTTGTATAGTCTATGTGAAATGTTGGCAAATTAGCCAATCTGAGTTGTTTGATGAATTTTAAGTTGCACAATAGCCTTAGAAAGCAAATAGGATGTCACATTAATTGACAGATACAGTTCATAAAAAGAGAGAGGAGTGAGGAGGGGAGATGAGGAGAGGAGAGAATGTGACCTGGGGAAATTAGCTTAAAGAGGAGCGGAGAGAGGGAAGTATGTAGAGAGAGAAAGGGAGAGGAGGGGAGAGAGAAAGTAGGGGGGAGCAGGAGAGAGGAGGGAGAGAATGAAAAGTGGGGAGAGAGAGAAAGGAGCATTAGAGGAGGAGAGAGAGGGAAACGGGAGATTAGGAGTAGTGGCAGCAAGAGAAGGTCAGAGAGGTCCAGGAGTGGCAGCAGCAGAGGGTCAGCGAGTGCCATTAGTGGCAGAAGCGGGGTAGAGGTGGATGGAAGTAGGGACGTACCTGTGGCAGAAATACAAGGATCATGGAGAGAAGGGGAGGAACCTCAGTGGTGGGGCCAGGGCTGAGGTAGGGCAGGCCTTAGATCAGGGAGATGGCCCCCAATTACACCCATGAAGAATTCATAGTCCTCCATCATGCTACTTATGCCTATGCTAGTATCCTGCGTGGGGGCAGGGATATGAGGCCAGGCCAGATGACCAAGAGGTGGCAGGAGGTAGCCAGGGAAATCAGTGTCACTTTATGTTGGTGCCAAGGGAGGAGGAAGATGTCTGAGGAAGCTGTGCAAGTACAGGAGCAACAGTTTGTGCCCTTCCAGCTTCTGGCCACTTCAAGTGGGTGAACCTGGTCGCACTCCCAGGCCTGATAGACACTCAGCAGCCGGGGACCCTGCCAGGTGAATATCATAAACACTAACATCCAGTCACATACTCAAACATGTACACCACACACATAGATAACACTAATGTAAATGCTGCCCATCAATTAAAGGGATTTGTAAGGTTCCTGGATTTGACTAGGTATACAATAAACGTGTGCAGTGGCAGAGCTGGCATATGGGGGGCCCCAGTGCAAAAAGTGATTTTTTTTTTAACTTCCTGGACCCCCTCTAACATCAACACACACATATATATACACGTACATATGTTCCTGTGTGTGTGTGTATAAATATATATATATATATATACATACAAATACATGTATACATTTACATATACATCTACCACATATATACACACATACATCTATATATATATCTATATATATACTATATATATACTATATATATATATAGTAGCAACTTGCCCGTCAAAAAATTACTGCAATAAAATTTTGTCACAGAATGTAAGGCTTTTGCTCTTTTGAGTACCTTTGGCGCTCATTGCAAGCTTCCCGCTGAGCGCCTTCGGCTTACATTTGCTTGCAACCTCTCTCACAGACGTCCTGGCTGCCCTCCCCCCGTGCTGTGTGTGAGGTTTTTTTTCTTTTGTTTTTTTTGCACGGTTCAGCCGTTAAATTTGTATTTTTGCGGGTCCGTATTTTTGCAAAGTGTTACGGCCCTAAGTCGTGCGGGGCCGCAGTTGCGTAGGGTTCGCTGCGCTAGCCTGCAAGCGTTAGCAAGAACCCAGAATTCTCACAACTATATATGTGAAATATTTCCTTTCCTGACTGATGCTACACTCCACCTCCTAGGGTGAGGAGTGGCCACTGCAGCCTAGAGAGCCGAGGGGGGCAGCAGGGGTCTGAAGGGGGCCACAGAGCAGAGGGAGCTGCAGAGAGCCGCGGGGGACCTCAGGAAGCCAAAGGAGTATACAGGGGGCCACGGGGTCCGACGAGTGTTACAGGGGACCACAGAGGGCTTCAGTGAGCTGATTGAGGCTACAGGGAGCCACCTGAGGATCGCGGGAGAGCCACAGAAGAGCCAAAGGGGCCCACGGGGGGCTGTGGGAAGATGGTGGTGGTGTGGTGTGGGGGTGCGGGAGAGCCAAGGGGGCTGGAGCACAGTGCGTTATTGTATGTTTATTAAATGCATTTGTATCACATATAAAAAACAGAGTAATTATGCAAGTTAAAGGGGCCATGAGACAATGAAAACAGAAATTGTTTAAAAATAATGAGTGTAACTAAGAGCATAAGTAATTAGGAAAAAAGTCATACAGCTACTTTTTAATAAAAAAAAGAAAGATTGATGCCTCTGCTGGTCCCTAGGGGAGTCCATGATACATAAGTAGAAGTTTTGTGTGTGTGAGAGGGGTGTTTACATTTCTGGAGAGATATGGTTGCATTTCCTGAAGCAGTTGTCATAAACCTATGATTACTTTGTCAATTAAAGATATTTTTGGCAAAACTAAACTGAAGACACTGGACCTTTAACCCTGTTTATTTTTTATTTTTATTTTAATAAACAAATAACAAATCTATACACCACAAAAGTGTAAAGATGGTATGAATGACCACAGTGCATGGTAAGGAAGGCATGAAAAGCACATTCAATAGGTCCAGCACCAGTACTCATGTTTTAAAGGTTTTCCTGTATATGTAGAATTGGTCAAATGATTGTAGAAGTGTGGTATTAGGATATGCAATTTTTTTTTTTTTATAATATGCAAAATAAAAATAAAAAAGTAAATATCCTTAATAGTAATAATAATACTAAAGTAATAACTGTTCCATGCAATTATTCTTTATTGTGATTATGGACTGCTTCATTTGCTTTCCTTACTTGTTAGCTGAGGGTTATCCAGTCACATATTCTGTTTATGTGTATGTTATGTGTTGTTTTACCGTTTCCCTGAGATTTCAGCACCCTATAAGGCTTTCTATTTTTAACGTGAACTTACAGTCATTATGTTTTACCATGGGCATTACTGCTTCCAATAATCTCGACTTCCTGAAATGGGAAAGACCAAAACATAAATAATCTTTATGTATCTATAAATATTTGCCCTTATTAGGATATTGTTGAGAAGTATACAAAGAGAGTGACCCAGAGAACGTAACTCTTCAGGACAGATTAGTGTATTTATTGAGAATGCACAGTCACAGGGTGAGAGGGTAACATCTCAGCAGGAATACATCCTGTGCCCATCTTATAATTACATGTCCTGGTATTTCCACTTCTGATTCCTTCTGTATTATATACCCTTTAGCTCCTTACTATGCACTCTTATCACAATCACACACATTATTGCCAACCTTCCTATTCACTTCATATCTCTAATGAAAGATCAATACACATCTACAATGACCCCTGGGGTGCTAGTTGTTGGATATTTAGAACTCTTCCGTGTTGCCTCTCTCACTCTATGATTATCACTTTAGTCAATATTATGAGCAGGGCCTCACTCATTACACAGATACACATCATTACTGGGGTTGAGGGGGGACCAGGTTCACCCCTAAACCTCCTGCGTACTGTTAAATGTATATGTAAGTGATCTGGATTATGAGTGCATCTGATAGAGGAGAATTTATAGTGTCTTAAAAAAATGTTTGCATGAACAAATTCCAAAGTAAACAGTTAAACCTGAAGTTTGCTGATTTTCTTGCTTTTGCAAACTGTTTTCTCTCAATGTTGTCACCCCCTGAAATTCCCAGGGAATATTAGCATATTTTATACAATGTTTAATTTTTGCCTGGGCATTGTATAGGCATGCTCAGTTATCACCTGAAGTCTGCCCTACTGTGGGAAGTCACACGACCACTTTCCTTTCCTTTAGTGTAATTTCCTTCCCTCACGGAACATGTAAAGCTGTGATATAATTTATTGAGCTCTGCAGTGAGCACTGTCTAATGCAGTGTTATTACTTGTGTTCTGTCTGTGAGCAATGTGTAATCCTATGATAGCATTTCTATAGTTCTGTCTGAGTATTGTGTAATGCTGTGCTGTCATTTCAAAAGCTGTCTGTGAGAGTATTGTATAATTTATATTTTTAGAGTCTGTGACTATCTCAGCTTACAAAACGGTTTGTGATATACTTTGACTCACATCAAATCAAAATGTATTTATTTGAGTTCAACTTTTCTTGCTTTATCATAGTTTTGTCTAAGCATAAGCTTATTTGGAGACTTGTGTGTGTATATTCAGGTCAGACCTAACTACACTGCTTATCAACCTCTCCACAATCTCTCTTTGAGAATGCAGAATGCTCTGTGTGCGAGGGTGCATGAGAGATTGGTGTACCCATCATGGCAGCTTACAGCAGCCACTGAAGCAACTGTAGAACCTGTTGTGGGTGTAAACATCACCCCCAGCACATTTTTTATTTTAATGCAAAAATGGTTTGCATTTTTTCATACAAACGTTTTTGCTAGGTGGGTTATGATGCATTCTATAATATGCCTTCATAACCCACCTCACTTTAATATACCTTTAAAGGAGCACCCCTGGATGTTCTGGGTTCTAGTAATGTCAGCATTTATGGCAGGAACTGGCTCAGGAAGTCAGGAACACGGGAGCAAAAAGCAGGCTTGGCAAAATAATAAACATTTTCATCTCTATCTTTCACTAAAATGTCACCTTTTTATGTATCAACCATCAGAGCAAACTTTAATAACTGACAGTTTCTCAAAATGTCACTTAAAGATTACATCACTACATTCTAAATTACTTAACTGTTCATGAAACGAACATGCAACATACAGAATCTAACATCATAAGTCAAACACACAGAGAAGCAACATAACATACAGTAATTAACATAAATAGTGCAGTCAACATAACACATTAAATAACTATAAAACATACTGTAAAACCACTGAGCTCAATCCCACAACCACACAAATAAGAGTCCACAGGGATAAGGTGGTCAGGGGATCATGACAATTAATATGTCAGTGCAATCACTACACACAAGTGACACGTGGTATCCCCATCTCTTGCCCCCTGTCACCTTCAGGCAGCTCAATTTGCAGGCTCTGTGCAGGGAGCAGGTCACCACTCCAAGCTGTGACAGTCTGGCAGCTTCTTACTGTTCCTTTTTGTAGCTCTAGTTCCAGACTGGCGCCAGTCTGTGAACTGTAGTATTTTTCTTTGGGGGAGGGGGGTTCTTTAGGTAAAAACATGGGTGCCCCTCATAGGGAGGCAGCTTCCTAGATGGTATAATGGTAATCCGGCCATGCCTGTGACTAGGCAGAGGAGGAGATAGGGGCTGCATCTCATTTACTCCTTTTCAAATACAGTCATCAGTGAAAATCTGTTGGTCAGTTTAAATCTCCATAAAAAAAATGTTTTAAGAATGGTTTAATTTAGATAACATAAATAAAACTATATATTACATTATTTAAAAAAAATGTAGCCATTAAAACACAAATTGAAAACGGCTGTATGCATAATTCTAATGGTAAAAAAACATTAATATTATTTCTAAGTATTTGACCGAGCAAAATACAGTTACTAAATTACCATATAAGACATCTCAGGAACATATTATATCTGAGATAAAATCATTAGAAATGTAAATAATTGTTTACCTAATTTAAATTTAAGAAAAAAACATCTATAAAACATTAATGAGATGGTATCTTACTTCTGTAAGGTTACAAAAATTAAACATATCATTTAATGATCAATGCTTCAGAAGCTGTGATGAAGCTGGAACTTTAAAACATGCACCATGGGAATGCCCTAAATTCTCACAACTATGGGAAGAAACATATTCAATATTAGAAACACTCACAGTATTTCCTATCCCTAGAAAACCAGAAGAGGCATTATTATGATTACCTATATCAAATATATCAAGAGACACACAACTCCTAATAAATCAAATATTTTAGCTACTAGAATTATCATAACTAAAATTGGAAATTAGATAAACCCACAATAATAGAGATAAAAAAACAATATATACACAAAATGTACATGTTATCTGCAGTTATAGACGGAAAATGAAGAAAAAAAATGGATATACTGTTTTTTTTTAGGCATATTCCAAATCCATTAAGGCAGTTTGTTCATCTGCAAGTAGTGCTACACAATAATGTATGTAAACTATATGCAGTGGCTATCATATAGCCATTCTATTGGTGACATCCCACAGCAGAATGATATCACACTCCATAAACAAACACATATATCATGTTGTTAGCGCCATGCTTGCTGTTATGTTTAATGTGCATCAGTGCACATACAGTATGGCTGTGGAATTACATACTGTAGTCCTACAAAACTATGTGAATCAAACCCAGCAGTTAAATATGCGTGAAACGAAGCATGTCATATTTCTTAAGAATATGAGACCAGACAGGTTTTTCTGGTCTTATTAAAAAAAAGACATTAAAACTGATGACTTTTGTTTGTCGGAGGTAATCATGTCTACATGTTTAGATGTCATGATATCATAACAAACCCACTTATCATATGATAATACCTGTACTATAACATGTGATATCAATAATATCATATAGAGATAGTGATAGTTCTTCTGTCCTTCTCATTTTATGGATGAGATTTATATTGATCTAAGTATCGTTATTGTTGTGTAATGACCACATGTGATTCAAGTAGATGCTATACATTACCATTAGACAGTGTTACCTTTAAGCCAAGATAGAATCACATTTTATACAGCCACCTGGGTATCATTTGCACCACACCAATTATGTTAATGCACAGTCTGCTACATTTAAGACTGTGCTCTGTGGATATAATAAACTTATATTCTTATTATACCATAATACATGTTTCTGTGTGTTTCTAATGGTTAATGATTTGAGACACTATCATATATTACATTGAATTAATCATCTGCTATTTGTGTATCTATATCATATTTCAGTATACCCATCCTGTGTTAAGATAGGGGATGTTTATGAATTATATATTCCGAAATCATCTTCATGAAGAGATTCATAATATATGGATAACAGCATAATCATATTTATATATCAAAGATGGATGATGGTAAAATATGTCTCTACAGCTCTATATCTTCTTGCATTTGATTACTGTAATTTTGTTTCCATGTCAATAATGTTTCGATAATTAGTAAATAGTGTTGTGTTCGCCAAGTGATTACAATTTCCATGTTAAATATGATGTTAACATCAACATAATTTAACATCATATTACATATTGGAGCAAAGAATACCTTAAATATGCATACTTCATAATCAAATATTTACACAGATTTTGTAATGATAAAACTGAGTTAAACATAAATAAGGAGGAACATAAAAGAAATATCAAGTTAGTTATCAGGAGTGGTCTACCACAGAAGAATGTATATGTATTCTATATAAGCCAATCCCCAATTTTGCACTCATGAGACAGGTGATCAGACCTGCAAGGATAGAAAAAGCCTAGGGTTTTACGAAGAAAATCTACTATATTTAGCCAGTAGAGCCTATCTATGTTACAGTCCTATAGCATATGCAACTAGGTGCCTTTGACACTACCATGTAGCATTAGCCTAGATTCCATGTAATGGCACGTTAGATTACAACACACATATAGCAAGGATCAATTGTAGTGATCACTCTTAAGGGGATACACATTATTATTTGTTATGCACAGCATGTAATAAGGGGGTTCTCAAGCATTTGTAAGGATTGCCATGTGCCATGATCAAATTTGTTAATAGTTGTCTGATATTAGTGATAATAGATTTACCAGAAATAGAGTCTCTGGTCACAGAGCTTTCTATCCTAGTAGTACTATGATTTGTACTTGCATCTTAGAATTTGAGAGGTGACATATTAAAGAGGCTGTTTGAAATACTTCTAACAATTGTGGTCCTAAAAACAATTTGTGCTGTTTAAACCAATGAGAGGAATATGTATCTGGGCCTACTGCATTTTGATTGGAGAGTGATTTAATGCCAATTGACTTCTTCAGTGGTTAGTTCAGAGTCTACGAATGGTTTGTTGTCCTGTGATAGCATAGGACAACCTATTGCTAAATACATATTTATTTCTGTTTACATTTTGTGTGCTCTTGGGGATTATAAAGCACTAAAGAATTGTTGGAAGCATTTATTAATGTCTTTCGGGTTCTTTAATGACTTACAGTGAGTTGATGGTTAGTGTTTTGGGGAGGGTGGTCAGTTTCCTTTTTATTAGGGCAACATATGGTAGCTGGTAACATATCTGCTTTGTCACTTTCCAAAAATAGTTTTGCTTTGGTAAATAATATGTATTTATCGGATTCACCCCCCAAAACATAGACCAAAATCTCTTTGGCTGCCTCCTTACTTAATTCTGTGATTCTTGTTATAATTACTGATTAATTCTGTCTCTGCTTGTCTAACCCTAGCCTCAAGTAACAGTCATTCCTTAGTGCCATCCTTGTACCACTGGTATATATACACCCTTTGAACTACTTTGTGTGTTTCCCATATGACAATAGGGTTTGCAGATTCTCTGTTCTCTGAAAACAGGCCAAATCAGTCTCTGATATTTCTCTGATTTTGGAATCTTTGAGCCAGAATGGTGATGATATCCAAGAGGTCCTCACTTAAGATGATTTACATTGGTTCTTGATCAGAAATTGTTTTCTATATACATATATTCACATGTAAGAGTAGCTTATAACTGTCAACCGACAATTTAGGGCTGATTAAGATGTCGTTTAGATATATCACAATACACAATGGGGGCGGGGGGGGGGGGGGGCAGACAAGCGGTAGATTGAGTAAGCCAATGGGCAGTAACCCAGCAGGATATATTATGTTACCGTTGTTATGGTTGGAGACGTAAGGTTGAAATACAATGGAAGGGTCATTTTGATACACAGGCAGCACCCAATAAGACGTAAAAGGATAAAGTGAGGAAAAGTAAGTATATTTTGTTTAGGGAATGGGGATTATTTTTTTCTCTGGGTTATTGTTATGTAATTTTATCACATTTTTGTATTTTTGGTAGAATTTTTTTTATGTATTAGTGGGTATGCAATTAAGCTCACAATATTAGAAGGGAGGAGAATATAATGTGATGGTCTGAACTATAGAGGGTTTTTAAGAATGCCCCAAATACTCTCAAATATAGTTTAAGGAAAATATTTAATCTTGCTCTCCCAGCACTCTAATGAGCTAAGGATTGGCTAAACAGATCCGGTGAGCGGAAGATATAATATGCACTTAGGAGTGGTAAGATTTTAAATATGAGGAATGTGCAACACAAAATTGTTTGGGTCTGTTTAAGCGTGGTGGGTAATAATGTTTGCTGTCCACCTTGTTCTTCCAATATTCTCTTAGAGTTCACTCCATTTGGACTAGTCAAAGTTTCTCCCATTTGTACTAGTCTTTTTCATCTAGTGTGACAGTATTTAAAATCTATTATTGTCTGGAGAAGATTGATTGTTGTATATTAGTGTATGCTTTTTTTGTGGTTTGTGTTTGTTTTATATTGGAATGTGAAAGGTGGGGAGATGACTTTGCTTAGTAACTGGAAGGGAAGCCTTAAAGTAGGCATATATTTTATTGGTAAGGAGGAAATGTACTCAAGTAATAAAGCTTGCTCAGTGGGGAAAGATTGTTTTTAACCATGAATGGTTCATGAATATATTGTCTCAAAATGTAAAGGGGCTTAACCCACCCTGTAAAAGACACTCTGCACTATATAATTTTCAGAAAGAGGCGGCAGATGTGGTGTGTATCCAGGAAACCCATTGGGTCAGGGACAAAGAACCCAGTTTACCAAACAAAAATGTTGATTTGCGTTTTGACAACTGAACATGTTGAAAGAGACCTAGAGCTTATATCCATTATATGGATTGGCCAAATAAATGGGCAAAATTATACTATTTCCAACTTACTGTATATGTGCCAAATGCAAACCAAAATAGTTTCTTGTCTAAAAAGCTAAAGACTATTTTTAAGATTAAATTGGGGTGTTAATTACTTGTGGCGATATGAATATGTGCCTAGACCCAAAAATGTATAGGAAATCAGGAGTAAAATCTGTGCCAGACAAGCAAACCATGAGAAAAGCAAAGCGTTTTAATGAGACTCTGAGTAAATATAACCTATACAATGCATGGAGGGTAGGTCTCCCTGAAGAATTGGATTACACTTTCTTTTCCTGCCACCATAGGGTTTATACTAGAATAGATTACTTTTTTGTTGATTTGGATACCCTTGGGATAGTGGATAACGTAGAATTTGACTCGATGGCCTGGTCAGATCATGGACATCTTTTACTTATGGGCCACAGGAAAGCCATCAATAGTAAGATAATAAGAATAAATCCATACCTGCTCTCTGGAGCCAAAGATAGATTGGAAATTCAGAAGGAAATCAAAGTTTTTTTTAACTTCAGTAAGAATTAGTTTAACTCAAACATAGTGCTATGGAATACACATAAGGCATTTATGAGAGGCTTATTAAAATCTAAAATGGTTAAAAAAACAAAAGAAAGAGGTAGGCCTTTGAGAAAACTTTATTTAGAGCAATATAATCTAACAAGAGCAAATAAATACTCGCCTGAAATGTGTAAATCTCAGGCCCAGATTAGAAAAAATTTCCAATCTCAGACGTACAGGAAGTTATGGATGCTCCAACAAAAACACTATCATATGGGTAATAAAGTATATAGTTCATTAGCTAATACTAACAAAAATAAAAATAATAACAAAAGGATAGAGAAAATGTTTGATTCAAAAGGTAAGATCAAATATAACCCTAGAGGAACAGGCGAGGTCTTTGCTGAATATTATTGTTCATTGTATAATCTTGAGGATAACCCCAATTTCTCTAAACTATCCGCGGAGAATATATCCGAATTGCTTAAAAAATTAAACTTATAAAAGATAACAAAGGAACAGCTTGAGATTCTAGAAGAAGACATATCAGTGTCAGAAATAGAAAAATCTGTCAGCTCACTAAATAACAACAAAGCACCAGGTCCGTTTGGCTTTCCAACAAGTTACTATAAGCTGTTTGTAACATCCTTAGTAGAACATATGGCTAAGACTTTTAATGAGATTAAGGCACTGAAAGGGATGCAGGAAGCAACAATTATATCAATCCCTAAAGAGGGTAAGGACACCTCAATCTGTACTATACATAGGCCAATCTCGTTATTGAATATAGACATAAAAATATATTCAAAAATTCTTGCTCAGTGTTTAAAGTAGCTTCTACAACTGCTTATAGATCCGGACCAGTCTGGATTTGTAAAGTCCAGGCAGGGACCGGATAATATACGAAAATTAATTGACATCTTTGTTCATGCAAATAATAAAGGATTCCCAATGCTGGCGGTAGCGCTAGACGCTGAAAAAGCATTTGATAGAATCAATTGGGATTTCATTAAAGGGACACTGGAGGAGATGGGCTTTGGCACGTTTGGCTCTAAGGCATAATGACCTTGTACTCCAACCCTTCCGCATTTGTAAGAGGTTGGGATTTTAGCTCTGAGCCATTTCTATTAAAGAACGGAACTAGACAGGGTTGCCCGCGGTCTCTGTTGATTTTTTACCTCTGCATAGAAGTGTTAGCCCATACAATAAGAGGAAATAGGGATATAACGGGTATAGAGTGTGGGGAGGTAGAGTCAAAGCTAACCTTATTTGCTGACGGCATTGTAGTTGTAATATCAGACCCAGTTAACTCTATAAACCATCTTATGCAGAGTTTGGATAATTATAGCCATATGTCATACTACAAGATTAACTCTATGAAATCAGAGGTGTTATGGTTGAATCTGAGCCAAGAGGATATAAAGCTGTTACAGAAAAACTATGCCTTTAGATAGAAACAAAACCATATCACACATTCAGGGATAGATTTTACACCAGGCCTCTCTTCTATGATGAAGAATCATTTAGAAAATATATATCTCCCAATTCTTAGAAGTCTTAAGGCATGGGTTGGCTTGAATCTCTCTTGGTCTGGCAGAATCTCCAGTGTAAACATGTGTATCTTTTCCAAAAATGTTATACATTTTGAGGTGTATACCACTTTTTAGCTCAACTGGCCTGATTAATAAATTCCAAAAAAAACTATAGATCAGTTTATTGCTAGAGGTCAGAGAGCTAGGGTGAACAATGATATTATCAAGATGTATAAACATGGGGGACAGGCTGCACCTAAATGATTGAACTATGCGGAGGAAATAAATCTATATCAGTTCATGAAATTCAGTGAGATTAGTAACAAGTCTAAGTTTATGCAGATTGAATCAAGTTTGTTCCCAATATTACAATTAAATCATGTATTGTGGTATAACAAAGCAGCATATAAGGGGATCAAGTACTGCTTGGTAAAATGGCATAGAAGTAATTGTAGCTTGAAATAGGTTCCCTTTCCCTCTCAATTAACTCCTATCCAGTTGATTTATGAGTTAAACCCACAAGAAAACCAGGTTAACTGGTATAAGTGGGATTTGAGGACAGTATCGGATCTTTATATAAGTATTAAGTATTTTGAAGAGCTAATTTTATGTAATAAGATTCCAAAGACTCTTTGGCTGCAGTATAATACATTGAAATATTTAGTGGGGAAGTTGGGTTATAGCATGAGTGAATGTAGAGATCTTACTCTATTCAAAAGATTCTGCATTGAGGGGAAGAACAAATTCTCTGTTTCTAACTGTTACAAATTATTAGAAGAAATACGTGGGATGTATAAATCAAAGGCTATGGTAGTTGGGAGCATGATTTCGGCCTCAGCAGGGAAGCTTGTGCAATGCCTGTCTGGTTACAGAAAAGAACATTAAGTGTATGTCACTGAGAAAGATACACTTTAAAATTGTGCAGAAATGGTATATACAGTCAGGTCCATAAATATTGGGACATCTACATAATTCTAATCTTTTTGGCTCTATACATAACCACAATGGATTTGAAATGAAACGAACAAGATGTGCTTTAACTGCAGACTTTCAGCTTTAATTTGAGGGTATTTACATCCAAATCAGGTGAACGGTGTAGGAGTTACAACAGTTTGTATATGTGCCTCCCACTTTTTAAGGGACCAAAAGTAATGGGACAGATTAACAGTCATAAAACAAACTTTCACTTTTTAATACTTGGTTGCAAATCCTTTGCAGTCAATTACAGCCTGAAGTCTGGAATGCATAGACATCACCAGACGGGTTTCGTCCCTGGTGATGCTCTGCCAGACCTCTATTGCAAATGTCTTCAGTTCCTTCTTGTTCTTGGGGAATTTTCCCTTCAGTTTTGTCTTCAGCAAGTGAAATGCATGCTCAATCGGATTCAGATCAGGTGATTTACTTGGCCATTGCATAACATTCCACTTCTTTCCCTTAAAAAACTCTTTGGTTGCTTTTGCAGTATGCTTCGGGTCATTGTCCATCTGCACTGTGAAGCGCCGTCCAATGAGTTCTGAAGCATTTGGCTGATTGTTTACAGATGGAAAAATTCCCAGTTGGAAAGATGTCAATACTGATATGGTAAGTAATAGACAAATTTAATTATAATATCTTATTTTTAATATGGATAAAAAAGATAGAATTATATCAAAATGGTTATTGTGGGACTCAGATCCCGCAAACATCTTTTCAACAAATGTCTAAGCAAAGTGGAAACTTCCTTCTCCTCACCTTGTAGGGTATGTTTGTATATATGAGTATGTGGGCATCAATTATATTTAGCTTGTGAGATGCTTTTGTATTTTTGATATTCTGAAATAAAAGAAAAACAAAAACAAAAAAAAACAATACGCAATGGGGGTGGATTCCATAACCTAGACCCTCAATAGGGATCCCATGCATTCCCATTCCCATGTACACAGAACCCCCAAAAGTTCCTCAACTCCCTACTCAGGATAATACAATCACTCTCAATGACCATTTCAAACTCACTACAAAGAACTCCACAGAGAAAAAAAACTTTCTTGCAGAACTCTAATCCCACAATCTGGAACCATGGGTTTCCAAAAATAGTTTGGGAAATACAACACTAATCTATATTCTTCATTGCTTTTCTATCCATTACTGTCTGGCTGCATTGGGGTTTATTATATGTATGTTGTAGGTTTGCTGCATTTAAACTAGAACATTGCTCAGTTTAAACAATGAGGCACACTAATGAATGTTTCAGTAGTAATACATATTTCTTAATTCATTATAATAGAGATATTTGGAAATACTTCTTTCATATATGTATTTATGCTTAATCATGTTATTTCTATTATGAGGGAAACCAAGTATTAAATGCCCCTTATAATGATCATAATTTTCATTCCTTTTGAGACACAATAAAGATTTCTCCCTCACCCCTCATTTGTTTCACGAACTGTTGTGGAAAGTGGAGCACAAGTACATTGAGCATACATTGCTCAGATCTAGTGTCAAAGAATAAGAATAGGTAAATCAAATTTGCAATAGATATGAGAACTGCCAGTCTGAAGATATGGGCAAATACAGCAATTTTCTTCACAACAAAGCATTATTTTGCTGGCCGGATGAAACACTGAAGGCATGAGTGTGGTGATGACCAACAATCAGGTTTGTCCAGCTGCAGTGGATTTAACATGTATCATGATAAATGTTTGCTTTGAAACCTGCCTAATTTCCTGTTGGATTATGGCAGTATCGTGGTAGAACATCAAAGCCACTGTAGCCCTATCTGGCAGATTTTCTTGTGATCCTAAAATAACTAGCCAATATCTGAGATGGATCAAGTAAAGTATGGAAGTGACTCTTTGTCAATGGAATTAAAAAGGCACATTTGGAAGGTATTAAATAAGGCCTCATCAAGTATAGCTTAAAAACACTCGTTATATTTTGCCCACAGCAAAACTGCACTTTAATAGACAGGGAAAGCAATGAAAGACATTAGAATTATTTGCACAACAGTCTCAAGTTAGTAAATCTGCAATCAAAAATTATTTTTTTGTATGTGTCATTTATGCTTTATATCAATCTTGGGAATCAATGAGTTAATACATATCAGGCCACCCACATGGACTAGAACATTTCCTTCATTCACTTTTATTATTTTGTACATTAAGGGAATTGCGGGTATGATCGCATATCGAACCCCTAAACGCTAATTGATTAACATGTAACCTCCATGCTTTACTGACCTAATTATGACGGTTTAATTTTCTAAAATGGGTAGTTACGGCCATGCTTGATTGGTCATGTTCACTCTCTGAAATGCTGCATATGATTGCATGGTTTATGGTCTTGGTCTGCCGCTGGAGATTCACGCCTGGTGGCCCAGCAGGACCCAGCCTCCATATCAGGTGAATATCCCATACATCAACATGACGCCACATGTACATCAAACACACCACACATGTACTGTACATGATGACCAACAAGGACACTGACAAGTCAGCTCCATGGAATTAACAAGGGATAGATGGATGCTTCATTAGATCCATAAAGCTGACAAATCACTGTCATTCGTGGGCACAACAACAATAATAAACCAACAGAGAGTCCATGTTTTGGTGTGCCCACTGCAGTGTATGCAGTTACAGACCACAGCCGGAATCCAGATAGTGTTAGGTGTCAAGAACAATAAAGATCAAAAAACAAAGAATAGATCATATCTAGCAAATTATAGCTAATCTGAGTTGCAATTAGGAGAATCATCCAGGTTCAAGCCTAGATGTCAGATAGTTAGGAATGAACACAAAATAATGTATGATTAATCATACTAATAAAATATACCTTTCTTTTCTCTCTTTCAGCATCAAGGAGGTCTGGGTCCAGTAGGAACCGGTGCAGGGGGAGGTGGAAAGAAAAGGACCCAAGGGCTCTGGTTTGTAGGAGGAAGATATCATCTTTGCTAGTGGGGTCACAAGCAGGACCACCAGCCACACAACCAGGATTTGACCCCACTATCCCCCTCCTCCAGAAACTGAGCATCTCACCAGGGACCTCCTACAGAGTCACCAGCTGGACTTGACCCCACCTCCTCATCCCCTCAGCAGTGCGTAAGGCTGGCCGCCACCACCTCCACCGGGCCCACCAACATCACCGCCCTTATTTTCCCAGGCTCCAGTCAGGCCCCAGAGCCTTTCTTACTGGGACACCACCATCGCTACCTCCTCACCAGGCCTTGCCCCCAAGGGCCTCCTTCCCCAACATCAGGCCTGGCTGCGCAGATGGAGGGTCTCCGGGGAATCCAGGCCAGCATCTCCGACAATCATGCGGAGGTCATGCGCAGTATGGCCATGTGCAATAGGGAGGAGAGGAGGCACCACCTAATGACAGCATCCTACCTGGCCGGACTGCCCAGGATGGGGGCTAACCGGAGTAGATTCTAGCAAGTGACTGCAGAAGCCATGTGATGCACCCTGGTCCCCAGCCCCGTCCACCCTCAGCCAAGCCCCTCATCCCCCCATGCCTCCAACCCCTACCACTGCAGGTGCCACTGCCTCCCCGGGGGATGCCTGCCCCTGAACTCCCCCACCACTACCAGGGAGATGGCGGCCGGCCAAGGGGGATTGGGGACCGGTAGCTAGGCGGAGGAGGACCTTCTCAACAGCACTCCTCAGTGACCATCTATTGGTCCTGATGTTAACCTAATCTAGCCTGGCTACAGAGTCTTGGATCTTGGCCTATGTGATGGTGATATTTTGTATGCTTATAGCTACCTTCCATAACATGGTCCATAATCTTCTTCTCTGTGGACACGTAGGGTTCTGTTTAGCATTTCACCAATTGATTGTCACTGAGGAATGTTTTGAGGAAGGATGCTGCAGTCTCTGTCTTTTTTAAGGCCTTATTTTGTAGGTGTTTTGTTTAATTTTGTTTTAGGTACAATTCAGGTCCATAAAGGCATCTTCTGCCACTGCAAGCATTGTGAAGGAAATGTATGAGGTTTAAGGTTTTCCCAGTGTCTCACAGGTAGACATTCCTTCAATGACAGCCCCCCTCCCCCTTAACATGTAGCTCCCACAATTTTAAATCTATCATATAGACAGATATCTAAGACATGATTGTTGTTAGCTTAAATGTAGACTAATACCACTATGGCGGTGGACTTGCAGTCTAACAATGGTATGTTAATGACAGCCAGCATTATTTTTTGCACTAGTGAAGCATGCGATCCTGACCTCAATATCAATCTGAGAACAGATCCTTGTGTCTGATGTAGGTAACATTGAATCTGACTGTTGACTTTTCTGTCCTCTCCATTTTAAGGTTATTTACCCCTATTGCTTATATCATGGTTATCCTTTAACATGTACTAATAGCTATATAGCTGATGGATGTGATATCAGTGTTGATGAACAATATCATATTGTGAAGCTGATAGTACACATTATTATTAATGGTCATGGCCAGTGAGTTATCCAGAGAACTAGCTAATAGTTAGTAATGCTTGCAGATAGGAATCAGGCGAATTGATATATACCATTTTTTGTTTTTAGATTTTTGCTTTGTCAACACACTCTATGTGTGAAACTGGATTGGATTACACAGTCCAGAGGTTTAATAATCTGTTTCATTGAGCAGATATAGACCAGTTGTAAGTGCTATGCACATTAATGGTTTCTTCAATTAAATAGAGTGATTTGTGATGATCCCTTTTTTCATCAGATTCTGGTTGCAGTGGTGTAGTGACCACATGTGACCGTGGTAAGTGCTATGCATCATGCTTATTCTAGACTATGACATTACCCCCTTTAGGTATCCCCTTTTTCCCACAAGCCTCTTGTTCTCCCGGGATCCACCCACACCATACCCATGATTTTAATGCACAGTCTTGTCCATTTCTGATTGTTCTTTGTGTATAAAATAAAGCTTTGTTATACCATTCTCACCATGTCTGTGTGTTTTCAATGGTTGGAGTTATGGGACATCCACATATATCACATTTGTGTTAAATTCCTATATCTGTAAACTAATGAGCAGGTGTTACTATGCAATAGATACATACAATAATAATAATCATAATACTAATCATATAATTAGATATCATATAACAATATATTTCATATATAATAATAATAAAGGGTTAATACACATGCAAAGTGTAATTTGTGATACTGTGGAGTATCAACATTCCCCTAATGACCTGAGGAATATGACAAGCGATAATGTAAATTGATTGATAGCAAAACACTTAATGGGAGGTCAGCAAATTATAATGGGTATATATCTTGGCACATAGTCACCAGCAATGGCGTGGGACTTTCCAGGATTGGCATAGCAGAGATGGCTGCTGCTCCACGTGCCTCTGCACAGCCTCCATGTGTGTTTGCAGCCCTTCCTGATGGGTTAGAGTAGATAATTGGGGTGTATGTTCCCCTAATCCCCTTTTGGATCTCTAAGTGGGGCTTGTGTACCTTAATGAAGCTGTGAGCTATACCATGTAGGGCCACTGTAGGTGGGCAGGTCATAGCAGAGAGGCCTGAAAATGCTTTCAAAACTTTGTAATGGTTAAACGCTTAACTTACAGCCTCCTGAAGCCTTTGATCTTTCATGGCTGCAAGATTTCCGATCGCTAAAATCACAAATAGCTATTCAATTGCAAAAATCGCTCAACACCGCACTCGCACTCAAGCCCTCAAAGAGTTTACAGACTAGGTTGTAACACTGCAAATCCCAATATAAAGACACCAACACACCTTAAAATATGGGGAAAGCAATGGAAGGCTATTACAATTTCTTGCACAACAACTCCCAACTATCAAATATAGCAAAAAATAAAATGTTATTTTCCTCATTGGTTGTAATGGTCATGCATATGCCAATACGAAAAGCCATGCTGCAACATGCTGAAAGCTATTAAAGACACACTACCTCATTAAATAGCAACACAAATACATGCAAATGGCTGACATATTAACCCTTTCTCACTCACAGAGGCTCTAATGTGGACCCTAAAAATACAAGGATCATCTTATATTCATTTCACTGATCACATCTACATTGGGACAACAAATAGTGTCCAAATTACACCACCACATGGTATATATCAAGCACCAGGGGAACATTTTACATATGGTTGTTCAATGCCTCAGTTGTGTCCGACTCTGAGACCCTATGGACTGGAGCACACTTACTCATGTATCAGTCTGTGCTTATCCACAAGGTTTGCATGCCAAATATACTGGAGTAGGTTTCCAGTTCCTTCTCTAGTGGACTGTGATGTGTCTGGCCTCTCTGCTATGACCTGTCCAACTACAGCGGACCTACATGGTATAGCTCAAACCCGTAATCCGCTCAGAGTCCGCCAAAAAAAAAAGCCAATTGAATAGCAAATTAACTTGCAACCTGCGATAGCTCAATTGAATGAGGCTCCAAGTATTTAAGTAAGGGATAGTGATGTCGCGAACATAAAATTTTCGGTTCGCGAACCGCGGATGCAAATTTCATCAAATGTTCGCGAAAGACGAACATCGGCGAACCGCCATAGACTTCAATAGGCAGGCGAATTTCAAAACCCACAGGCAGGGACTCTTTCTGGCCACAATAGTGATGGGAAAGTTGTTTCAAGGGGACTAACACCTGGACTGTGGCATGCCGGAGGGGGATCCATGGCAAAACTCCCTCTGAAAATTACATAGTTGATGCAGAGTCTGGTTTTTAGCCATAAAGGGCATAAATCACCTAACATTCCTAAATTGCTTGGAATAACATGCTTTAAAACACCAGGTATGATGTTGTATCGATCAGGTAGTGTAAGGGTTACACCCGCTTCACAGTAACAGACCAATCTCCCCGATTAATGCACCGCAAACAACCGCAAAACGGCCCTTTGCACAACCGCAAACTCCCCATTTGCACAAGGTTGGATACCAAGCTAGCCATGTCCCGTTCCTTGTCCTCACTGATGTCATTGAAGGTCTCTTCCTCCACCCAGCCACCAAGGGTCCCCGAAAGGTGACAACAAGGCCCCTGGGACGCCTGCTGTGTTTGGTCTTCCACCTCCTCAAAGCCACTTTCCTCCTCTGACTCCTCTTCTTCAGACTCCTCTCTCTGCGTTGCTTCTGTTTGCGTTATTATAAGGTGTGTACTGTTAAGTAGTACTATTCCTATTGGTTTAATCCCTGTTACGTCCACTGTTAGGGGACGTGTATATGGCATGGATTTTTGGAACAGGGAGATGGAAAAAGATGCTTGGTCGGACCTCCTACTTCGAATTTGGGGCACTGCACGTGCAATCTAAGGTGCCACCAGATAGGAGTGGTGTATTAAGTTGTACTACTCATTCCTCTCAGTTTAATACCTGTTATGTTACCTATCAGGGGACGTGTATATGGCATGGATTTTTGGAACAGGGAGATGGAAAAAGATGCTTGGTTGGACCTCCTACTTCGAATTTTGGGGCACTGCCAGTGCAATCTAAGGTGCCACCAGATAGGAGTGGTGTATTAACTTTGTGACGAAGTGCCCTTCGCCACTTTGTCTTGGAGAGGACTGTTTGCCAGCCTCCTGCCCTGCGACTATGGCCCTGGTACATATTGCCCTTCAAACACAGTATTCGGCCATACCAGAGTGTATGTCACTCATTCTGGCCCTTTACATACAGGGGGGTCATTCGGTACTTGCCCTGTGTGAACCATGATACCACAGAAAGCTATGCCATGGAGCCCATTCATATGATGAAAGACTATGGGAAAGACTTTAGCTACATGGCAATTGAATTGTGTGAAGATGATCTGAGCGCTATTCGGTAGTTTTGTGCGCTCAGATCCCAGCTGTAACGGAACCCATCACTGTTTTACCCTGTTTTATGATTATTTATTTCTTGGTTAAAATATGATCACATTGCTGTACTGTAGATATGTTGTTTTATGTTCTACAGAGTATATTGGCTCAGAATATCAAAGCGACTAGGCTAATAGATAATCCTGTTACAGATAAGAAAAGTCGACTGTATAAACTGTTTTCATTCTCAGATAAGAACAAAGAGGGCTGATTTAATCATTGTCTGATTATATCAAGGAGCCTCAGGGAGGGGTGACCACACCTATTGTCCTATATGTGTATTGTGTGGGGGATATGTAACATGTCTGTGTGTTATGTGAAAAACATACTTTTACTAACTTTTGAACCCCTGGTCTGATTCATGCCATTTTTTTAATATGTTGTTCCCCTGGGTGAGAGCTATTGAATGGTGCTGGACTTAAAGGTGTACCCCCTGTTTTTGGGGTACATCCAGAATGTGGTTAAAATTGTGTCTGTTTTAATTGTGTTACCTGTTATCTGAGGGGAGGAGACGTGGGGGTTGAACCATGTATCTAATTGGCTGTGATAATTATGTGGGTGTAGCCCTTCAGAGGGCACCATTGCATAAAAGGAGATTCCCTGTCATTAAAGTTATAGTTCTACATGACCCTTCAAAACGTAGTCTCATCTCGTTCTTAGAGGGGGGGTCGCTATATCCTACTGGGGATTGCTATGCTTTTGCATACTCCCTTGAGCTGTAACTACTGAACGCTTGTTCCTGGTGTGTCCTCCTTGGAGGAGAGGTCTTCCCCACACGGTCCTGGATGCTGGAGATTCATACAGGGTGGAAGGAAGACGGCTCGGCTCCAGCTAAACTACGGTGGTTGTGGAGTCTGTGGTGGTTGAGGTGTCCGGTGCGGTGCTTGTAGGCCTCGGCGCAAACTAGGACGCGTCTATCAACGGAGGTACCCGGTCGGGGTGCCAGGAGATCCGGTACATTGGTGGCAGTGGTGGGATGGCGTCCTAGTAAGAGGAAAAGCAGCACAGAGACACCGGTAACGTTTGGAGTTACAAATTGAGGGCAACGCTAGTATCCGTACAGCGCCCCTGGCTATAGCAGGATGGAACCGGCTAGTTTTCGGACAGCGTTCCATGATGAGGATGAGGAGGAGGCCGCGGACTACAGGGATGCAGACAGAAAGGAAATCTGGTATGATGCCCTGGAAGATGCCCAATGGCGGCGAGGTGAGAGTCTCCCCAGTGATGAGCAGCGGCTACAGAAGCGTGTGGCGATGCGGATGTATCTATTGGGAGAGCAGCCCCTGGATGAGTGGGTGACAAGACTGGAGACCCTGGTACGGCGAGAGATCTGGCTAGACAACGCATACCAGGCCCTCTGGTGGCATACCGTTCGACTTACCCCCTGGACGGCTGAACACGACTTACCGGAGGGAGATGATTATGATGGCCCGGGTTTATTATGGGATGCCTTGGAGGACGACATTGATCTTGGCAGCACAGAGGAGTCTAGGTTTTGGGACATCTACGACTACCGGATGGGCATGTATGTCTGGGATGACGAAGGCGAGGTGAGCAAAGACATGACCCACCTGGTAACAAGAGAGTGGGAGCTGGAGCAGGACTACCAACACCTGCTCAGCTTCGTGCAGCCCCAACCTACTCGACAAGCGGAACCAGACTTCATTGACTGGTCCTGGGATGACCTCCAGATGGCAGGTAGAGATGGGACTGAGGTCTCTCTACCGGCCCTACAGGGGGCAGAAGGTGTCGTCCTTCCCCCCCAGCAGCAGTGTGAACCCCAGGGGGCAGAAGGTGTCGTCCTTCCCCCCCAGTGGCAGGGTGAACCCCAGGGGGCTGAAGGTGTCGTCCTTCCCCCCCAGCAGCAGTGTGAACTCCAGGGGGCAGAAGGTGTTGTCCTTCCCCCCCAGCGGCAGTGTGAACCCCAGGGGGCAGAAGGTGTCGTCCTTCCCCCCCAGCGGCAGTGTGAACCCCAGGGGGCAGAAGGTGTCGTCCTTCCCCCCCAGCAGCAGTGTGAACCCCAGGGGGCAGAAGGTGTCGTCCTTCCCCCCAGCAGCAGTGTGAACCCCAGGGGGCAGAAGGTGTCGTCCTTCCCCCCAGCAGCAGTGTGAACCCCAGGGGGCTGAAGGTGTCGTCCTTCCCCCCCAGCAGCAGTGTGAACTCCAGGGGGCAGAAGGTGTTGTCCTTCCCCCCCAGCGGCAGTGTGAACCCCAGGGGGCAGAAGGTGTCGTCCTTCCCCCCCAGCGGCAGTGTGAACCCCAGGGGGCAGAAGGTGTCGTCCTTCCCCCCCAGCAGCAGTGTGAACCCCAGGGGGCAGAAGGTGTCGTCCTTCCCCCCAGCAGCAGTGTGAACCCCAGGGGGCAGAAGGTGTCATCCTTCCCCCCAGCGGCAGTGTGAACCCCAGGGGGCAGAAGGTGTCGTCCTTCCCCCCCAGCGGCAGTGTGAACCCCAGGGGGCAGAAGGTGTCGTCCTTTCCCCCCAGCGACAGTTTACCCTAACCAGGGGAGACACCAATCTCCCAGACGGCGCAGATGGGACCGTGGTCTCTGCGCCCACAGCTTGTCCAGACCCCCAACTACCCTCACTGGGACAACCGGAGGAGGGGGTAAGTACAAATTCCCCTCCCCAGCTAACTCCTAATGTGGCCCCAGGGTTAACAGAGGAAATGTTAACCCCCACTGACCCCCACCTTTCCCTGGCTACTGAGCCGGAATATGCCCCAAGTACCCCAGCAGAAGAGCTGACAGCGGGGCAGAGTGCAGTCGGCCTCTGCCCTCCCTTTGTCCCGTGTACAGAGCAGGATGTCCTGCAGGTTACACCAGCAGAAGAGCTGGCATCAGGGCAGAGTGCCGCTGGCCTCTGCCCCTCAAGTCCCCTCAGCGTGTTGCCCCATCACCACAGCGAAATATCCAGGTGCCGTAACGGTTTGTTGTGGGTGGGCTGCTCTTGCACTTTGTTGTTGTGGGGGGGCTGCTCTAGCACTGGTTTATTTTGGGTTGGTGGATCGTCTAATGGAGGCACTGACCGGCAGAAGGTCAGGTGCCTGGTTAGACTTCCCCCCAAAGGGGAGATGTGTGACGAAGTGCCCTTCGCCACTTGGTCTTGGAGAGGATTGTTTGCCAGCCTCCTGCCCTGCGACTATGGCCCTGGTACATATTGCCCTTCAAACACAGTATTCGGCCATACCAGAGTGTATGTCACTCATTCTGGCCCTTTACATATTCGGTACTTGCCCTGTGTGAACCATGATACCACAGAAAGCTATGCCATGGAGCCCATTCATATGATGAAAGACTATGGGAAAGACTTTAGCTACATGGCAATTGAACTGTGTGAAGATGATCTGAGCGCTATTCGGTAGTTTTGTGCGCTCAGATCCCAGCTGTAACGGAACCCATCACTGTTTTACCCTGTTTTATGATTATTTACTTCTTGGTTAAAATATGATCACATTGCTGTACTGTAGATATGTTGTTTTATGTTCTACAGAGTATATTGGCTCAGAATATCAAAGCGACTAGGCTAATAGATAATCCTGTTACAGATAAGAAAAGTCGACTGTATAAACTGTTTTCATTCTCAGATAAGAACAAAGAGGGCTGATTTAATCATTGTCTGATTATATCAAGGAGCCTCAGGGAGGGGTGACCACACCTATTGTCCTATATGTGTATTGTGTGGGGGATATGTGACATGTCTGTGTGTTATGTGAAAAACATACTTTTACTAACTTTTGAACCCCTGGTCTGATTCATGCCATTTTTTTAATATGTTGTTCCCCTGGGTGAGAGCTATTGAATGGTGCTGGACTTAAAGGTGTACCCCCTGTTTTTGGGGTACATCCAGAATGTGGTTAAAATTGTGTCTGTTTTAATTGTGTTACCTGTTATCTGAGGGGAGGAGACGTGGGGGTTGAACCATGTATCTAATTGGCTGTGATAATTATGTGGGTGTAGCCCTTCAGAGGGCACCATTGCATAAAAGGAGATTCCCTGTCATTAAAGTTATAGTTCTACTTGACCCTTCAAAACGTAGTCTCATCTCGTTCTTAGAGGGGGGGTCGCTATATCCTACTGGGGATTGCTATGCTTTTGCATACTCCCTTGAGCTGTAACTACTGAACGCTTGTTCCTGGTGTGTCCTCCTTGGAGGAGAGGTCTTCCCCACACGGTCCTGGATGCTGGAGATTCATACAGGGTGGAAGGAAGACGGCTCGGCTCCAGCTAAACTACGGTGGTTGTGGAGTCTGTGGTGGTTGAGGTGTCCGGTGCGGTGCTTGTAGGCCTCGGCGCAAACTAGGACGCGTCTATCAACGGAGGTACCCGGTCGGGGTGCCAGGAGATCCGTTACATTGGTGGCAGTGGTGGGATGGCGTCCTAGTAAGAGGAAAAGCAGCACAGAGACACCGGTAACGTTTGGAGTTACAAATTGAGGGCAACGCTAGTATCCGTACAGCGCCCCTGGCTACAGCAGGATGGAACCGGCTAGTTTTCGGACAGCGTTCCATGATGAGGATGAGGAGGAGGCCGCGGACTACAGGGATGCAGACAGAAAGGAACTCTGGTATGATGCCCTGGAAGATGCCCAATGGCGGCGAGGTGAGAGTCTCCCCAGTGATGAGCAGCGGCTACAGAAGCGTGTGGCGATGCGGATGTATCTATTGGGAGAGCAGCCCCTGGATGAGTGGGTGACAAGACTGGAGACCCTGGTACGGCGAGAGATCTGGCTAGACAACGCATACCAGGCCCTCTGGTGGCATACCGTTCGACTTACCCCCTGGACGGCTGAACACGACTTACCGGAGGGAGATGATTATGATGGCCCGGGTTTATTATGGGATGCCTTGGAGGACGACATTGATCTTGGCAGCACAGAGGAGTCTAGGTTTTGGGACATCTACGACTACCGGATGGGCATGTATGTCTGGGATGACGAAGGCGAGGTGAGCAAAGACATGACCCACCTGGTAACAAGAGAGTGGGAGCTGGAGCAGGACTACCAACACCTGCTCAGCTTCGTGCAGCCCCAACCTACTCGACAAGCGGAACCAGACTTCATTGACTGGTCCTGGGATGACCTCCAGATGGCAGGTAGAGATGGGACTGAGGTCTCTCTACCGGCCCTACAGGGGGCAGAAGGTGTCGTCCTTCCCCCCCAGCGGCAGTGTGAACCCCAGGGGGCAGAAGGTGTCGTCCTTCCCCCCCAGTGGCAGGGTGAACCCCAGGGGGCTGAAGGTGTCGTCCTTCCCCCCCAGCAGCAGTGTGAACTCCAGGGGGCAGAAGGTGTTGTCCTTCCCCCCCAGCGGCAGTGTAAACCCCAGGGGGCAGAAGGTGTCGTCCTTCCCCCCCAGCGGCAGTGTGAACCCCAGGGGGCAGAAGGTGTCGTCCTTCCCCCCCAGCAGCAGTGTGAACCCCAGGGGGCAGAAGGTGTCGTCCTTCCCCCCAGCAGCAGTGTGAACCCCAGGGGGCAGAAGGTGTCATCCTTCCCCCCCAGCGGCAGTGTGAACCCCAGGGGGCAGAAGGTGTCGTCCTTCCCCCCCAGCGGCAGTGTGAACCCCAGGGGGCAGAAGGTGTCGTCCTTTCCCCCCAGCGACAGTTTACCCTAACCAGGGGAGACACCAATCTCCCAGACGGCGCAGATGGGACCGTGGTCTCTGCGCCCACAGCTTGTCCAGACCCCCAACTACCCTCACTGGGACAACCGGAGGAGGGGGTAAGTACAAATTCCCCTCCCCAGCTAACTCCTAATGTGGCCCCAGGGTTAACAGAGGAAATGTTAACCCCCACTGACCCCCACCTTTCCCTGGCTACTGAGCCGGAATATGCCCCAAGTACCCCAGCAGAAGAGCTGACAGCGGGGCAGAGTGCAGTCGGCCTCTGCCCTCCCTTTGTCCCGTGTACAGAGCAGGATGTCCTGCAGGTTACACCAGCAGAAGAGCTGGCATCAGGGCAGAGTGCCGCTGGCCTCTGCCCCTCAAGTCCCCTCAGCGTGTTGCCCCATCACCACAGCGAAATATCCAGGTGCCGTAACGGTTTGTTGTGGGTGGGCTGCTCTTGCACTTTGTTGTTGTGGGGGGGCTGCTCTAGCACTGGTTTATTTTGGGTTGGTGGATCGTCTAATGGAGGCACTGACCGGCAGAAGGTCAGGTGCCTGGTTAGACTTCCCCCCAAAGGGGAGATGTGTGACGAAGTGCCCTTCGCCACTTGGTCTTGGAGAGGATTGTTTGCCAGCCTCCTGCCCTGCGACTATGGCCCTGGTACATATTGCCCTTCAAACACAGTATTCGGCCATACCAGAGTGTATGTCACTCATTCTGGCCCTTTACATATTCGGTACTTGCCCTGTGTGAACCATGATACCACAGAAAGCTATGCCATGGAGCCCATTCATATGATGAAAGACTATGGGAAAGACTTTAGCTACATGGCAATTGAACTGTGTGAAGATGATCTGAGCGCTATTCGGTAGTTTTGTGCGCTCAGATCCCAGCTGTAACGGAACCCATCACTGTTTTACCCTGTTTTATGATTATTTACTTCTTGGTTAAAATATGATCACATTGCTGTACTGTAGATATGTTGTTTTATGTTCTACAGAGTATATTGGCTCAGAATATCAAAGCGACTAGGCTAATAGATAATCCTGTTACAGATAAGAAAAGTCGACTGTATAAACTGTTTTCATTCTCAGATAAGAACAAAGAGGGCTGATTTAATCATTGTCTGATTATATCAAGGAGCCTCAGGGAGGGGTGACCACACCTATTGTCCTATATGTGTATTGTGTGGGGGATATGTGACATGTCTGTGTGTTATGTGAAAAACATACTTTTACTAACTTTTGAACCCCTGGTCTGATTCATGCCATTTTTTTAATATGTTGTTCCCCTGGGTGAGAGCTATTGAATGGTGCTGGACTTAAAGGTGTACCCCCTGTTTTTGGGGTACATCCAGAATGTGGTTAAAATTGTGTCTGTTTTAATTGTGTTACCTGTTATCTGAGGGGAGGAGACGTGGGGGTTGAACCATGTATCTAATTGGCTGTGATAATTATGTGGGTGTAGCCCTTCAGAGGGCACCATTGCATAAAAGGAGATTCCCTGTCATTAAAGTTATAGTTCTACTTGACCCTTCAAAACGTAGTCTCATCTCGTTCTTAGAGGGGGGGTCGCTATATCCTACTGGGGATTGCTATGCTTTTGCATACTCCTAAGGTGCCACTAGATAGGAGTCATGTATTATGTTGTACTACTCATTCTTATCAGTTTAATACCTGTTACGTTACCTATCAGGGGACGTGTATATGGCATGGATTTTTGGAACAGGGAGATGGAAAAAGATGCTTGGTCGGACCTCCTACTTCGAATTTTGGGGCACTGCACGTGCAATCTAAGGTGCCACCAGATAGGAGTGGTGTATTAAGTTGTACAACTCATTCCTATCAGTTTAATACCTGTTACGTTACCTATCAGGGGACGTGTATATGGCATGGATTTTTGGAACAGGGAGATGGAAAAAGATGCTTGGTCGGACCTCCTACTTCGAATTTGGGGCACTGCACGTGCAATTTAAGGTGCCACCAGATAGGAGTGGTGTATTAAGATGTACTACTCATTCCTACCAGTTTAATACCTGTTACGTTACCTATCAGGGGACGTGTATATGGCATGGATTTTTGGAACAGGGAGATGGAAAAAGATGCTTGGTCGGACCTCCTACTTCGAATTTGGGGCACTGCATGTGCAATCTAAGGTGCCACCAGATAGGAGTGGTGTATTAAGTTGTACAACTCATTCCTATCAGTTTAATACCTGTTACGTTACCTATCAGGGGACGTGTATATGGCATGGATTTTTGGAACAGGGAGATGGAAAAAAATGCTTGGTCGGACCTCCTACTTCGAATTTTGGGGCACTGCACGGGCAATCTAAGGTGCCACCAGATAGGAGTGGTGTATTAAGTTGTACTACTCATTCCTATCAGTTTTATACCTGTTACGTTACCTATCAGGGGACGTGTATATGGCATGGATTTTTGGAACAGGGAGATGGAAAAAGATGCTTGGTCGGACCTCCTACTTCGAATTTGGGGCACTGCACGTGCAATCTAAGGTGCCACCAGATAGGAGAGGTGTATTAAGTTGTACTACTCATTCCTATCAGTTTAATACCTGTTACGTTACCTATCAGGGGACGTTTATTTGGCATGGATTTTTGGAACAGGGAGATGGAAAAAGATGCTTGGTCGGACCTCCTACTTCGAATTTGGGGCACTGCACGTGCAATCTAAGGTGCCACCAGATAGGAGTGGTGTATTAAGTTGTACTACTCATTCCTATCAGTTTAATACCTGTTACATTACCTATCAGGGGACGTGTAAATGGCATGGATTTTTGGAACAGGGAGATGGAAAAAGATGCTTGGTCGGCCCTCCTACTTCTAATTTGGGGCACTGCACGTGCAATCTAAGGTGCCAGCAGATAGGAGTGGTGTATTAAGTTGTACTACTCATTCCTATCTGTCTAATACCTGTTCCGTCACCTATCTTTCCTCCCAATAGCACATTCTATATGTCATCAACCGGCCTGTGTGTATTTAGAGAACCACACTTTAAGGCCCTTAACCTGGGACAAGGTGGCTTGGCTATCAGAATTGCATCAGAGCCTTAAAAGCTTGCCAAACCCCCTAATCAGACACTCACTATCATACTGGAAATGGGCCAAGAAACACACAGGTTTGTTCCCTGGATCCACCCAAATGACCCCAATTGTTGACCACCCTCAGGCCCCGAAACACATGAGCACAACATCACAACACTGGTGGAGGTCAAGGAAACTAGACTGGGAGACTGGATAGTAAAGGGCTAGATGCTCACCTATGAGGAACTGAGGGACAAGCATGAGCTACCACTGTCAGAACATTACAATTACTGTAGGCTGAGGCATTTCACACACTCCCTGACCCAGAAACAGGGGACACCGGTCTTAAATTGGTTCTCCAAAATTTGTAAAGATAAACCTCTATCAAGGGGGATCATTGGGTCGCTTTACAAATATAAAACATTTGTTACTGGTTGAAGCGACACTGGAGGAAGGACCGGAGTGGGGGAGCCCTGGAGAGCCTTCAGAAGCAACCGGCGGCAAAATCATCCCAGGAAAGGAGAGGTCGCTCACTGAAGCCTGCCCTAGGGTAACCCAAGGGTGATTGCCCAGGTTAGATATTGTAAATAATAAGCTAATACTGCTGGAGGGATGATAGCTAATAGGACTTTGGTGTTCCCTGCAGACATACTCTTTACTATTGTCTGTTTTACCATGTTTTAGGCATCTCTTAAATTGCAATCACAGTAGAAAAAAAAGAAAAAATATTAACCTAAAAAGTAAAAATAAGAAGGAATAACCAGCTAACTTTCACAAAATGTCTTTATTGTAAATATGTATTTTTGCACAACTGTTATGCAAGACTGTTCAAAAATGCTTTATTTTTCATTACATGCTGTACGCCTTCTGACAATAAAAGAATTTAAATGCAAAAATTAGGTATTGTTGCAGCGACCAGAAAAATGGATGTTACTTTGTGGACCATTATTAGCTCAAGGCAGCTCATATATCAGGCTTTTTTTTATCAAATGTATCGCCCACTGTCAGTCCCTTCGGGATCCATCCCTCATTCATCTTAATAAAGGTGAGGTTATCTAGACTTTTTTGACCTAGGCGACTTCTCTTATCAGTGACAAAACCTCCTGCTGCACTGAAGGTCCTTTCTGACAGGACACTTGAAGCGGGGCAGGACAGAAGTTCTATGGCAAATTGGGATAGCTCAGGCCACAGGGCAAGCGTGCACACCCAGTAGTAAAGGGGTTCATCGCTCCTCATAGTGTCGATATCTGTAGTTATGGCGAGGTAGTCTGTTACCTGACGGTCGAGTCGTTCTCTGAGGGTGGACCCCGAAGGGCTGTGGCGATGCATAGGACTTAAAAAGCTCTGCCTGTCCTCCATCAACAACACGTCTGTAAAGCGTCCTCTCCTTGCCGGCGTGGTCATGGGATGATTATGTTCACCTCTTCCACTGTTAGATTGCCTTTGTGCTGTGACATCACCCTTAAAAGCTGTGTAAAGCATACTTTTTAATTTATTTTGGTAGTGCTGCATCCTTTCCGACTTGTGGTAATTCGGTAACATTTCAGGCACTTTCTGCTTATACCGGGGGTCTAGTAGCGTGGACACCCAGTACATGTCGTTCTCCTTCATCCTTTTTATACGAGGGTCCCTCAACAGGCACGACAGCATTAAAGACCCCATTTGCACAAGGTTGGATGCCGAGCTAGTCATGTCCCGTTCCTCGTCCTCAGTGATCTCACTGAAGATGTTCTTCCCCCCAGCCACGTACAACACCACGGGTACCAGATAGGTGACAACGAGCACCCTGGAATGCCTGTTGTGGTTGGTCTTCCTCCTCCTCCTCAAAGCCACATTCCTCCTCTGACTCCTCTTCCTCACAATCCTCTTCCAGCGTTGCCGCAGGTCCAGCAAGCGATGCTGATAAGGCTGTTTCTGGCCGTGATGGTGACCACAACTCTTCCTATTTCTCTTCAGGCTCATCTACGGCCTGATCCAGCACTCTTCGCAGGGCATGCTCCAGGAAGAGAACAAATGGTATGATGTCGCTGATGGTGCCCTGGGTGCGACTGACCAGGTTTGCCACCTCCTCAAAAGGACGCATAAGCCTACAGGCATTGCGCATGAGCGTCCAGTAACGTGGCAAAAAAATCCCCAGCTCTGCAGAGGCTGTCCTAGAACCCTGGTCATACAAATACTCGTTAACGGCCTTTTCTTGTTGGAGCAGGCGTTCGAACATTAGGAGTGTTGAATTCCAACGTGTCGGCCTGTCTAAAATCAAGCACCTTGCTGGCAGGTTGTTTCGCCGCTGGATATCTGTAAAGTGCGCCATAGACGTGTAGGAAATGGGCACACACCTTCCTGGCCTGCTTCAGGACGTCCTATAAGCCTGGGTGCTTATGCACAAAGCGTTGTACAATCAGATTACATACATGTGCCATGCACGGCACATGTGTCAACTTGCCCAAATTCAATGCCGCCAACAAATTTCTTCCGTTGTCACAAAGCACTTTGCCGATCTCCAGTTGGTGCAGAGTCAGCCACTGATCCACCTGTGTGTTCAGGGCTGACAGGAGTGCTGGTCCGGTGTGACTTTCAGGGAAGTCAACCCCAAGACGGCGTGACACTGCCCTATCCGGGATGTGGAATAGTACCTGTGGAGCTGGGGGGGGGGGGGGGTACCGTTGATGTGGAGCAAGACATAGCAGCAGCAGAAGAGTACTCAGCCGAGGAGGTTATGGGAGAGGATTGAGTAGGAGGAGTAGAGGAGGTGGCAGCAGGCCTGCCTGCAAGTCGTGTCGGTGTCACCAACTCCTCTGCAGAGCCACGTATTCCATGCTTGGCAGCCGTCACCAGGTTTACCCAATGCGCAGTGTAGGTGATATACCTGCCCTGACCATGCTTTGCAGACCAGGTATCCATGGTCAGATGGACCCTTGCCCCAACACTGTGTGCCAGAGATGCCATTACTTCCTTTTGCACAATAGAGTACAGGTTGGGGATTGCCTTTTGTGCAAAGAAATTTCCGCCGGTTACCTTCCACTGCGGTGTCCCAATATGCCTCAGACTCCACCAGCTTGTATGGTAAAAGCTGGCGGGCTATGAGTTCAGACAAGCCAGCTGTCAGTTGCCGGGCAAGGGGGTTACTTTGTGACATTGGCTTCTTACGCTCAAACATGTCCTTGACAGACACCTGACTGTGGGCAGATGAGCAGGGACTGCTCAGGGCGAGACACAGAGTGGCGGATGGTTGAGAGGGGGCAAGCAGGGCAGCAGTGGTTGACGTGGCTGAAGATGCTGGATCAGGAGGAGGATGGCGGCTTTGACTTTGTGTGCTGCTTGTACTGATGTGTTGATCCCATAGGCGTTTGTGATGTGACATCATGTGCCTTCGCAAATAAGTTGTACCTAGGTGGGTGTTGGACTTCCCACGACTCAGTTTATTTTCGTACAGGTTGCAAATGGCATCACTGTTGTCACAGGCAGACACACGAAAAAATTGCCACACTGCTGAGCTCTGCAATGACGGCATACTGGTGGTGGCAAAAGCATGCGTTGACTGGCGTGCTGTCTGGCTGACCCCGGGTGCTGATGCATGCTGTCTGACTGTGCCACTAGCTACTTTTGACGACCTCCCACTGCTTCCAACTTGTCTCCTCCTCCTCTCTGTCTCCCCATCTGAACTTTCCTCCTGTTCTTCTTCTCTTATAGCGGGCACTCACGTGACATCCACGGACGCATCGTCATCATCAACCGCTTCACTTGTATCTGACAACTCAACAAAGGAAGCAGCACCGGGTACAACATCATTATCATCATCAGACCGTACGTCCATGTGTGTAATGCTGCCTGACTGGGACATATCCCTGTTATCTACATCCTCTGGCACTAATGTTTGTGCATCACTCATTTCTTCCAACGGATGTGTAAATAACTCTGCTGACGGATCAAGTGAAGCGGCTGTGGTGCTAGTGTTGGTGGTGGCGGCAGGCGGGCGAGTGGTAACTGGAGAGGTGCAGAAGCTAAGCTGGAGGAGGATGGTGCGTCTAGGTTCCGAGCGGAAGCTGTAGAAGATTGGGTGTCCTGTGTTAGCCAGTCAACCATGTCCTCAGAACTGTTCAAGTTCAGGGTACGTTGCCTCTGAAAACTAGGCATTATTCTAGGGCCAAATGGAATCACAGCACCACTACGGCCCCTGTGGGGTGGCCTGCTTCTGCCTGTCATTTTTTTTACGATTAGTGGTACTATGCGTGCAAGCTACTGTGACACCAAATATGAGTGTCATTGCGCACTGGCAAAAGTTGGCATACTAGATGCAATAGGCCTCACACACACGCCTGTAGGCAGGCTACTGATATTCAATCGATTACAGTAAAAAAAGGGTTGTTTTTTTTTCACTGCACACTACGGTTGCACTAGATATGAGTGTCACTGTGCACTGGCAAAAGTTGGCAGACTAGATGCAATAGGCCTCACACACACGCCTTTAGGCAGTCAACTGATATTTAATCGATTACAGTAAAAAAAGGGTTGTTTTATTTCACTGCACAGTACTGTGACACCAGATATGAGTGTCACGGTGCACTGGCAAAAGTTGGCAGACTAGATGCAATAGGCCTCACACACATGCTAGCAGGCAGGCATATGCAATTAGATTACAAAGAAAAAAATAATAAAATAAAATAAAAAGGGCTTTTTGCTGTCCTTGCAGCAGATATCAAAGGAGTCCTTCAGGTGTGTAGTTAAAGCTAAATACACAGCCTGGCTATCTATTTCCCTATTAAATCAACAGCAGGTAGAATATATCTCCTCTCTCAACGAATGCAGCTACAGAATTATTCTAAAATGGAGGCTGTCATACAGATGGAAGGCTCTGGAAGGGAGTGTATGCTGCTGATTGGCTGGAATGTGTCTGCTGACTGTAAAGTGCAGGGTCAAAGTTTCCTCAATGATAAAGAATAGGGGCCGGACTGAAACGCGAACATTCGAAAATCGCTGCGAATAGTTCTCCGGAGTGATAGTTAAGTGAATTGAGTAAACTCAATTATAAACAGTGTTTTTTTGTCAATAGAAAGCATAATCTATTTACAAAGCTGTCTTTTTTGAGAAAGCAATATTAAGCTTAATTACACTAGTTTCTTGATGTTAGTAGATATGTTTACTGAGTGCCTGTAGGGAAAAATGCAGTACCTGTACTGACTACCTTTAATGGAAGGTTTAAAATAAAGCCGCATATTTTTCATGGGTTAGAGTCCTTGAATGAGAGTAATCACAAAAACTGGATGTCCCTTCATAAATGTACAGTTATTAAAATGTAACTCCAACTTAATATCTTCCTGTATGATTCTGATTATTTAACACCTGTACAGGTATATGTAGTTACCATGACAGTTCCTGAGCCTATGACCCTATGTGAAATTATACTAGTTACAAGAAATACTTCATAATGTATGAGACCAAGTATACAAGATGTTGAGAGAAAGAATGCCTCCTGGAGACAGAATGGGGATGGGGGGATTTGACCGGGCTTTGGGCAAGGTAGTGGAGTGGTTAATATTTAGGGCTAGGGTAGGGTTCGTGATAGGAGTAAGGAGGTAACTACTGCCTCTTGTCAGTGCACACGGGGAAGGACAATGGGTTCACCTATAGTGGATCAGTTAATTGCTCAACTGAAGGCCCAAGTGGCCGAACATGGACATGAATGGCTGACGGCCATCGGGGAGGAGGCTGAGCTGACGGGACAATGGCTTGATAAAGAGCCTGCACCTAGGCCCAGTTCAGGTCGCCCGGCGATCGGGCGGCCGGTGAGGCGGTGTCCGGAGGTGGCGACCCCCAGGAGAAGAAGAAGCAGCAGTGTACCTGGAGGACAGCCGGAGGCCTTGCAGAGTGTTGGAGCGAGGAGGAGGAACATTGTGATGCAGAAGATCGTGGGTGGCCCCTTACCTAAAGCAAAACAGGGGCAGGAGGTCCAGGAGAGGTGACGGCGGTCGACAAGGATGGTGGAGGCCGTGGTTCATGCTGAAGAGGCGGCATGCGGTGAGCCAAGGGTGATGGCAAGACGGAGCCGCATCGTCGGATGAGATCAATGCGCGCAAGAATCTCCGGCATGCCAGCGTGGTAGTCGGCGGTAACGCTGCGTCCAGTCACAGGAGGTCTGAAACCACAGTAACAGCTGGGGGAGATAAGACGTCATCCCTGAGGTCTGCAGGAGGCCCGAGCAGCGGAGCACAGCCAGAAGGAGAGGCAGGATTGCCAGGTGACCAGGGAGGAGGGAGGCAAGCACCACAAATGAGGCTTCGACAGACAGGGGATTCTGCAGAAGAGAGAAAGAAGGCAGGAGGAAGGGGAACAGGAAGATGAGGAGGAGTGCAGCATTGGTGGAGTTGCAGTGTGCCAGGGGGTAAGGAGTGGAGAGAGGCACAAGACAGGTTAGTGGAGATGAATTGTGAGAGGAGGATGGAGTTTCCTCGGAGGAGAGTGTCAGCGGGCAACAGCAGTGGGAAGATGGAAAGGCTGGCAGAAGCATGAGAAGATTGGCATAACCAAGTTTTAGGATGGAAGGAGCAGTAGGTAGAAGCATTGCCTCAGAGGACTGTCCTGTCTCTTTGACATTTTCCCCAAAGGACCGACCAACAAGCATGAGAGGAGTGCAGCTGGTCAGTGGTACGTCAGGATCACCGGCATGTGAGCAGGATGGAACAAGGAGGTCTGAGGAGCAACGGAGGCAGCAAGTTTCACCTATGTCTAAAGGAGGTCAAGAGAATCAAGCAGGAGGTCCCGGGAGGGGTCAGAGCAGCTAGAAGCGGAAGGTGAGAGCCGAAGGCATGCCCCCTCTTCTGATCACAGGTATAGGAGGTCCCTGCATGGATCCCGTCATAGGCGTGGGAGGCCTGTTTTCGCTTTACGCAGGAGCAGAGCAACCTCTTCTCCAAGGAGGAGGTCTAGGTCAAGAAGAAGGACAGCATCCCAAGATGGTGAAGTCGGTGGGCGCACGATGAGAAGTTTAGACAGAAAATGGCATTAACATGCAGTGGGATGACAGGGATATGGGGAGTTGGCTTAAGATTGTCACCCCTTTACATCAGTGGTGGGCTCTGTCCAGAAATCTTTGGGGTCAGGAAAAAAGGGTTATTGCTTTGCCCATAATGAGAGTTCTTGTAAGTGGGGATCTTCCTGCAAGTTTAGGCATGAATGTTCTGAATGCAGTAATGTTCACCCCCTTTTTTGTTGCTTAAAGAAGCTTAAGTCCCAAAAGGCAGGTGAATCATCTGAAAAAGGGGAGGACCCCAGTAGTGCTAAGAAGGATGTTACATAGTTACATAGTTACATAGTAATTAAGGTTGAAAAAAGACTTTCAGTCCATCAAGTTCAACCTGTTAAGATCTCCTCTGATCTGCAATATGCGGATTAGTTATTAATTAATTTGTTGATTAAATAATTATTAATAGTATAGTATTGGAGGATGAATAAAGAGTTAGTCCCTCAAGTTCAACTTTTTTAGATCTCTATTGATCTTTTTAATGTGCACTATTTATTATTAATTGTTAACTGATCCAGAGTTGGGTTGGTTAGATCAGTATGCTAGGTGTGAGGGTTGCTTAGCGGACGCTGGTTTGTTGTATCTGTGGCGGTGGGTGAGGTAGGTTGTCCGCCTAATTTAAAATCTGCTAAGGATTTTCCTGAGGTGGTAATGGGTAATCTTCTGGATGAAGTTGAGAAAGGAAGGATGGCAGGCCCTTTTCAGGAGTCGCCGGTCAGTAATTTGAGGATTTCTCCGTTTTGTTTAGTGGCTAAAAAAGAAGTGGGGAAGTTTAGGTTAATTCATCATCTCTCTTTTCCAAAAGGTTTGTCAGTGAATGATGGTATTAGCAAGGAACTGTCAGTGTCGCTGCTCAGGAGAGCAGGTAGATTTGCATTGTTGGCGAAAGTGGATATTAAGTCTGCTTTTCGGTTACTGCCAGTCCACCCTGATTCCCATCATTTGTTGGGTTGCGTGATTTTAGATCAAATATTTGTTGATTTGTGCCTTCCCATGGGTTGTTCGGTTTCATGTTCTTATATTGAGAAATTTAGTTAGTTTCTGGAGTGGGTAATTTGTAAGAAAGCTGATCTGTTTTCTGTGGTTCATTACTTAGATTATTTAGTATTTGTAGGCCCTGCTGAGTCATCTTCATGCTCCCAGTTGTGAAAATGTTTTCAGGATATGGCTGAGAAGTTTGGCATTCCATTGGCTGGTGATAAAACAGTGGGGCCATGTCACATCCTTAGTTTTTTGGGCATTGAACTTTACACTATTCGCTTTGAGTGTAGGCTTACGGTTGGTGATGGTTAGGGATTTAAGGAAGGATGTGTTAGCAGTGAGGGCAGCTAAGAAGGTTACTTTGAAGGTTGTGCAGTCTTTGCTTGGTAAACTTAATTTTTCTTGCCGGATTATACTGATGGGTTGAATATTTAGTAGGATTCTGTCATTGTCCACAGCAGGGGTTAGTCAACTGCATCATTATATATCATAAGGCTGATCTGCGTATTTGGTTTGAGTTCTTGAAACACTTCATTGGTAGCACAATGATTTTAAAAGAACCGGTGGTTAATGGTGTTCTTCAGCTTTATACTGATGCGGTGGGGGCAAAAGGTTTTGGGGCTTACTTTAATGGTGGGTGGTGTGCTCAGGCATGGCCTGTCTGGTGGATAAGTAGTAATCTTACAAAAAACTTAACTTTTCTGGAATTATTCACCATAGTGGTGGCTATTTGCCTGTGTGGTGATAGCCTGAGGAATAGACATGTAGTTTTCCACTGTGATAACTTAAGTGTATTACAAGCGATCAATGACTCCGGTCATAAACTTCTTGAGGCAATTGGTACTTAAATGTCTACAGTTGAATATTTTGGTGAGGTCATCTCATATTCCCAGGGGTAAAGAATATTATAGCTGATGCGTTGTCGAGATTTAAATGGGAGCTGTTTAGAAAGTTGGCACCATAAGCGGATCCCACACCATTTCCTTCAAGTTTCTGGCATCTGGATAGCTGCATTTAGTACTAATCATTACTATGGGTATTGAGTACTGCCTGTGGGATGCTCTGCTTGGGGATGAAACCATTGAATTTATGGATAGTGGGTCACTCCTACATATATTGGGCGAGGAGGGCAGCTTCGTTTATAGAGCAAGGATGACAGATGGGGTTTTCCGAAGAGGCTGTAGTGTGCAAATGGTTTGGAGTAAGGGGAATGAAATGGGAACAGGTACTTTTTACGGTTGTGGGTTACGCCAGGGTGTCTCGTCCTCTGGAGTTATTAGTCATTCGTGCTGTGGGGAATGATTTGGGAACCATACCAATTAGAGAGCTTATCCGGTCTATGAAAAGGGATGTGTTGAGGTTACTTGAGTTGTACCTGGGTTTGTTTATAATCTGGTCACAGATTACGCCTAGACTGCAGTGGAGGGGGGCTTGGGACCCAAAAAAGTTGGATAAGGCTAGACTGAGGCTTAATAAGATCATGGCTTCTTTTATAAGGAGGTTGGGAGGTTTTTCCATAAGGCACAGAGATTTAGAAACTCCTGAAGCTTGTGAGTTTTATCTTAAGGATGTGGTACACCTCAATGAGGTAGGTTTATCATTATTCAATTATACTCTCGAAGTGAGTATTGTTCAGGCCATGGAGCTCTTTGGTGGCACTGAGCCTGGCCAGATTGCGGGTGGTGGGGGTGCTGCATCAACTTAGGAGCTCAATTACCGTAAGGTATCTGGTATGGTTGGTTCCAGAGGTCTCATGGGCACGGGGTTCCAATGGGCCTCTGGAAGGGGTTTGAGCTCCTTAATCCAGGTGATGCAGCTACCTCTGGTCATTTATGTTGATTGGTTTACAAATAAAAGCTGTAGCCTGTTTATACCCAAGGTGGAGTTCTTGAGTCGTTATTTATTGAGGGGTGTCTTTACCGGACTGAGTCACAAATTCTTAGGTTAACACATTTACTGACTAAAAATGATCAGTGCAGCTTAACATTATGTAAATGACCAGTGATGCTTTACTGAATGAATAGGAGTAGTGTAACTTTTATTAATTAATATGACCAATAGAGCTTTACATAATGTAAAGGACCAGTGGAGCATTATTGAATAGAAGCAGTGAAGCTTTTAACCATCTATTGTACCCTGATAATGTTGTGTTTACTCTCTATAAATACTTCTCTCTCTACCAACTTGTTGAGAAGCCCAAGTTTTTAGAATTTTTTAAAATTTTATTTCATAGAGTAAACATGCAATTATCAAAGTAAAACAGCTCATTTTCATTCATTAAAGCTCCATGGCTCCTTTTCATTCAATACATTTTTTTACTTGTCATAAGTAGTTCAACTACATCTGTTTATTCTTGTTGATCGCTATCTTCATCACTCCCTATGTTTTTTAAATATTTCTTGCTATATCCTTGGCAACAGGACCTGCCACATTTTTTGCATACTTAAGAAACTCATGAATAACTTCTTCTTGCCTTGATAAATGAACATTTGTTAAATTGTTATCAGTTGCATTATCCAATTTCAAGGCAGGCCTCAAATTATGCCAGGTTTTCTTAAGTGTAGATGCTTTCACCTTCTCTTACATTCTAGCACAAACCAAAGAACTTCTTTTGAGTTAAATGATTTAAGTTCACTACGGACTTTCCAGCATTCACCTTATCTAACATACGTGAAGGATACTTTGAGTCTCATTCAATTGAGGCTTTCCGGAGATCTGGACTGACAAGTGGAGCCAGCAGGTTATTTTGCTATTCAATTGGCGTCAGTTTGCAGGCTCCGATTGAGTTAGGGTCTCCGAGCTGCTATTTATATCGATTTTAGAAATCGAAAGTTAATGCCCTCCAAGCCTTTGATCTTTCACTGTTGATATGCTAAAGTCGCAAATCACTATTCATTTGCTCCGATTCCCCCTCGCTAGCCACTCCGTCAAGCCCGCAAATGGCAAATATCTAACCACAAGTTAATGATACCAAGGAGGTCTCGCAAAGTGCTTAATGACAAATCGGAGCACTTTAAGAGCAAATAAAAAAACAATACTGTACTTTTATTAAGAGTGAAAGTGATGTTAGGTCTTAGAATTAATAGCACAACATTCTCCAACTCAAGTCATGTTCAATTTTCGTGTTATATCAATCACGGCAATCAATGTGAAGTCCTATGGGCTTCAACCTCCAAGCCCATAGGACTTTGAAATCCAACCTCTATTTTTCAAAGTCCAAAGGGGTTGGAGGTTGAAGCCTGTAGGACTTTGAAAAATGAAGGTTGGATTTCAAAGTCCTATGGCCTTCACTTATGAGTTACAGGCTTGGAGGTTGGACATGATGATGATCTCTATTTCCATTGGCTGTTTCTGCATCGGGACTTACAGGCTTGCTCCCCTAACATGTACAAGCCTCGAAATGCTACGTCCGACGGCATGGTGTTTTCCAATTTTCAGGACCAGCACCTAACTTGCGGGTCCAGCCAATTGAATAGCACTGCAATCGGAGACCAAATGGAGCCGGCAACTCAATTGTAGGCATTTAGCTGTCTGCAATCGAGTTGCAAGCCATGAATTGAATGAGGCTCTTTGACTTTAGAGAGCGCAGTATTCCTTGGTCTAGGGGGTTTATAAGTGATGTGCAGTTGGGTGGTAAATACATAAGAGTTTAGCTTTGGGGTGGGCTGAACAGTTGTCCAGAATAAGAAGAATGTTGCAGTATTCCTGTAGTCCTACAGATATGTAGTGTGCTCTAGTTTATGGCACAAAAATATCAAACCATTCTATGGTAATCTCAGTTGTAATCCCACCATTTGTATTTGCACAATATGTTATTGGGTACATTTTAATACCTTTCAAGGCCCTGGGGCTTTTCCCTATAACTAGTGGTTTACCCTTGTGTGTACCTGCTGCATCTGAGCATCCTAAAATGGTAAGCCTGTGCCTAGATTGCTTGAATCCTGTGGGTGCTCCTTCGCCTCTGGTGTTGATTTTTTCCTTGGTTTACACCGGCAAATAATGCAGTATCATCAGCATTATACATCTGCTCACAACTTAGGTCCTTATCAGCAACATTCTTGACAAATTCCTCTGCATACTCAGCAGCTCCTTCTTGGTTTGCAGAACACTTTTCTACACACAATTTATGGAAGGAAATTACATGGCATCTCTTGAATCTTTGAAACCATCCTTCAGTATAATCACACTCATGTTCTAATTTAAGTTACTTGTGAAATAACTGAGCCTGCTCCATTATCAAGCTATCGGACAATTCCACTCCATCATTTCAACGCTGCCGAAAACCATTCCATCAGTCATGATCAGTACTTTTCAATCGTTTTTTCCCTTTGCTTCTTTATGTCATAAATAGTTGGTGAACAAATATCATAGATTTCGCACACCTTACTCCCAGAAACACCACCGTCCAGTTTTTTCAACAGTTCAACTTTCTCAGGAATTAGTATGAACCAGTGTTTGTGTTTGCCACCACCACTGTCAGTTGCATCTTTCTTCAAAGTAGAATAGGCCCAAAAGGTCAAATAGGCACTGAATGTCAGAACGTGCTCATTTTTGGCTCATAATGTGCTCAAAAGGTTAAATAGGTTCAGATAGTCCACCTTTTAGGCTCAAGAGATCTAATAGGCTCAGAATGTCTTCCTTTCAGGATCAAGAGGTGAAATATGCTCAGAATGTCCTCCTTTTGAACTCAAGGAGGCAAATAGGTTCAGATTGTCCTCCTTTAAGGCTCAGGAGGTCAAATTGGCTCAGAATGTCCACCCTTTAGGATCAAGAGGTCAAATAGACTCAGAATGTCTTCCTTTAGGTCTAAAGAGGTCAAATAGACTCACAATGCCTTCCTTTAGGGCTCAAGTGGTCAGATAGTCTCAGAATGTCCATCCTTTAGGGTTAAGAGGTAAAACAGGCTCAGAATATCCTCCTTTTAGGCTCATGAGGTCAAATGGGTTCATAAGAAAAATTAGGCTCAAAAGGTCAAATAGGCTCAGAATGTACTCAAACTTGTCTCTGATTTTTAAACTGACTCAGAATAGGCTCCAAATAGGCTCTGAAGTACAGAATACAAAAATGACAAACAGAGTGCATCAACACCCATAAATACTTCCCGTAAATTTTGTCTGGATTAAAGGAGGTGCTGAATTATCTGATGCCGGATAATCAGTGTTGTACCTGTATTACAGTTTGAGGTAGCTTAATAAGTAAAACTGAGCAATATATTCTAGGAAACTGATGTATTTAAATGTCAATATTATTATCCCATTCTATAAGTAGGAACATTTACTGCAGTTAATATTACTCCTCTGAACATTTTGCAGTTGAATTACAAGTCTTGTTGTATACTAAATAAATTAATCTAAAATTGTATTTGTAATTGGGTTAAATATATCAATTTATTATACCTATACACGTACAGTATGCAGAGGTGAAAATGAATCCCGGTTGACTGATAATAGATCTATAATAAAAGTCATAGTCCCAACCTTAATCACCAACACAGTACTATCACCTACTTATATCCCTTTATTAAATGTATTCCTAGCCAATTTTGTAGTATTATTGTTTACTACTATATTTCTATCAACACCATTTATGTATTCAATATTTGATGGACACATGATTTTAGTACACCATTTTATTATTTTTTCAGTAGGCTTAATTTCATATGTGCAAATAAATATTGTATTTTATTTTTTATTCAGTGAGGACTAATTATTTTATTTATACAGAAATTATTTGAACATGAGAAGGTAATTTATTTTCATTACAGTGGAACTAATAAGCTTATCATATTTAACACCAGAATCAAGTCATAAATAAATGTTCATGTTGCACTTGTTCCACTTCAGTTGCTGCAGTTTTCTATAATATAAATTATAAAATAATATATAGAAGAATATTAATAAGGATATTAATAAGGAACAAAAAGACTGGAATGGATATTTACAGAGCTGAAAAATGGAGATTTTTCATTAACTTCTATTGTTGTTGTTTAGTCGTTCATTTGGAATCCCGTCTTCTCATAATTTGAACAAAATATTTGGGCTTCAGCCTCATGAACATGCCTTACAGTGAACAGTTTGGCTTGATTTCATATAGTATTGATTGAATTTGATCTTCTTGCAGTCCAAGGGACTCTTAGCAGTTTTCTCAAACACCACAACTGAAAGATGTTGATTCTAAGGCACTTAGAACTAATCATTTGCACTCTTCTTTTTCACCCTCATCAATAGGCCCCTTAGTTACTTCTCACTTTCAGCCATCAGAATTGTATCATCTGCGCATCTGAGGTTGTTGATATTTCTCACAGCAATATTAATGCCGGCTATGGATTATTATTATTATCGTTTATTTGTAACGTGCCAACATATTCCGTAGCGCTATACATAAGTTAAGTTACAAGCAATGAAAAATTCAAGATTCACACATTGCAATGAATGGAGGGCCCTGTCTTTGAGCTTGGAATCCGGTGTCCATAGCGCTTTCCCTACAGTACCTTGCAAGATTGAAACTCGCCGAATTACAATCTAAAGGTGGAAGTTTGTATGTGGTACAGTAGGGAGAGAGTAGTGCTGAGCATGTTAGGGAGGAAGGTTATAGGCTTCTTTAAAGAGGTGCGGTTTTATTGAAGTTTTGAAGGATTTAAGGCAGGAGCATAGTCTGGTGAAGAAAGGCAAGGAGTTCCAGAGAATAGGGGCAGCACGAGAAAAGTCTTGGAGACGGGAGTGAGAGGAGGTGACAAGAAGAAGGTTGTTAACAAAATGAAGAGGGCGTGTGGGGGAGTATTTGGAGATGAGAGCAGAGATGTATGGGGGTGCGCTGTTGTTGAGGGCTTTATAAGTTAGGGTCAAGATTTTAAACATTATTCTGGAGGCTAAGGGAAGCCAGTGAAGTGATTGACAAAGAGGAGCTGCCGACACTGAATGATGTGTACGGAAGATGAGTCTGGCGGAGGCATTCATTATGGATTGAAGTGGGGAGAGGCGAGTGATGGGCAGGCCAACAACGAGCGAGTTTCAATAGTCAAGACGAGAAATGATGAGAGAGTGTATTAGAATCTTAGTAGTGTCTCGTGTAAGGTAATGGCGTATTTTGGATATGTTTTTTAGATGGAAAAGACAGGATTTGGTTAGAGACTGTATGTGTGGGATGAAAGAGAGGGCAGGGTCCAGTAGAACCCCGAGACAACGGGCTTGGAGGTGGGAGTGATGATGGCATTGTTGACAGAGAGAGTGATGTGAGGTATTGAAGCTGTAGTAGAGGGTGGGAAGATTAAGAGTTCAGTCTTAGACATGTTGAGTTTCAGATGGTGGGCGGACATCCAAGAGGATATACTAGAGAGGCAGTCGGAGACGTGTGCTAGAAGAGAGGGGGATAGATCTGGTGCTGAGAGGTAGATTTGGGTGTCCTCTGCATAGAGATGGTACTGGAACCCAAAAGAGTTTATTAGGGTGCCGAGTGAGGATGTGTAGATGGAGAAGAGGAGGGGGCCTAGGACTGATCTTTGGGGTACGCCAATAGACAGTGGGTGAGGAGAAGGAGATGTGCTGGAGAAGGAGACGCTAAATGATCGTTCTTGGAGGTATGATGAGAACCACAAGAGAGCAGTGTCTCAAATGCCGAGGGAGGAGAGAATGTGGAGTAGATGAGGATGGTCAACTGAGTCAAAGGCGGCAGACAGATCCAGAAGAAGCAAAATGGAAAAGTGGCCTTTAGACTTGGCGGTTAGCAGGTCATTGGTGACTTTTATGAGGGCTGTCTCAGTGGAGTGTTGGGGCCGAAAGCCGGATTGGAAGGTGTCCAGAAGAGAGTTAGAGGAGATGAAACTGGTAAGGCGGTTATAGACGGGCCCCTCCTGCAGTTTGGAAGCCAGGGGATGTAGAGAGATAGGGTGATATTTAGATGCAACGTCAGAATCGGATGAGGGTTTCTTGAGTGGGTGTAATTATGCATGTTTTATAGATGATGGAAACGTGCCAGTGTTTAGGGAAAGGTTGAAGATGTGTGTTAGAGCTGGGATTAGTGTAGTAGAGAGGGGAGGGATGAGCTGAGATGGAATAGGATCTGGACAGGTAGTGATTCAACCAGCCTTACATTGCTCATGATGTATTCAGTGTATACGTTGACTAATTAAGGTGACAATATACAACCTTGTTGCACACTTTTCTCGATCTTGAACCATTTCTTTTGTTCCATGTTCGGTGCTGACCATGGCTTCTTGGTCCACATACAGATTGTTCAATAGGCAGATGATATGGTCTGGCTTCACCATCTCTTTAAGTTATCATCCATACAGTCAAAGGCTTTGGAGAAGGAAAATGTTTTCTAGAACTCTCTTGCTTTCTCTATTATCCAGCTGACAGCTGACATCGGCAATTTTATATCCTAAATTTACACTTTAAACTTTAATTGATGATCTCCATATGCATTTTTTATGTAAATATTGTAATGACACATGAATACTACTTGTAATATTCTCCCATAAGGTCAAGTAATATTTTATCATTTTTTTTTCAGTTAGTATTATTTGATATTATGTTTACAGATAAGTATGTTTTATATTAATCTGTTTGGCATCCCGTCCTCCTAACAGACAGAGTTGGACTGCAATGCCTCAGGTGTCTTAAACAAACATAATCACTTGAAGGGGTGATCAATTGTCTGATTACAGTAGGCACGACTGCATTGGCATTAATGTGAAGGCTTATTTCTTGTTCAGCTTCAGCCTTAATTTGTACAATATTATACATAACCACCCCTTCTGGATCGCTACCTTGTTGTGGTGAAGGGGCTTGTGTACTTCAATGAAGCTGTGAGCTATATCATGTAGGGTCACCCAAGATGGGCAGGTCATTACAGAGAGGTCAGACAAGTCGCGATCCACTGGGGAAGGAACTGGCAACCCACTCCAGTATTTTTGCCATGAAAACCTTATTAATAAGTACAACCATACATATGTGCCTGGTGTGCTGAGGTCCATAAGGTCATGGAGAGTCAGGCAAGACTAAACAACTGATTAACAAAACATACTCAAGAACAATACTAGGAACAAAAAATAAAAAGTGCCATCTAAAATTAAAGCAAGTTATGACCTTTTAAAAGTATCAGGATGTGTCACTGTGTGAGGTGGGCTGGTAGTAAACTACAAATCCATATTGCATCTAATGCACACAGTATGACCAGCTGTATCCTCCTGGTCTTTATGGTCATATGGTGAAGCTTCTACTACAAAATTCAGCACCACAAGACAAAAGTGGATTATCAGGAAATGGTTAGCCCTGTTGTGTGCAATAGGAGAAGAATGGTAGGAGAGCAAATGGCCAACATGCCCTAGAGCCAAAGAGAGGGAAATTCATAACTTTTCATGAATAGGCTAATGAGGGGTTCATTATACCAGACACAACTAATATTTCTAATTGGTTATGTTTTACTGTTACTATTTCTCATTCCCTTTTTGTTAACATCTACATTATTATTTAAGTAAAACATCTGTTAAAATAAACTGGTTGCTTGTATATTATTGTCTTCTATTTTAGCATTAAGCCCAATTTTACTGACTTATTGTAACTGTTCCTGCTTTTCTTCATCTACTTTTGAATGCTTATTATAGGGAGCCACAACAAAATAAATGTTAAAAAAACAAACAGGTTAAACAACCATTTTATAATGCTGCACATGTCATAAACTGATCAATATGCATGTATCTTAAGAACTTGTATTAGTGAATAGGCAGTAAAACATTCTTCTGGTTTCAAACCTATACAAACCACAGAGTTATCATTCATTTTCTTTAAAATGTAATGTAAAGTATTTTTTTTTATTACTATGTTGATGCAAGTGATAACACTTTCACTAAATGTGTGTGAATATTTATAGAAAATAGTCCCAATTATATTATATTTAAAATATAGGATAAGATTATATATATTTGTAATAGCTTGATTCTTTTAAAAAGGACTTACTATCATAAAACTCACATTCAACATATTATTATTATTATCTTTATTTGTAACGCACCAACATGTTCTGTAGCGCTGTACAGGGGTTGAGTACATGGCAGAACAAAATTAACACAGTACAAAGAATGGAGGGCCCTGATTTTGAGCTTAAAATCAAATGTACATAGAGCTTGTTTCCAAAGCACCGACACATGATTGAAAACTTATAATGTACCTAGTAAGTTACTGAGCAACAACATTTTTTATTTTCTGTGGATTGAGAGAAAGTAGCAGGGAGAAGAAACTTAATTTTCTATGTTTTTTTCTAATAATTAGCATTTGCAGAAATTATTATTTTCACCAATATTTTACATATATAACACAAATAATTATTTTAGTATATTAAGTATATTAGTGGTCTCAAGAAGCATATACTGGGTTTCACTTTAGATTGTAATTACTGTTAGTTAGTCAATAAAGACTGTACATAAAACTACTGTCTGAACAGAAAGAGCGCAGTAAACTTCCTAATATTCTTCACACATTGACAAGATACAGTTATCTGTGACAGCTCTTTATACTGGGTTGATGAGCAAACCAGGTACACAAGTCAGTTGGATCTATGTGTTATTGACAGGCAACCTGTTTCATGTGAAGGGCTTCATATAATCCTTAAAATGGATGTACACAGTGGCTTTATGTGTAGCAAAAATAGTAAATAAATGTGGGAGAGATGCAGAGATTAAATGCTAATATAGATACTGATAATGAGGAAATGTGTCTTAGAGCCCAAACGGAGTGATTGAATAGTTGTGGAGAGATAAAACAGACTCTGTATTGCAGAAGGAAATGTTCTCCCACTCTAGAGAAAAGGCTGAGGGTGGCATGTGAAGTGTCTGAATACCGCCTAGGGTCCCATTACTGCTAAATCTGCTGAAGAGGCAGGCCTCTTTGGCTGACACTTGTATAAATGTATGCTTACAAGTTTACCTATGCTGATCATGACCAGAATGAATAAACCAGGTTATAATGCTCATAAAACAGAGGATACATATTTGGTATGTTCAATACAATAATAACTTTTGGGATGTATATTGTACTTGATGGGGCATGCAGCAAGTTACTTAATCATGTTGTGCTACAGGCACAAGCCATTATTCCCCTGCAGTGTCACATTTTTTTCTGTAATATTTTGCTGTTCTCAGCTTTTCATTTATGTAGTCAGGGGACATAATGAATATCTATAGAAATAAAGCCTGTCATTGTATCTGTTAAAAAGGAGGGGTGCAAAGCAGCTTAATGCCATATGATGATGGAGGATCTGAGGATATCATAAAGTGAGATTTCAGAAAACAAAACTACACATGGAAAAGTATATATTATCAATTTATTATTATTACATATATATTGTAAATCCAATCTGTGACAACCTACAGCTTCTGTTGGGCTTGATAAGAACTTAGTTCAAACCTACCCTGTAGGACCGTCCGCTTCTTTGTATAGCCCAGATAGCAGGAACAGAACCAAACCAGCTTACAGCCACCACAGCACCCAGCAAATCACAGAAATCAGTAGCCACCCAGCAAATGTTACCAACTGTAACATAGTCCAATGCAGGTTATGCAGCAAAAATCTGAATAATAAGGATTATTATTTCATAAGAATGAAACAAATCTAACAACACCAGACAACAGCCTTTATGGAGGTGTTCCAGCATTTATGCACTACCCAGTCCAACAAAACACCACCAGCCCTGACCTTGACCATGTGAGGAGCCCTGTAGATCAATGATGTAACCCCCCTACTCACCCTTGGTCCAGGAGCCTAATTTACTACCCAGGTTAATTGGCTCTTTAGATACCCCCTTTAAACCTTTGAAGCCAGTATCAATCATATGAGGAGTGCAGATGCTCCATATGCCCAGCGTACTTCCTCATTCACACCCTGGTGCCAGTAACCCCCCCCCCCCGTACTGATCCCCTACAACCAAGAACCTTGTAAATAGTGACCTCTCTGCCCCAGGGACCCTGTTAATACATCTTATTAAAATCTCTGGGGAAATTGCAGCATTTCAATACCTAACATGCCTGGGTACCACCTTTACATCAAGAAATCTACTCATAATACAATAATTCTGATCCCCCCCCCCCATATTATGGCGTTCTCCATGAACAACAGGGCTTCCCCATCCTACGGGGTAAATAATAATAATGTAGCTGGCACAGTTCAAGTAATCAGGCTGGGAGGACAGTGTCACAGAAGAGAAGAAAAAAATAATATCAATAATCCCCCCTGATTGTCACACAAACCTACTCAGCCATTAAAATATATAATCTCAACTAAAATAATCTTCTGTAGCGCTAGGGTTTATGCAGTACAACACCTTACTATATTCAACATGGAAGATACTGCAATGCACCGCACACAAATGTTGCTAGAGATCTAAACCAGATTCAAAAAAGGAGAATCTCATTCCAAAATGTCTCATTGTGATAAAACCCAATTCTCAATATTTACAACAGCTGGTATGCACATTATCGTTTAACCAGAACCTCAAAAAGATTGAAATTAATTAAAGCAACAAATATTCTGAGAAGAAAGCCATGAAGCACACACATATTACTTCATATTTGCAGAAGATGGGATGGCTATGGTTACATGCACGGCGCTACAATATACCAATCTATTATACCAAAATAGAGTAATATCTATAGTTTATCCTCATACAAGATAAGTGTAAATATAATTTTAAAAAGTATTACAAAAGTTAAACAATTCACTAAATCTGTATGGGAGCAAAAATATACATTACCTATCCTTGAACTCCCTCCAGCAATGAACATCGAAGCCCTCGTCCTCCCTCTTCGGCCTCTGATAAGTGAGCACATCTATCTTAATTAAGGATTCCTTAGTCTCTATTACCATTGGTTTTCATATTCGGCCCCTTGAGGACCAAATTTTCAATCATCATGGATGTTCTCCCCCATTAAAGGTCTACTGATTTTTTAAATTTTTATTGTAATACTGTTGGATTTTTTTGTTAGAGTTTGTTAGAGTTAGGGACACTAAGGGTCCTTATGGTAGTAGAAGAGGTTACAGGGGTTAATGTTAGATGCCATGGAGGTCGATGAGGACCCCCCATGGTTAGAGTTAATGATACTATAGTGCTCCCTTAAATAAATTATCTTACACAACTTAGTGTCATCAACAAATACTTTCCAGTCCCTACTTCTAAGTAATTAATAAATATTTAAAAAAGGAGAAGGCCTAATATTGAACCCAGAGGAACCCCACTTATCACATTAGTGCAATCTGTGTATGTTTGTGAAGATCTGCTTTCTTCAGCCGGGTTTGATAAGGCTGTTGTACACAGCAGACTTTCAGGTTCTTTTGGAACCTTAACCAAGACAGCTGATGTCTCTAAAATGCCCTTACTCAGATGCAGTATTTAGTAATATGAATGCAGGCTCAGCATTATAAAAAATAAGGAACTGCTTTTTTTGCTGTGGAAACTTCATTATAGGTTCAATGGGTGAATATTTAAACTTGAACTGATAACATTCTGTAACAGTCTGTGAGTCTTCTGGGTTTTACATACATTGCTTATACAGCCATCAACAATGTTTCATATGCAAGGAATCACAACATCCAATCCAGCCAGACAGTAATGTTATGGATGATAATTAGGAAAATGTCTTTTTATATTAAGATGTTTGTCTGCATTCCTTACTCACTTATATATTTATAAATGAGAAGAATATTACTGACAATCGAGGTTACTTAAAGATGAAGGATGGAACTACAAACAACATGGCTTCAGAACTACAAATGGGAGTGGCCTGATGATGCATACATCCGTGACCAAATAAGGACAAATGAACGGTTCCTCCCTAAACTGACCAGTATGATGACGACACACTGCAGCAATTTTGAACCAATCAATAAAGCTATTAATTCCTAGACAAAGGAATCATGTGACGTTTGATCAGATAACGTTTTCTACATATAAACGTGTAAACTGCCATTTTAATACAGAGCGCTTTGAGAACTACTATACAGAAACACCGTGTCTGTGTCTTATTTCTCTGGAATGTGCACATTCCACACTAATTGGAAAAGCAACAGATATTTAATACAGACTTTGAAATCTTATCTAATTCAGTTGGCGCCCAACGTGAGGCTTTGAGTTAATGACCTGACAATAGCCGAGAAGGAGCGAAGTGGTGACTTTCAACAGCAGAAGGAACCTTCAGGAAATATGTCTGGTAAGGTCGTTATTTAGTACTGTGCAAGTCGCTATTTCTTTCTCGGCTATTGACAGGCATTCAAAGCACAGGTGGTATAGCTTGCTCAAGGTCCGTTTTAAAAAACCTGTGATAATAGATATCTGTTGCCGGTGTGTGTGTGTGTGTGTGTGGTCTGTTGGTATTGTGAGTTGAGATTCCTTAGACATGTGATTCACGACACACACGTGTGTATTTGTGACTCTCTGGAAGACGGATGATTTGTACCCAGAGACGTACATATATAACCAGAGGTCGCAAATACGAACTTGCATATGTGTGCCCTGGGGAAATAGATATTTTTTTCCTGGGAAATGTCTATGCATGTTGGATAGACGATATCCCTTGAGGGTCATGATGTTCAGGCCGGAAAAAGTAGCTTGAAAACTTTAAGGGACGTCTGTCATTCACTGCGGGTGGTTAAAAACGTGTGTGTGACGCATAATGCGCATGATCTTGAAATCATATGTCTTTTGAATCTAAAGTTTTCTGCAGAAAAGGTTTGATGATTATAATGTTATATGCTATGTCACTGCTGGTTGCTATGCATGTTTTGATAAGAAATGCAGCTTAGAACTTCTCTCCCTAAAAAAACTACAAGCTGATCTCTCTCTCTCTGTGTTTTTTTGACCTTGATCACGCAGCTGTAGAGAGAGAGAGAAATTCCTCATCCACCCCCTCCCATCTGGTTTAACTATTTGAAGGACGAATCTTAGAATTCTTCCTACGCCAATGCTAGGTTGTATTTGAAGGTGTTAACATGTTTTACTGTATTGCTATGCTGTTTAAGGTATGAACACAGAAATATTAAGGAACTTTTCCTTACATACATTTATATAATATTCTGATTGCTTTCGTTTATAAAGTAGATGGATTGTCCTGTGTTTTGCTGCAAGTAAATGTGTGAGTATTTACTGTAATTCCTTTTCTTTGCAATACAATTGAGAAATGCAGGTTAGAGAATTTGTGTCCACCACTGAAATCAGTGGAGGATTTATAGTTTATCTTGTTTGTAAGTGTAAGACAGGTGTGTTTGTGAAGTACATACATATGCGTGTATTCTTTTGAAATATTTTGTCTACGTTTCTGTGTGTTCGATACTGTACTCTTTGAAGAGGGAGGTGACCGGTTTGCATTGTATGAGAGGGATTGGCCACCCCATCTTATGACAAAGCAAAGCAAACCACTCCCCTTCCCTCCTCCCATCTACTCTGTGTGCGTATTAGAGTTTTATGTGAAAATATGTCTGTCTGTATTATTGAGAGAAGAATGGTGTTTGCTACATTTTAGTGGTTTGTGGAACAAAGACACCATGAAATTCTTAACACACAGCCACCGCCCCATCATGGCTCCCAACTTAGGAAAAAGGGAGTTGACTAACTTTAGGACCAACCCCTTTTAAAACCTATGACGAAGCATTTACTATGCTACCTCTGCTGGAGTCAGTGCCCTGTATCCACTACTCCTTGGGAATATTAATCTTTCTTAAAAGGAAGGTATAGGAGACATTCAATGTTTTATTAAGCTTCTTAAGCTTTTATTAGCAATCTCTGCTCATGTAAATCAGCTCCTACATGCCTGTCTGCATACAGAATTCTGTGAGTTATTAATATAATGCGCTCCGATGAAACAGTAAATCAGGCTATTAATTTGTCAAATACTATACAGGATAAAACAGTCAGTGGTAATATATATCATTCCAGTGTTGCCATTAGACGCAGTAAAAAATAAAATAAAAAGGGTTTTCACCTTATGCCCAAGAATAACATTGTTAAGTCTGGGGTACACTCTCTGGAGGGAAGTTTTTCTCTGTCCCCTCAGGAGATCCTTATTATCCTCAGCAATTGAAGTTTAAATCTGATGTATTTATTCATTATGTGATTGTTTTATCTCAAGCACTGACTAAAATACATGCACAAGTGTTTTCTCCTATTCCAGATCCAGAAGTAGACATTGGTACTCATCAACTACTTCCTGGAGATTGGGTCCTGGTCAAGAGATTTGTGAAAAAGAATCCTCTGGAATCCAGATATGATGGTCCCTTTCATGCATCTCATTGCAAGCAGCACCAGACCCACAGCAGCCAACATCATGATGATCATAACACATATCCTTTTCTGTCTGTTCTTAACTAAAGTAGAACCTTCTGCATTCATTAGTGAGAAGGAAGATGGTATTACATTTTGGTACAATCCATCTAAACCACATATGATCACATTGTCCTTTGATTATTGTCATGTTGTATGTTGCCAACAGCTAAGCGTGACTCAACAATGTGACTTGTACAAAGACACTCACAGCACATGTATACACATATGTGTTACAGACCAGACTTGGGGAAAAGATTGTAGTCATTAGGAAGCTGTACGATGGAACACTGGGACAGCTTGGGGCTACAAACCAGAGAGTGCCTTATATAGAACAGATTTGAGTGGAAGCCCTTTACTTGAACGTATGACTCTAATAAAGCCAGGCAAATGCTCGCCAAATGGCAAGACTGGAGCTAACATGCGACTTACCCACAGACCCACAGACGCAGGTACATACCTAATGGGTGGCTGTGTTAGAGGAGAAGCAAAAGGACGGTTTGGTAAATTTATGCTCAGAGATCTAAATGCACCACTCATATCAGAAGGACTAATGCAAGTACAACACACTCAGGCATTACCCCAGATGACTGATATCAGTGAACCTAGGTACGAAGGAACCCCTAGCAAATGAGACTGGGTTCACAGACCTCAATTTATGACTGGAATGGACGACATATAACGTAGAGTCACATAATAAGACTAATTGTTATGTTTGTGTAAGTGCCAGACCTCACCTAGGCACTGTTCCACTTATGATAACTATGAAGGAAGAAGTGGAGTGTTAGTTGGGAATTATTGTAAGTTAAGTACGGGACTGAAGCGAATAGTTCCTAGAATGTTATAGTAAGTGATTTGGAAGAAAGATTTTGCATGTGAATTTGATCCAAAATGGAGTTTATATTTGAATAGTTTGCAAATATTAAATACAGGAAAAAAAAAACAGGCAGCCCTTAACCCCCGAATTAATCCTTCTACACATATGATGTATATAGTCTGTGGCTATCCTCTGACAGTTCTGGCACCACATAATATTGCAGCCATCATACAGCAGACTACCTAAGCACATGACTACATCCAGACACCTCCGTCTGCAATGTTCCCTACTTCTACCAGACAATGTTACTTTACAGAGATGCTATGTTCTCAATCCAGCCACTCTCTTACCATTTCCAGAGGGGGGAGAAAGGAAAATGTATACTTTTGTACAGCCTGATTGTACAACCTGATTTTGAACCCAAACTCAGGAATAACCAATCTATATGTAAAAAGACGTCTACTGGAAGGTGGTGGAAACGGCCAGACGCTCACAGATGAGACACAAGACCCTTTATATTGCACGCTGTGGAATAAACAATCTCCAGGCTGAGATTTCCAATATGAAGCAAGTCTCACTAAATTGAAGCAGGTCACCTTAAACCTAAAGACATTGTACAACAATGCAGCAGGTGATAGTGCATTTACGGTGGAGCTCCCACAAGAAGCAGAAGCGCTCTACAAGCATTGGGATACAGAAATTCCACATGTTGCAATATCCAAGTTCGCACCGGATGGATGGAAGACATTAGGAGCTGCATTAAAATGGTGGGAATCTGCAGAGGAAGAGGAAGGAGTGGAAAAGAAAACTCTCCACTGGCGAGCAGACAGCACTCCCAGTATACAAGCCAGAGACCCATATGCAGTCCCAGGACTCACAAATCCACCCCATGACTGCCTTCAACAAATGGAAATGGAGACCTCACACCTTGCGAATGTAAAAGACCTTGCCCTGACAGACCCAGACATCACTCTGTATGTAGATGGATCAAGGTAGGCTGATGAGAATGGGAAAGATCACACAGGATATGCTGTGACTACAGAAAAAGATGTGATGCGAGCCTTCTCACTACCTCCCTCCATGTCAGCACAAGAAGCAGAGTTGATTGCATTGACCAAAGCCGGTGAGGTTGCAACAGGAGTCCGAGCCAACATCTACACAGACTCAAGATATGCTCTGGAAGTGACTCAAGACTTTGGAGTAATCTGGAGAGCTAGAGGATTCATGACAGCCGCAGGTACTCCAGTGAAGCATGACAAAGCCATCCGTGAACTACTAGATGCTTTAACACTTCCGAAAGAAGTAGCCATACTATAAGTAAAGGCACATGGGAAGTTAAATTCAGACGAAGCACGAGGAAACCATCTAGCAGACCAGATGGCTAAGAAGGCAGCAATGGTATCACAGGAAATGGAAAGGAGAGAGGTGGATGGAGAAATAAACATTTATACAATACAGACTCTGCCAACAGATTTAAGATTGCTCAAAGAATTGCAAAAGATGGCAGGTCCAGAAGAAGTGAACAATGGAGGAAAACGTACCCTGTGATGACTAGTAATCCCCACCCAGGGAGAGGTATAACTGTGTACCCTGGAAATTATATGTGTTACAGGAGAAACGTTTCTCAGGGGTTCAACTTACAGAGGTTCCCAAGTGGGTTTTGTCACTTCAGCCACCATGCTAGTCAATCAGACACAATCTTTGGGGGACATATATGGGTTGTGTGGAGATATGAAACTCAGAGTAAGACTGTCAGGAGTATGGCGTGGGGAATGTACCATGACTAAAGCCATAATGCCGTTACACATTGTTCCAACCTATTATGGTGATCTAGATAGTGTTCCTCAGACACAGTCCAGAAGGAAGAGACATACATCATCATCTGAACCTAAAGAAAGTTTTAATTCCCATGTGTACATAGATTCTAGTGGAGTCCCAAGGGGGGTGCCTGATGAGTTCAAGGGCCGAAACCAGATAGCAGCAGGATTTGAATCACTGATACCAATGATTGGTGTAAATAAAAATGTTGCTTGAATCAATTATATATATATATATATATATTATAACCAACAAAGGTTTGTGGATTATACAAGAGACGCTCTGCAGGAGTTGCAGAACAATTGAAGGCCACATCACACATGGCCTTCCAGAATAGAATGGCACTAGACATGCTAGAAAGGGGGGGGGGGTGGTGTAAAATTCTCCCCGACACTGACACTGGCAACTGTTGCACCTACATACCTGATAATATTGGTCCAAACGGTAAGATTACTTTAGCCATTAAAGAACTAAACAACTTGGCACAAGAATTGAAGGAGAGTTCTGGAAACACAGACTATTGGGATACATGGTTTGGGTGGATGAACAACTGGCAGAGGGTATTGTCACAGGTTGGAATTGTCTTTCTTTCAATACTGATAATTCTTGCATTTGTTACCTGCTGTATTACCCCATGTGTCCGAACATATTTTTATGAAGTCAGTTACTGGAGTCACATCAACCTTTGTGCACCGAGAATTTTGTGATGATGACAACTGTGAGGAGTCACATAGAGTGTTACGGTCTATTGTATCTAGGAGTGAGGTTTCCACATAAACCCCTTGTCCCACATGTTCCTGATACAAGGGGCTAGGGAAAGGCATCTGACTTGTCTGTGACAGTGGCAGGAGGGGCCATGGGTAAGCCATGGCTACTCAAATGTACAAAGAAGAACGGGCGTTCACAGCACAGATGTTTAGGGCTTTCTAGCAGTCATGCACCTCATCCTCAGGGACAGATATACACCTAGTGTTTAGGGGGGAGTTTACCCCTCATCACGCATTAACATAAGTACAGCTGCTTTTCTTAGGTTGCACACTCATTAATAACATAAAACAGTACATTTTAGGGGGGACTGTTATGGATGATAATTAGGAAAATGTCTTTTTATATTAAGATGTTTGTCTGCATTCCTTACTCACTTATATATTTATAAATGAGAAGAATATTACTGACAATCGAGGTTACTTAAAGATGAAGGATGGAACTACAAACAACATGGCTTCAGAACTACAAATGGGAGTGGCCTGATGATGCATACATCCGTGACCAAATAAGGACAAATGAACGGTTCCTCCCTAAACTGACCAGTATGATGACGACACACTGCAGCAATTTTGAACCAATCAATAAAGCTATTAATTCCTAGACAAAAGAATCATGTGACGTTTGATCAGATAACGTTTTCTACATATAAACGTGTAAACTGCCATTTTAATACAGAGCGCTTTGAGAACTACTATACAGAAACACCGTGTCTGTGTCTTATTTCTCTGGAATGTGCACATTCCACTCTAATTGGAAAAGCAACAGATATTTAATACAGACTTTGAAGTCTGATCTAATTCAGTAATAGCTCTTGTCTTCTTTAAGGATCTGAATATCACATATTATAATTGTCGAACTGCTAGCCTTGCAAAGCGAGGCGAGCTGATCACACATTGAAACACGCGGGACTTAGCCTCCAAACACTTAGGAAACGCAAGATAAAAAAATAAAATAACAAAAACATCACACAAAGCACGGTCGAACAGAAGTCGATATTGCTAAGTTTTGGCACACGAAAATCGGCTAAGTAAAGAAAAAAAATGGAGTCCAAACAAAATTAAAACGAACCTACACGACCCTGGACCACGCAAAACACAGCTAACTGCGTATCACTTTCACCCAGGAACGTACGAGGTACAAATACACTATTACAAAGGACGTCAAATACTTGCGAACCACGTAGCACATAGACAAACGACGCAATTTTACAACCCTAACTTTCAACTAACAACATTACACATCTAAAGTAGTGCTTTACACAAATAAACCAACGGTATGAAAACCGGCTATACGAGAAAAAAAATTGTGCCAAACAAAATGAACACGAGGCTACACGACCCTGGACTGCGCAAAACACTGCCAACCGCGTACCACTTTCACCCAGGAACATACGAGGTACAAAATACACTATTATAAATGATGACAAATGCTTGCAAACCGCGTAGCACATAGACAAATGGCGCAATTTTATCAACCGTAACTTGCAACTAACAACATTACACATCTAAAGTAGTGCTTTACACAAATAAACCAAGTTTTCCCTCACACACGCAGCCTATTTCTAATGCACAGTTAGGACATTCATAAAACTATCTCCTCAGGCCAGCAACAGTCCCACTGGACATTATATGCTGTAGGGCAATAAGAAGAGATTGTTACCTCTTCAGGCTATTGGTTGTTACATATATTAATTAGAAAAAGGTAAACTATATAAATGTATTATTCAATTAATTCATTAATTAGTATTTAAAAAAATATAGAGAGGAGCCAAAGGACACATAAGGAGAGGCTCGCAATGAGCGCTGAAAGTCCTTAGGGTATAAAAAACGTAACATTGTGTGCCAAACAGCATTGCCATGGCTTCAAATTTTATTGACTGTAATTTTTTGACGGACAAGTCACTAGTATAAATATGTTTTCTACTAGAAATATTGTTCTATATGCATATTCACCTATTCAGCGATTGTGATAACTGCTTCCCATTGATGGCTGCAGCTTGCGGGACTTAGGCTGTAATGAGTGCCGAAGGCGCTCATTGCACTGCAAGTCTCGTGAAGCGAGGTGAGCAGTTGAGGCACGCGGGACTTAGGCTGCAATGACTTAGCGACGGCCCGTATGACTTACGAGTTTAACGTCGGAACCACCAACATTAAAATACCTGCAAAAAAATACAAATATGCCTCAAAATAACGTACACACTCACACACAGCACAGGAGGAGAGCCAGGGAGCCTGTGAGTGAGGTTGCAAGTTAATTTGAGGCATATAATTTGCCTTTTTTCACGATCGAAAATCGCAGAAGCAAGAAAAAAAACGTCTGCTGAAAAAATGTAAACAAGAGGAAAACGAGTCCGAAGGACGTAAAAAGAGACCGAAGGACTTAAATTCGAGTCATAAGCACTAAGACTTAAAGCAAACCAGTAACACTTAATACAAGGCAGTAACATTTAACTCAAGCCAATAAGACAACCCAAGGCAGTAACACTTAACCCAAGGTAGTACACAGTGGAAGAGGCTCGCAATGAGAGCCGAAGCGCGGGGATCCCTATGAGTGTCTAAGGGGCTCAGAGGGCCCATATCCTCGCATTGTGTGTCAAACAGCATTTCTAGGCTTACCATTTTACTCCCATCATTTTTGATGGGCAAGTTGCTAGTTAGATATAATGGTTTGTAGAATCGATGCCATTGGCTTGTGGTGTCGGAGAAATTTGCTCAGAGTCCCATGCACGCATGTGAAGTTGCCTCTGTTCACTCTTTCTTGCATAATTTAAATGCCTGCTTTTTACTCCTTATCTTTAAATCATTGTTCAGCCACATTGGATGTAATTTACTCCTGTTCATTTTATTTCCATGTGGTAAATGATGATATGAATGTGTTTTTAGAAAAGCTTTATTGCTGTCCATTTTAAGTATTTTTACCTTTTAGTTCTTTTTCCCAGTCTATACAGCAATACCCTGTTTGACTCTGTAGATAGGTTTCAGGCAATTGGAGTGCTAAGTGAAACTGTACTAAATAAGGTTCATTATGGTTGTTAAGGAATTCGGGAACTCATGGAAAAAAATAGAGAAAAGCAATTGAAATTTTGAATTCTTTGGTTTTATTTGAACATCTAAGAAACAGCAAACATGAACACAAACTGAAATTTTTTAAAGAAACAACAAACATTAACTGAACACTTTAAATGACAGATGGTTTGTAACGTTAAACGGGGTCTGATGAGAAAAAACAGCATTTTAGAGGGGATCAGTGTTTAACAGGGATCTGCAACTAAGAAAACAGAGATATAGCGGTTGCACTACAGGATAGCACTACAGGATAAAGAACTCTATAGAGAATCAGTGATTTAAGGTGTAGTGTTATGAAAGGCATACCTGAATGTATATTAGCCTGGTCTCACTCAAAAGAATGATCCAGCCCTGAAATACCAGGCAATTCTACTCTTAACAGGAGAAACATCAAACTCCAGGAGTATATTTAAGCCTCTGTGGCCCTTGTCAGTGTCAGCTGTACATCGGTAGCCCCCAATCACACATAAGGTGAGAACAACTAAACAAAAACAGAGTCAGAGCAACTCATTCTGTCTTTGGACTGACCCATGTTTACAAATAACAAAATTACAGTGAAAAATAACAATATATTTGTATACAGAGCATAAAGAGTATAAGGAGGAGGAGGATGGGAGGAGGAATAGGAGGAGGAGACAGCTCCTCTAATAATAGATATATATATATTTTTTTAACCAAATGCTACGGTTCCCCTGGACTTTGTACTATTTGCTGGACTCTTTTGGGCTTACAGTAACTATCATGACTTTGGGGCTCCACTAAACCTTGTTATTTGGAATGCTGGGTTACTAATTCCTGAGACTATCAACAGGGACATGAGATGTGTTAAGGAATGTAACAATTTATCTTTCATTTATGTGTCATGTTTAAAGAATACATTTGTACATATATTACGATCATGAGTTTAATGTGTGAGTATAGTTATATCATGGATGGAATGTGTGCATATAGTTACTGTCATAGCATCTTGCTTATATAATATAAAGTTAATACAGTCACATATGGGACAAAGGGTTAAGTTCTACAAGAATGTATGTGGATTTACAACAACTGAGAGTGGCTAGGCGTGCATCCACTCTGCCTTCAGTCGTAAACGGGGTTGTAAAAGATAGCAGATCAGATGTCTCAGGAGGGGACTGGTGTGGGAGGTTGGTAGCCTCAGTTACAAGGTGAGGTTTAGCTATAGAGGGGGGATGGTGTTATTTTGCTTATGGAACACATAGTTAATGTTGTGGTTCCTTGAGTTATTTTCTAACTGTATCCGCGTTGTGACTCTGGTCAACTAACTACCTATGTACAGCCCAGCTGCATTCCTGCTGCCGAAAAAGATCTGAGGTTACTGGGGAGTGTATGGCTAAGGTCCGGCTGACTTCCAGGGGGATTCCAAACAAACCCCAAACGATACTGAGGGGTAGGGTCGACTCTGTTAAGCCTTCTCAAGCCCCATAAGAAGAGCAGGTCATCACACCAAATTTTCTTTTTTTGTTGTTTGCTTTTTCTATTTTATTATGCAGTTTATGTTGTTGGTGTGCATTTTATTAGTATTGGATTACATTGCACTGCCATGCTATTTTTCTTCAGCACTTCATTGATACTGTGAGAATTGCTGTAGGTCATTGACATGCATGTTCATTTTATACTACAAACACAACTGACATTAGGGAGGAATACTTTATGGCAATCCCAAGTATTCAATATATTATCTGGCTAACAATAGCCTTAAGTGTTCTCCTATGTACTTTTAAGTCACTGCAATTTAAAGGCACTGCATTTGCTAATTATGACTGTCTTAAACTCCCAAAGGCTGTCATTTAAATTATTTGTACTTCACCCACCTAATTTCACAGTTTATTATTTATTCACTCGATATACTTCTTCATTGACATTTGAGTAAAATGTAAATGCATTTGTTCTTATATCTCTCCACAGGGTATACCAGTCACACCCAGGTTTTATTGAGTAACCAATCTACACTGAAAGGTTTATTCCCTGATACTTTAGTCATCTACCATATCCTATGCTTTTTCTTTTTTTTTACACTCCAGTTAATATATACAGTTTCTTTTTTTGTTCTTCAAATACATTCTGGATAGCATATCTTGTATATATTGTTTTTGGAGTGGAGACATACTAATGCTCATATGAATTTAAACAAATTTGGATTTGACAGTCTGGTTTAGAACTAAAAAGAAATGCTTGGAAGAAGTTAATTTGCAGAAGGGCTAGTGTACGAAAGAGGATCATATATTTGCAAAATAGTGTCCAAGTGGACAAATATAGCAAAACATTTATGGAATGCACTGTACTGTATGTAAATCTACCTGAATATTCATTAAAACGCCTAATTTTACATGCTCACTCATGGAATCATCAAAAGCCTAAAAAAATGTTGTAAACTAAAGTTGTACCATAAGGAAATCAGTAACATAAGTTCCTCTGTTTGAAATTCTTGCTTATAGTGAGAAGCCCATGACTGACCACAACCAATCCCAGGGGGCTATGCAGAAAACTTTGATATGGCCTTAGGCTTGCTGAGAAGTCAACATGGGACTCTTACTGTAAATGAGAGCTGGTGGACTTGCCTCACATAAGAAGTGCTGCTTTCAAGCTCCTGAGAGTCGTTGTGCTATTTGGCCATTATTGGATTATTCCATGGCCCTCAAACTATGGTTCATTGGCTGTTTTACCTTTGCATTTCCCTCAGTGCTATGATTATTAGGAATGTTAATCTTAATTCCATGTGTGTGGTATAAGCAAGAGGAACCACTGTTTTTTTCAGGAATAAATTAAATAATACAAATATATCAGTAAATTCAAAGCAAAATATCTAAACCTAATGAGTAAGTTTTATTCTGATTGTGGGGTTTAAACTATTTTTACAATAAGTAATTGTCTGAACAATCATAAGGACTACCCCATTTAATGGATAGATACATTACAGATCATTGGCTCCTGAGGTATGACATGTCCCTGCTCAAACATAGGACAGAAAAGTAAAAAAATGAACACTTTAAAGGATCAAAAACATCATAATGGCGATAAAACTCCCAGTTACACTGAACCAGAAAGTATACATATGACACCAGATCAAGTGAAAGTTCATAGACTGATACAATCGATTGTCAGATGACCAACATGGATGCATTATAAAAAGCCCTGGAAGATATAAAATATAATTTTTTTAAATAATCAAAAGGAGGAACAGTTTTTCTGACAATCTTGTGCAATGAAACAAAATAAAATATATCTTGCAGCAAAATGAGACTTTACATTAGAAATGTAGAGGACTTACAAAAAGAGCAAGACGAATAATTTACAATCGATATCTCCTCCAGAAACAATTAAGGGAGAAAAAAAATTGGACGTAGCATTCTTTAATATGTGTCACTAAAACTCAGTTTCAACAGAGAGCTTACTGAACTTGTTACATTTTTAGATTTTCAGGATAAAGCTAATATCTTACAGAACTGTCATAGAAGACATAATATATCTTAAGAAGTATCTAAATTGATATTATTTCATGATTACTCAACAGTACTTGTCCAATATTGTAAAAAAACTTCAGTTCACTGTGCTCGATTACAGAGAGAAGGTAGATGATTCTCTTTGCTTCCAAGGTTTTTGTTATAAATGATTTGCATATATTAATATATGTAGAGTGTTTGTTTCTCTATTGATTGAAAATTATAACATAAAATGAATTCCTCTTTAAAACAAAAAGCAATTTATTGTAATTATATACTTATATAAGTTAAGGCAAAGGTTATTTTTATTACTTGGAAAGGAGTAAAAAAGGGGTGTTGTATATCTTTTTCTTTAAGTTTTCACCAACAGAGGTTAACTGTTTTACTTTCCATAATAATAATAGAACAAATGGGATCTGAAATTGTTTATAGACTTGGAGCAAAGCTATATTCTTATTTGGATTGGGGTATAATAATGATAGGTGATCTGCCCCCACAATTATTTTTATTTATTCAAAGATAGTTTTTTTTGCAAATCTGCCTGTGGAATAAGAATGTTTAATGTAATAATGTACCAGTTACAATTTTTTTATGAATGGGACATCCTTAGCCCTACCCAAAAAATAATATACTTGCTTTTAATGCACTACCATCCATTGTAGTCAGTGGCGGAGATAGTGAATGCAGGGCCCTGGTGCAAACATTTCTTTTCTCCCCCCCCCAAAAAATGTTGACACCCTTGGAGCAACCCTCTAGAGCTATATATATATTAATACAGAATATAGAAAATATATATATATATATATATATATATATATATAGACTTGGTATACAAGGATACAAGCAGATGTAAGCTTGGAATAAATATGTGATCTTAAAGCATAATAAATGAGTAATGTTGAGGTCTGGTTTTGGTTTCCCGTCACCTTTTTTTAAAGTATAAAACCTTCTTCCAGCTCAGAATTCTGAGAAAAACAGTTATTACACTGCATTCTGGGAAGCTGAGCTGGGACATGCAAATGTGCCACAAATGCCTCGTTCTTCAATCCATAGCCATTTTCAAAAATGGCTTCCTTTAAGCCTATGCCTGCTGAATTACACAGCTTTAATGCAAAGCCAAGGCTGGATTTTATGCAAGCTGAGAATCCTATCAATGTACAGCTGTTTCAAGCTTACTGGCTATCATCAGCATGGAGCGGGATCTCAGCCTGTGTTGTGGACCTTCTTCCAGCTCAGAATTCTGAGAAAAACAGTTATTACACTGCATTCTGGGAAGTTGAGCTGGGAAATGCAAATGTGCCCACAAATATATTTATATCACATATATAGTTGTCAGTCTGTGTGACGTTTGCGATGTTGGTCACTCTTTCGCGAGTCTTGCGAAGCGAGCCATGTACGCCGCACGACTTAGGCTTCAATGAGCCCGAAGGTGCTCATTGCAGCCAGCAGCGCAGTACATAGGCGAGTCTCGCGAAGCAATGCTCTCCAGCGGCGCAGCACTATCAAACGCGTAAATGTAAAAACAAACCCCCCCCAAGAAAATTATTGTACAACTACACACAACACAGGGGGAGAGACTGGAAGCCTGGGAGTGAGGTTGCAAACTAATTAGATCCATATTTTGCATTTTTCAGCACTCTAAAATCGCCTAAGCGAGGAAAAAATTGGAGTGCAAAAAACGTAAAGTTTCTGAAACAGCATGAAAACAAGGCTCACCAACGCCAGGCTTGCAGAACATAAAAGAAAATACACAATGCCGAAGACAGTATTACTTACACCAACAACGGCAGGCACTTGGGACTTAGAAAATGCACGACCCAGCCTCACAAACAGCATTGCTAGCCTTACAATTTTAAACCCATCATATTCGACTGGGAATTTTCTAGTATATATATATATATATATATATATATATATATATATATATATATATACATATATACATATATATATATATCTACATATATATATATATATATATATATATATATGTATATATATATATATATATACATTGCATTTAAGCTCCTCAGGGCCCCTTGGCGCACCATTTCCCCTCTCGCCCTTGTCGTCATCTCCCCTTCCCCATCTCCTCATCTCCCCCTTCTCCTCATCTCCCCCTACCCATCTCCCATTTTTCCTCCTTCTCCTCATCTGTCCCTAACCCATCTCCCCCTTCTCCTCATCTCCCCTTCCCCATATATCCTCTTCTCCTCATCTCCCCTTTCTCTTACTGTATGTTGCTAAAGGTGATCAGAGTCTGTGCAGCCTAATGACACGCCTGCAGGGGAAGGCTGCACAGACTCTGATCGCCTGTCAGCAACATCCAGTAAGTTAAAGGGGAGATAGAGGGAAGGAGAGATAAGGAAAAGGGTGCAAGGGAAGATGGGAAAGGGGAGAAAGGAAAGGGGGAATGGTGTAGACAGTATTTATAATTTGACTATATATATATATATATATATATATATATATATATATATATATATATACAGGGTCCAGTTACATTATTTTAACCACCGCTTTCGGGTAGCAGTATTTCTGCAATTTCTGACCTTTTCGAGTGCTGCTGTGGTTAAAATGTACCATGACTGTACAAACAGCACCATTGCGAATAAATGGCATTGAAACTGCTGAGCACTACGTGCCACTGATGTCAGAGGTGAATGCCGGCTGTGAAGTTGTGTGAGGGCGAACCAACACGCTACGACCAAACAAAGCACGGAGCTACCAGGCAAGTGTCTAAAATTACAGTTCAGCCAACCTTGTTGGGTTTGGGGCTCCGAAGCAAACGCCTTAAGGGGTTTATCACAGAAATGGTTTCTATTTGCATGACAGTACTAAAATTATAGTTATCTATTACTGTCACAAACAAGTCTGAATGCCCCCACTATGAAGAAACATTTCTTTCTTTAAGGTGGAATCTTGTTTCTTATAATCCCAAAGGGTGACCTCTTGTCAGTTGAAAATCTGTAGGCACAAAAAGTTATCCTGACAAATCTTTTTATACAAGATTATCATACCCCCTTTTAGGCTCCTTTTTTTCTGGGGGAAATACGTTTCATTTGGATAGTATTTCTTCATAGCTTAGTCCCTCCCCCAATTAAATTTGTTGTCCTTTTGTTGTCCTTCTATGTAACCTTTCTAGCTCCAACATGTACTTTTTTGAAGTAGTGTCCAAAAATGTACTCCATATTCAAATTAAGATGTACTAGTGATTTACATAGTGTCATAATTATATTTGTTTCCCCTTACTTCTATACCCCTCTTAATGCGTGACAGCTATTGTACTTTTCTTTGCAAATGCAAATAGGCCTCTGGTAAGGAAAATTAGATATAATGATTTGGCTATCAAAGAACCCTGTTCCGTCAATACCCTTGGATGTATTCCATCAGGACTTGGTGCTTTATTAACATTAATTTTTTAAAATCTTGTGTTAACTACCGTATTTATCGGTGTATAACACGCACTTTTTCTCCATGAAAATAGGGGGCAAATGATGTGTGCGTGTTATACGCCGATATTCCCTCCCCCCTCTACATCCTCAACCACCCCTCCTCATTCTAAACCCCCCTCCTCAACCTAAACCCCCCCTTCTATGCTAATGACGTGGCGCACATGTGACGTCACATGCGCGCCGGGTCAAGAAGGAGCGGAGGCCGGAGCAGAAGCAGGTAAGTGAGGGGAAAGGGAGAGGGGAAGGTATTTAGGGGGTTTTAGGTTGAGGAGGGAGGTTGAGGAACAGGAGGGGGGTTGAGGTTGAGGAGGGGGGTTGAGGATGAGGAGGGGAGTTGAGGAGGGGGTTTAGGTTGAGGAGGGGGTTGAGGATGAGGAGCGAGGTTGAGGATGAGGAGGGGGGTTGAGGATGAGGAGGGGGGTTGAGGATGAGGAGGGAGGTTGAGGATGAGGAGCGGGGTTGAGGAGGGGGGTTGAGGTTGAGGAGGGGGGTTTAGGTTGAGGAGGGGGGTTGAGGAGGGGGTTGAGGATGAGGAGGGAGGTTGACAATGAGGAGGGGGGTTGAGGAGGGGGTTGAGGATGAGGAGGGGGGTTGTGGAGGGAGGTTGAGGATCAAGAGGGAGGTTGAGGAGGGGGGTTGAGGTTGAGGCTGAGGAGGGGGGTTGAGGTTGAGGATGAGGAGGGGGGTTGAGGAGGGAGGTTGAGGATGAGGAGGGAGGTTGAGGATGAGGAGGGAGGTTGAGGAGGGGGTTTGAGGAGGGGGTTAAGGAAGGAGGATGAGAATCGGGGGGTTGAGGAGGGAGTTTAAGGAGGGGGTTTGTGGATGGGGGGTTGAGGAGGGAGGATGAGGAGGGAGGTTGAGGAGGGGGTTGAGGATGAGGGAGGATGAGGATGAGGAGGGAGGTTGAGGATGTGGGGGTTGAGGAGGGGGTTGAGGAGGAGCAGCGATTTCTGAGTAAACTTTTGTTAAAACAATTGCTTTTACTGTCATTTTACGTTATTTACCTTATAAATGTTAATTTTATTAATATAAAAAAGTTCTGAGCTACCCTTATTTTGCTTCAAAGTTCTTTATTTGAAATTTAAGATTTTTTCCTGAAATTTCCTTCTTAAAATGAGGTGCATGTTATTCGCCGGTGCGTGTTATACACTGATAAATACGGTAATTATTTTGTGAACGCACTGCATCCCCATTTTGTTTCAGCATCCCAACACATCCCTTGTGTATACAGAAGAAAATAATTTAGCTCATCTGCCTTTTGCTGGTCACTATCACCTGTTTAACATTGTAAGGTTGCAATATTTTCTTTTCTAGACTTTTTTTCCAATAATATATAACAAAACCTCTTATGGTTAGTCGTAGTTTCCTTTGCAATTATGGTTTATTTTCTATTTTAACTAGTGCTTTTTTTGCAAAACTTGTTATATTTCTACTTGTGCCCATGTAAAGCTGCCTCTGTTCCCTTGTATAATTTAAATGACTGCTTTTTACTCCTTATCTTGATGTTAAAATCACTGTTAACTGCATGGATTTTGATTTACTTCTTTTACTTTTTATTCTTCGGAGAAAAGATGATTTAGTTGAATACATGATAGTTTTAGGAAATGTATGTGACAAAAATAAGAAGTTTCATATTAGCTTGCAAAACCTATGGCAAAAAAGCAAAAGGAAGATGTGAATGGGTTGATTGGGCTGAATTAAGCAGACATTCATTGGATTGACTAAAAGATTTTGCAGTGCCTAATTTAGAGCAGACTCTCTTATAGGTGAAATTTTATTACATTTTCTTCCATATACCAAGAAGAAAGACTTGGTTCCAAAAATAGTCCAAATACCTACATCCATCCTAATCTAATAGTTTAGAGACTGTGCAGTACCATATTAGGTAGTAATTATATTATGTCATCTTTGCTTCTTTTACGCATTAATCCACTATTTCAGTTGTGCTATATTCATCTATTTCCTTTTTGGAGCAAAAAAGGGGAAAACGCTATTGAACCCTTTTTGAATAAAGCTTAGACAATTTAGAATAATTTCCAGAGATACAAAGTGAATTTTTGGTTCCTAAAAATCAATTCTTTGATTTCTGGATTAGTGGGAGGTGCCTTATTCCCAAAATGCTGCTTAAGCTTGCTAATCACTCACCTTAATGCACTTGTTGCTTACCTGGACTTGTTCTGAGCTGCTGCCCAACGCTGCACTGTGCTTTTGCCTTTCGTGCCTCATGCCTACTCACTTAATTTTTATTCTTCTACTTAGATTCAGATTTGTTGCTCCCCTGTCTTCTTGTTTCTGCCTCCCTGTTTCCCACCTTCCCTTCTTGTCTGGCTCCCTCATTGCTCCTCTGCCTGACCCTTTCCATTGCCTTCTTTTCTCCCTCCTGACTTTATGGCTTGATTATGCTGTTCCTCTGTGTCTTCCTTTCTTCCATCCCAATATTTTGTATTCCCTGCTGCCTTCGATCCTCGCTGCACCATTCACTGCAGCCTCGTCTTACCTTCTCATGCCCAGTCTTACATGTCCATCTTGTCTCCTCATGCCCGCTCCCCCGCCATCTCCCGCCACTTCTCGCTCTGGTCCGTCACCTTGTATAGAGATCTCCGGAGGCTCCCTCTGTCATACCTCTGGCCCCTGGTTCGGGCCTCCTCGCCTCTCAGCCCCATCAGTGCCTACTTTTCCGGCAGCCGCCCGGTTGAGCTGCTCAAATATCTTGCATCCTCCTCCTTCATCAGCTGCCAGTTTTGCTGGCTGTCAACCTGCTTGTGCCCTTGTCCTCTTGGGTTGCAGTGTTAATTTTTCTTCCTGTCTTCTGCGCCCGCTGGCGCCACTAACCTCTCTGTCTGCTGTTGCATCTCATCTCCATTTTATCCCCCTCACATTCCTCCACTTCTAAATCCATCCCTTCCAGCAAGCCCTCAAAAGGGTCGACTAGGTTTTCAAGTGAATTACCTGGGAGCAAATCCATTCTGCAATGATTTCACCATGAAGAATTGATAAGGTTGCAAGATATGTTTGTCCCCAGGTAGTGCATCCTAAGGATGACTAGGATCCATCAATGTGGCACGCCTAGCATATTACCTATCCCATTACGCTTCACCATCCTTCACTGAATATCTCACATCTGGTTTTTATACTGTGCGGTCACTACATTACCTCAGGTTTCGGTTTTGTTCGCCTGTGACAATTTACAATTTGCTGCAAAGGAACCTGAGATCATGGAACTAGCATGTGAATTGGACAACCTCTACTTTCTGTGACCCTTCAAAACGTTTCTTTTCCTCATCTAGTGCATAAATCCGATAAGAATAGCAACCTGCAAATATTCCCTGAAAAAGTGTGTGATCATCAATTTATCACCTCTGTACAAATCACTCAATATTTGCTCCAATACTCTAGGGTGGACAACGCCATTTCCCACATTACCCATTTAAGCCTTCAAACTTGGTTGTCCAAATCAGACATTAAAGATGCCTTTTACATTACTGCCAATAGACCCAGCACTGTGGCACCTGCATGGAATTCAATCAAAAGAGAATTATTACTTTGCCAACAAACTTATGCTCAGATCAAAGAGCTGCCCAAAACTGTTTGCCAGATTTGCTGATGCTTTATGTTTGATCCTCAATCACTTGTTATACATTGAAGGTCCTCAAGACACTCCAACTATCCAACAAAAATCTTTTACACTTTTTTAAGATATCTATTCCCTTTTGCTTTACACAACACGAAAGGGCCAGCACATAAGGTGAGATTCCTCAGGTTCATCCTCAATATCGTGACTATGGAAGCCAGCCTACCTGACAATAAGCTTGCAAGACTGAAGGACGTCATCTCGGCTCTCCAAAAGTCTGCCAACTGCTCGGTCAAAGAACTCAAGTTCTTGCTAGCCAACCTTAATTCTGCTGCTTTCATTCTTCATCAAGGATATGCCTTCACTTGCAACCCTTTACAGCTCTCAAACAACATCCATTCATTTACAAACCTATAAGTCTTGATGACTTCATAATGACACCATTCTTAACCTCTGCTTATGGTCTTCATGTATTTCCTATTGGGGTGGGCTTCTATTCTCATCCATATTTTCCAAAACATTTCAAAGTCCTTCGCGTCTCAGATTACATTATCATCTTGTTCCCAAATCTATTGTCATGGAGTTGTTATTCCTGCTCTCGTTGCCTTGCTCACCTGGCATAATGATTGGCAAGGTCAAGTCATTCAAGTCATCACCTTGAATACTTCAACATTTGAAACTTTGACCAAACATAGGTCACTCAAGAGGTACACTATGTACCTCTTGAGAGAGCTTGCCCTCCTGTCTCTATCCTACCAATTTCAAATGTCTCTGCATTTACAATCTCACAATCATATTTTCTCTACAGGCTTATTCTTACCTCCTTCTGGGATTCACTATACAACCACTTACCACTATTCTGGATGACTTGGCATAGACGAGCTGTGGGCATCAGCCCAATCCACCATGTAATCAGGACAAGCAGAGAACACCAAATAGATTTACAGCAGAGCGCGGCACCTTTTTTTGGCGCTCCTTGCCAGCAACTGCGGCCCTCGCAAGCATTAGCAACAACCCGCATTGCTGACAACTATATATGTGATATCAAATTACTATTATAACCTTTCTTTTATATATAATGTATTAATATTTTATATGCCCTATACATTTATATATATATGCATGCATTTCCATTTTGGATAAAATCTATGTAAAGATGTGTTTTTCCAAATTCTCACTGGAATAGGATTCTTAAGAGTCTTTTGTTCTGTAATAGACACATTACCTAAGCAAATTCCTCAGCTAATTGGAAATGTTCAACTTGAGGTCTATTTGTTAAAAAGTGTATTCCTTCACATTTTTATTTAAGGTCTAGACATGGTGGGGCTTTCTTAGATAAAGATGTTTACAGTGATACTTTCTCAGAACATAAATTATTTCTTGGTATATATAACTGACACCCATTATCACTGACCATATCTTGTTTATGGTCTTATTTACAACTGATAAGGTCAAAGTTTATTAAGCTCATTTAATTATCATTTTGGCTGTAATTTGATAGTGCAATTATACCCTCTAATGTTGTAGTATTAATTGACACTTAATAAGTCTCTAGAAAAGAATACATCATATTAAGAGTTAAATATTTTGTGACATCATTAGGATTTCTGATTGGTTGCCAAATACATAGCCTGATTGGAATTTTTGATAAGCAAATAAAGTTGTGGGTGTAATTGAAGAAGAGAATGACAAGGAGACACATACACACACCAACACACCTCTTAACAAACACAGACTCCTGGACTGACACACTCTAGGGAGAAACTTCCTAAGTACTACTTGGGACATTCCCAAACACAAAGAAAGCTCAAAATGCATTCTACAAAGAAACTTTCACAGCTCACTACCAAATAATTTATACACTTACATACCAAGAAATTCTTCTGAAATATAAGAAAAGATACAGACCTCCATAGGGCTGAGTCATTTGATGAAATCAAGTACAAGGACTTTTTCATTACAACCATGGGAATATTTTGTTAATTTACTGTAAAATAGATTGCTATATCAATATTATCTGATACATACAATTTGGGAATTATAAGTCAACGTATAATCTGCAAATTAATTTTATAAGTACCACAAATATCAGCTGTTATAGCAATATAATATATCCCATAATTAATTTAAATGAAAAACATTTTCTCTTCTGAATTAGAGATACTACAATTCGACTATAAAATCATATAATAATAAAATGGTATGATATCTTAATAAATATATATGTGTACACATACCAAAATAATCAAAACTATTTCAAATTTGATAATAACATATTAATTACATTAAGCATGTCTTATGTATGATTATGTGGACAATATGATAATAACTAACACTTTAACATTGATGTACCTTGATATATATCTGTTACAATTGTTTATACCATCTTGTTATCTTAAAATATACTGAATTATTATTATTGTTTTTTTATAATATTTTTTTATTGAAAGGAATACACATTTTTCCAAAACAACAATCAATAGGCATTTTAGCATAACATTTTTTAACATAACAACGCATGCCTTATAATCAAAACTATAGTATACCCTTTCATTTTTCCCTTTTCTGTGATTCTGTAATTACTGTAGCAACTTTTTAACTTAAACAAGGGAAATTTGAACAATCAAAACTTAATTATCTAAAAATTAAACTAAAACTTTAAATAAATAAATAAATAAATAACTATGGAGATAAGGGGTAATCCAATAAATCAAGTTGAATCTCTATATTTATATTTAAGGGGCTTGAATCTTTGTTTAGACATTTTTTACCTCCTAAATAATTGTTTCAAAGCTATGTCCATTTAGCTATGTAGTTCTTTTTGTTTAGTTAGTTTACTCTTTCAGTAAGCTGCCATTTAGAACATTGCATCTCTTAAACTTATACAGTTATTATACATGTTTTCACCTCTTAAGTCAAAGTCCAGACGAACCCAGAGCCTCCAGGACCAGCTCCCAAGTCTCCTCCAGTCCAAGCCCCCTTCTAGTTCCATTTTGGTATGTTGTTGCTATCTTATTTAATTACTTATTGGGTCATTCAGATCAAGGGGAAACCAAACGATGACTTTAACCAGGGATTCCAGATTTTATAGAACTGTGGCATAGTGTCCAAAATAGCAGATGTTGACTTCTCGTTTATTGCTATGTAATTAATTTTCTTAATAACCTCCCTCACATCTAGCTTCTCTGATTTCCACTGACTGGCAATGTGAACTTTGGCAGTGGCAGCCATTATCTGGAATAGCCTATTCTGATTCCTTGATAGATTAGGAAGTTTAATCCCCAATAAACATGACTCCATGGTTGCCGCAACGGTAGTCTCAAATAATGATGTCTCCATTAGTGCTAACCTTTCCCATAGCTCGTGAACCGCCTGACACAGCCACCAGATATGGGTATGGTCTCCTATTTGTTGACAGCCCCTAAAACAGTTACTGCTAACCCTAGGGTCATATTTATTAAGTTTATCTGGGGTGCAATATATTCCTTGGAGTACCTTAATATATGTCTCTATGTGCGTGTTATTACATGTTGATTTGCTCAGATTGAAGAACGATTTCTGCCATTTTTTCCAATCCCATTCCTCCCCTAACTCTTTTTCTGATTTACAGATATATGCTGGTCTGTCTGCATTCTTTGATTAAGTAAATGTATTGTATCGTATAACTAGCCTATTATCCCTTTTGCCAATGGGAGGTTTTTGCAGGTTACTGAAAACCAAGAGGACTTTGGTGGTCCAAATTTTCTAAATACTTCACTAACCCAGCTCTTTATTTTTAGATAATTGTAATACTCCCCTGAAGGAAAAGCATATTTTTCACTAAACTGCTCCAGAGTCATCAAGTGACTCCCTATAAACCAGGAGCCTAACTTGTCTAAGCCCCTAGAAGCCCACCAATGTTTAGATGTTATATTCATGGTTGGCCAAATATCCTGGGAGGAAAGGAGCGACCAGAGAGGAGATGTTCTGGCCCATTTCCATGTTGTTATAGTCAGGTTTATTATGGGGTACGAGTGTGACTTAATTGGGCTCAATCCTTCAGGTAGCCAAATCAATGTGTCCCAAATGTGTGGCTGCATTTGCTGCTGTTCTAAAAATACCCAGCCCGGTTGATGTTTTACTGAGTGCGTTTGTGGTAATTGGGACAGTCTAGCCGCTTTAAAATACTCCTGCAGATTGGGACATGATAGCCCCCCCCCCCCCCTATTTTTTATGTATGTACATTACCTTTCTAGATATGCAAGATTTCTTATTTTTCCACACATATCTAAAAATACTGGACTGGAACCGATCCAGCTCCCTCAGAGAGATCGGCATTGGTGCGTTCTAAATAGATATAGGATCTTTGGCAGAATGTTCATTTTGACCGCCGCAATTCGGCCGGTCCAGGAAAGAGGATAATTCCTCCATCTGAGTAAATCTTCATTCAACTTTCTGTACATGGGGGATAGTTAGCCCTATACAAATCAGAGATTTTAGGTGTAATATTAACCCCCACATATTTTATGTGTTTGGTAGGCCATGAGAAGGAAAACAGAGATTTCAGATGGTCTATGTCGCCCTGCACCATGCCTAAGTTCAAAGCCTCTGATTTCCCGAAATTCAGTCCTGACATTTTGTCAAACCTGTCAAGGATAGACATCAATGCTGGTATGGATGACCCAGGGTTTGTTAGGGTACATAAGATATCATCCGCGAAAAACGAGCACTTATACTGTTGTAACCCTACTTGGAGCCCTCGAATTTCCCTATCTGCTCTAATGAGCTGCACCAGTGGTTACACCGCCATGGCAAATAATAGGGGTGAGAGTGGGTATCCCTGTCTAGCACCCCTCTGTATGCTGATTTGAGCTCTATGCTCACCTGGGAGCCTCAGCATAGCTGTCGGGGCCTCATAATATGTGCGTAGTAGAGTAATAAACTGACCCCTAAAACTGAATTTGTCCAAAACTTTAAACAGATACGGCCACTCAACCATAACAAAGGCCTTCTCTATATCTAGAGCCAATAGACACATCGAGGAGTACGTTTTATGCGCTAAATATTGAATATTGAGAGTACGTCTGACATTGTCCTCTGCCTGTCTCTGGTAAGAATTTGGAGATCCTTGTCCCCATAATTTTGGCCATCAATTTGACGTCCCCATTCACTAGGCATATAGGTCGATAGTTCTTCACCTCCAGGCTATCCCTACCTTCCTTCGGAAGAACTACCAATTCCGCCTGATTTAGCTCTGGAGGCATTTTTTCCCCTTTCATGATAGCATTGAATAGGGACGTAAGATGGGGATTTAATAGGGATTCAAATTTTTTGTAGTATAGGTTGGTGTAGCCATCCGGCCCCGGGGATTTGCCTAGTTTGAGACCCTGGATTGCTGCTTTCACTTCTTCTGATGAAATATCTAGGTTAAGGTTGGCCAAGTGCTGCTCATCAATAGAGGGAAGGTCAATAGTACTTAAAAAGGAGTCAAGGTCCAGTCCCTCGCTCAGCCGACCAGATGTGTAGATCTGCTGATAGAAGGACTGGAACTCCTTCTGTATGTCCCTTGGGCTACAAGAAATGTTGCTGTCTACTTTCCTAATCTGAGTCACCCTAGATTGGATCTCCTTAGCCTTCAATCTCCTAGCCAACATTTTGTCTGGTTTGTTCGCTTTCCAGTAGTATAGGTGCCTAGTCTTCCTCATAGCTTTCTCCGTGTAAAAAGACAAGACCCCGTCTAGTTCTATCCTAACTTTATTAATTTGACTGCGTAGCTTTATGGTAGGGCATTTCTGGTTAAGCTTTTCTAGGTTGCTGAGGGTAGTTGTTAACTCCTCTTCCCTCCGCCTAATCGACTTACATTGTTGAGCTGCTAGCTTAATACAGCATCCCCTTATGAAAGCCTTATGAGCTACCCAGAGCCATCCCACCCCTGTCTCAAGGGAATCATTCAACTCAAAATACTGCTTAATGTCCCCCGCCAATGATGCTAAACTGTTGGGATCTGACAGCAGGTGTTCATCGATCTTCCAGTTTCTAAATGGGGATAGGTTAGGTCCTATTGTTATTTAAATGACCACTATGGCGTGATCAGACCAGGGGCAGGGGACAATGTCAGATTCTCTGACTTTATCAAAGAGTAGAGAGCTCGTTAGGAACGTGTCAATCCTTGAATAAGTGCCATGTGTAGGCGAGTAAAATGTATATTCCCTACTATCTACGTGTAAGCCTCTCCAAGCATCTACCAGACTCATCTTAGCCATTAACTGTTTAATTTGACCCTGTTTTTTTAATATTTAGCATCCTGGGTGTGTCCTGATCTGTCTATTGTTGGGTCTATAGTCAAGTTGAAACCCCCTCCGATCACCAGCCTGCCCAGATCTAGCGGTTCCAGCTCCCTCATCATTTTAATCAGGGTTTGGTGGGGAGAGTTTGTGGGAGAATATAGAGAGATCAATTAAATTCTATGGCCCGAGACCACCCCAGAGACCAGTACATAATTCCCCTCCTTATCTATTCGGATATGCTCCAAGTTAAACGGGAAGTCTTTGTGCAGCAGGATGGCTGCCCCTTCGGTTTACCCTTGTGTGAGAAATGGGTCTCCTGCATGAAGATAACCGAGGGTCTCAACTAGTTGTAGTATCTAAAAGCTTTCCTCCTCTTAAAAGGGGAGTTAAACCCCTTCACATTATGAGCTATAAATACATACTCTGATCCACTCATGATGTTTTAGTGTCTAGGTGTGCCTGCTTTCTTTGTCTACCTGTTACTCCTTGCTTGACGCCAAGTCCTAGGAATCCGAGGATGAATAAAGGACTGGAGAGAGACTGCTGGTGCCGGAGACTCCGGTCGCTGTAGATCCAGGAAAAAGCAGAAAAACAAGTTATTAGATATACATTTGGCAAACTCCCTTCATTCCTCTGGGTCCCTCTGGTCTCTCCTAACCTTGCTCCTGAAGCTAGATTATGTTGGCTGCCTAAACCCTGGTTACCTTCATTTGCAGGATTATAAATGTCTGTTCTTTTCTTTATCAGCAGAGGCACTTCTAATACTATGTTTGGTCTGCTAATTGCTCCTTGCAGGTTGGCTAGTTGCTCTAACTGACCCCGCTCCTCCCTTTCTCCATAACTAATAATCTCCAATCTCAATAACATTTCAACTTGTCTAATTAACCTGAGAAATGTTATCTCTATCTCAAAGATCTACTTCAATCAGGCCCCCTTTGTAAGGTCTCGACTAACCTATGTTCTAACTAAACTGTTCTATGCCTATTCTTCTTCCAATAGGATGTATCAAAGAAAAAAGTCCCAGAACTGAGTGAATAATGAAAGTCTCTGAGTTACTTCCAGTCCTTTGGCTTGCTGTCAACGTGTAGTAATCAAGCCCTCAGGGACCAATCCAGGATCTCCTTTGTGCTGGGAACTGCAAACTGCTTGGCTCTTGCGGGATAAGTTCTTATCTCTGGAGCTTCTGGGTGGAAGTGGATCCACTACTACAGTCCATTGTTTTTTCGGAATGGGAGGTGGTGGAGGGCTGCTATGTTCTTCTGCTGGCAGATCTGTTGGGCAAAGACGGAGCTGGCGTAACACTGCCAGACAGTCTTCTAGATTGCGAGTGGTGTGCGAAGTGCCTTGGTAGCTGAAGGTGAGAGCGAAGGGGAAGTTCCACCGATACTGCAACTTATTCTGCTGAAGGATCGCCAGAGCTGGTTTCATCTGCCTCCTCCTGTCCAGTGTGTTGGGGGACAGGTCCTCATACACTTGTAGACTGGCGTTATCTGGGCCCTTAACCATCTGCATCTTCCTTGTTTCTGCCAGTAGGAGGTCTCTGGCCTGTTGCCTTAAAAATCGCACAACAACATCCTTAGGGGCCTCCGGGTTTCTCGCCCCTCCCAGAGCTCTATAAGCTTGTTCAATTTCGAGGGTCGTCTCTGTCTGGTCAGGTAGTATTGCCATGAAGGTTTCCTTGAAGTACATCGCCAGATCTTGTGTGGTCCTTGGCACCCCGCGTACCCTGACGTTATGGCGGCGGGATAGGTTCTATAGGTCTTCGATTTTATCTGTCAGCTCCATGATGATATATGAATTTTGATCAATGGCACACCTGTCATGCTGCTGCACCTCTCCAATTTGATCCACCATCTCCTCCAGTAAGTGGGTCCTCTGTCCCAGCTCTTTCAGGTCATTCCTCAAAGGTTCTATTGCCTTGGTTAAGAGCTGCTCAATAGTTGCAATGGATCTAGGCTATAGGTCGATGTGTTGCCTTGATTTCTTAGAGGTCTTTTCCTGGTCAGATGAGAATGAGTGGTCTGAAGCAGATTCCACTGGAGACACGGGCTTGGCCGCCTTCGGTGAGAAATGTTCTCGGATGCCCTTAGCTGAGGGGGCCCTTTTACTCTTCTTCATTGTTGTACCGTGGGGCTTTGCGCTCTCAAGAGAGCTATAGGTTTCCTCTTCCTTTCCCCTCTGCGTATAGGCCGTTCAGGAGCGTATAATTGTAAATGCTATTTCACATCATGCTCGTCTGGTCAAAAGCTGTGATGTCACATAGAATAGATAGTGGCTGCTTGATAGTCAAGACCTTTTGTCAGGCGGCTTTTACATCTCTTGGCTCAGGAAGTCATATTGGCCTTTGTAGCTTGTTGCAGGGGTAGGTGTGTAGAAGTCAGTTAGCCCAGCTCTCATGCTGCAAATCAGCTGTAATTTTGTGTTGTGCCCACAGGGTGGCAGCATAGATCCACAGTAATCTTAAGCTGTTAACTCTCAGTGAGGTTTGGAAAGTATTTAACTGTATAGGTACCTGAGGTCTTTGAAGCCGGGAATAGTAAAGCCACCCTTTAATGCCCACCAGTCTACAGGGCTCTTAGTAGCGGTGAAGTTGCAATATTTTCTGGTAGAGATGGGAGCACTACTTCTGGGTCTGAAGTTATCCAAGCCAGACCTTAGATGGGGAGACTTACAGCTATGTTGTTTTAGTGAGGGTGCCCCTTATATATTTTGCCAGGGCCTTTATTGCAGCCACTTTCTGTTAGGGTATAGCTTGCAGTGTCTGGGTGAGGTTATGACAAGATGCATTCAGCTCACAGTGCTCTGGAGAGTTACCTCCTCTTTAGGTTTGGCCTTTATTTCATGAGGCCTAGGCTTATATATATATATTGTGTAGTAAGTATTCGGATTTAGTTGAAATTATCAAATATATATAAAATTCATAATTTTTAATTAATATTAATAAAGGTTATTGATATAAATAATATCATCATATTAATTGCCAAAACCCACAACATATTCCAACCAATCTTTTTTATCATCTCCCTCAAATAAACCTTTTTTTAGATGATTAGCACAGGTCTACCAGCGAAACGTTACCTGCCAACAGATGGAACTAGCTTCATATTCCTTCTCACAGACTATCCATTTGGCTCTGGTAAATCCACCACCATCTCCTCTGCTATTACTCTTTTATGGATTTTTACACCTCAGAGAATTAATTATTTTTCATCGCCTTGGTCTTCATCACCTACTATCCATTCCACTATCCATCATATTCTTCTGGAAACCTTATCCTCTAAAACAACCCACCATCTCTTATTTAGTAGCCAGCTGGTATTCACCATTACCTTTATCCACTATGTTCGCCTAACTTACTCTGCTTCCAAAAATCAGACACTTGTCCATATAATCAAAGTCATGGGAATACAGTATGACAATCATCATACTTTTGGTCATTATATACCCAACTAGCGACTTGCCCGTCAAAAATGACGGGGCAATAACATTTGAAGCCATGGGAATGCTGTTTGAGACATAATTGAAACCGTTTTGTACTGTGAGGACCTTTGGCGCTCATTGCAAGCCTCTCCTGTCGTGTACTTTTGGCCCTCTGAGAGAGATATATATTTTTATGTATATGTAGTGAAGTAATAATTAAGGATTTATTCAATTAATTAATTAAGTAAGAATTAGGTATTTATTCAATAAATTAATATGCTTTAATTCTTTCTAATTGATATATGCAGCGAGCAATAGGCTGAAGAGCTAACAATCTGTTTGTATTTTGCGTCTGCATAGAATATACATTGAGTGTTAGTGCCCTGCTTATAAAGGGTACGCGTCTTGTAAGTATTTTCCCGTCTTTTGTAATAGTGTATCTTGTAGGTCGTAGTGTGATGTGTACGCGTTTTGCAGTGTTTTGTGCGGTCCGGCCTCGTTTTTATTTTTTTGGGCGCCCATTTTTTTCCTCGCTTAGGTGATTTTCGTGTGGCGAAAATCATCTAAATCAAGTTACATTCGCGTTCCACCTCACTCACAGACATCCTGGCTGTTGCCCTGTGCTGTCTGTGATGTTTTTGTAATTTATTTGGATGTATTTAGTGTGTTTTTCGGGTTCTTTGTTTGCCCGCTAATCTCTTAAATTTTTGCTTCTTGTATCTTTTTTTTCTAAGTCCTGCGTCTTTTTTTTTATAACGGCTCGCCTTGCTTTGCGCGTCTCGCTTCGGCTAAGTGCTACGGTTTAACGGCTGGTCGCAGCGATGAGCGCCTTCAGCATTCATTGGCTAAGTACTACTCGTTAACGGCTCGCTTCGCTTCTCGAGGCTCGCAAGCAATGAGCGCCGTTCGCACCTCGCAAAGCGTGACGACGTCTCGCAGTTTGACAACTATTATATGTGATGAAACGAAAAATTGCCTAAATTCCCTATTATTTTACATCAATTTGAAACAGCAAATTGGCGAAACGTGTTCTATTCATCTAAATTTGTTATTTTACATCAATCCGAAATGGCAAATTGACGAAACTTGTTCGTTTGTTAGTTTATATGAATATGAAACTAAAAATTGGTTTGTAAATTGGCTTGCAAATGACGCACAGAGCACTGAGCTCAGTCATCACTGATACCTCAGTACACGGAGCAGCGCTGGTGCAGAGAGACAGACCTGCACCGATCTGACTACAGGGGAGAGAGTGCTGAGGAGAGAGTGCTGAGAGAGGGGAAGATCTGAGGAGACAGAGAGAGTCCTGAGAGAGTGGGGGTGCTTAGGAGAGACTGTCTTGTGATCACACATACAGGACCCCTGCGGTGGCTCCCCTGCTGAGATCTGGCACATGGCCATGTTCTTGCAGGGATGGAGGAGGCTGGTAGAGATGGAGACCCAGCCAGTGAGGTTGCGATCAATCATAGTTGTCAAACTGCGATTTGTTGCAAAGCTTGACGACAAATCCCAGTTTGACAACTATTATATGTGATCCCACTTGTTGTTATTGTTTAATCTTTCAGTCATGTCCAGCTCTCGGTGACTCTATGGACCACAGCATGCCAGGCACATCTCTCAGTCGCTGCTCCTCTGAGCTCCTTCAAGTTCATGTTCATTGCTTCAATGACCTCATCTACCCATCTCCGCCTCTGTTATCCCCTTCTTGTGCCTTCAATCTTTCCCAGCATCAGAATCTTTTTTAGGGAATCCTGCCGTCTCATGAGATGGGCAACATATTTGAGCTTCAGCCTCATTATCATACCTTCTAGTGAACAGTTTTCTTGATTTCCTGAATTGATGATTTATTGGACCATCTTGCAGACCAAGGGACTTTAAGTAGCTTTCGCCATTTCAAAGGCATCGATTCTATGGCACTCAGACTTTATGGTCCAGCTCTCACATCCATATGTTACTTCTCGGAATACCATAGGTCTAACTATGCAAACCTTTGTTGACACTTTAATATCTTAACTTTTTACTGCACATGAATTTTGCTATTCCGATGATTTGGCAAGGACAAAAAGATCACTCCACGTATTGTTACTTTTGTCATTTCAGGCATCAGTTCTAAATCAAAGCACACTGGGACATATCGAAATTTACCATCTGCCATCAGGCCAGTGCTGCATAGTGAAGAATTGCTTGTGCCAATGTCTCCAGAAGAAGTAATACTTAGTGATGATGAACAAGAAAACGATCGTGTAGAGCATGGTGATGATGATATAAGGCTTGATCAAACTTTTGAGGCTTTCTGTTCATCGTTACAACCACATTTCCTTACCCACAGAGATCTCAATGACCACGTCCGAGACTTGAACCTATCTAAAATGCAAGCAGAACTTTGAAAGGCTGGAATCTTCTTTATAAGGAAACTAAAGTTTGATTTTTAGAGATAGGCATAGTGACTTTAAGGATTTCTTTTCCCTTGAAGATGAACTTGTTTTTTTGCAATGATGTTTATTCTGTCATGGAAGCACTTGGTTACGAGTACAAAACAGAGGACTGGCATTTATTTATCGATTCTTCTAAAGTTAGCTTGAAAGCTGTGCTTCTCCACAAAGTGAATACGTTTCCATCAGTGCCACTAGCTCATGCTGCCAATATCAAAGAAACTTATGAGTGCCTGAAACTCGTGCTTGACAAAATCAAATATGAAGAATACAAAATGAATATTTGTGGTGACTTGAAAGTAGTTGCTCTTTTGCTTGGACTACAACTTGGTCACACAAAGTACAGCTGTTTTCTTTGTGAGTGGGACAGCAGAGACCGAGGAAATCATTACACTCAGAAACAATAGCCAAAACGAACATCACTAACTCCAGGACAGACAAATGTTGTCAATACAACAGAAATATGTATCTACCTCCTTTGTCAGTAGTTGCTCTTTTGCTTGGACTACAACTTGGTCACACAAAGTACAGCTGTTTTCTTTGTGAGTGGGACAGCAGAGACCGAGGAAATCATTACACTCAGAAACAATAGCCAAAACGAACATCACTAACTCCAGGACAGACAAATGTTGTCAATACAACAGAAATATGTATCTACCTCCTTTGTCAGAACTTCTTAGGGAATCATAAGGCAAACAACTACAAAGAAATAGTGGATGATCTTTTGCAATCTTACAAGACCATGAGATGTAACATGTCTTTGAAAATCCATGTCTTGAATTCCCACCTGGATTCCTTCCCAAGAAATCTTGGGGATGAACATGGTGAACGATTCCACCAGGACATTTCCAAAGCAGAACCAGGGCAAGCGGAGTCCAGCAATGCTTGCCGATTACTGTTGGACCTTAAGAGGGAAGTTGCTGAGAAAAAATACAGGAGAAAATCCTATACTTCTACCTTTTAGGGTAGTTAGTCCTTTACTATGTACGTATTGTAAATATATGTAATACTGTAAAATTAAAATCACTGTCTCTCAAAATCCTTAAGTAATAGAGAAATTCTAAAAAGATATGTGTATTCAGCACAAAAGATACTATAGGGTTCGCCTATTTTGACTTCTGAGAAAAAATATTTAAAATGTTGTTGACTAGTGTAATTGTACAAGAAGAGATAGAAAAGGAGAGAGAGGAGGGATAGGAGAGAAGAAAGGTAAGAGAGAAGGAGAGCAAAGACAGAAAGGAGAAAGAGAAAAGGAGAGGCGAGAGAAAAGGAGAGAAAAATAAAGAGAGAAAAGACAGAAAGGAGATAGAGAAGGGAGAGGAGAGCGAAAAGGAGAGGAGGGAAGTGTATTAAAGACTGTAAAGGATGAGGAGAGAGTAAATTTAAGATTTGTATTTATATAAAAGCCAGTATCTGTAACAATCTGTAATCCCACCCCTACCATGCCATAGGCCCCCCACAATGTCTGTAACTCTCTGTAATTCCACTCCTTCATGTCATAGCCGAGCCCCCACCACAACAGCCAGGGAGAATAGAGTGGAAAGGAGAGCACGAAGGAGAGCAAAAACAGAAAAGAAGAGAGAGAAGGGAGAGTAGAGAGAAAAGGAGAGAGCGAAGGAGAGAAAAGACAGAAAGGAGTGAGAGAAGAGAGAGGAGAGAGAGAGAGAGAGAGAGAGGAGAGAAGGGAGGGGAGAGTAAAGACAGAAAGGAGACTGAAAAATATGAGGAGAGAGAAAATGAGAGTGGAGAAAAGAGAGGGGAAAGAGGAGAAAGAGAAGGGAGAGCAAAGACAGAAAGGAATTAGAGAAGAGCGAGGAGAGAGAAAATGAGAGTGGAGAAGAGAGATGTGGGAAAGGAGAGAAAAAAAGGATGAGCAAAGACAGAAAATCAGAGAGAAGGGAGAGATGAAAGGAGACTGGAGAAGAGAGACAGGGGAAAGGAGAGAGAGAGAGAAGAGAGATCAGATAGAAGTAGAGAGAGAAGGGAGAGCAAAGACAGAAAAGGAGAGGAGAGTGGAGAAAATTGAGAAGAGTGAGGGGGAAAAGGAGAAAGCAAAGGCAGTGGATAGAGGAAAGCAGAGAATTAGTGGAGAGGAAAGGGGAGAAGAGTGAGAAACGAGAATTATAGTGGAAAAGGAAGGGAAGGATAGAGGAGATAGAGGAAAGGAGAGAGAGAGAGAGAGAGAGATAAGGGAGAGAATATGAGAAAAAGAAAAACAGAGAAAAAGAATAAAAAAATAAAAGAACAGAAGAAATAAAAGAAATAAAGATTAAATTGAATTATATTTTCAAATTGCAATTAATTCTCTATTAATTAATATCTCTAATTTGCAGCTAACTTCCCAATGAAATTGACTCATACCATCATTTGGTATAGGTAATTATTCTAGTATATATATATATATATATATATAAATATAAAAAAAAAAAATATATATATATATATATATATATATATATACATATATATATATAATATTAGCATGAGCAAGATCAAAGGGTCCAGTGCAAATTGTTATAAAAAAATCAAAAGTGTCACAAGCATTGATATATATTAATACATGGTAAATTATAAATAGGTAGGGGAGGAGAACAAAGACCAAAATAGTTTATCTGTTAGCACACCAGAAAACTACTTACAAATAATTTCTCAATACTCTATGCAGGTATTTAGTCCTAAGATTTCTTCAGGGATATATGGAGCTAAGGCAGGTTTTAAATTTAGAATGGTAATTGTGAGGGCAGTGAACAACAAACAGAATACTATTTCTGTTGGACTGGTTGTGACATTAACTCAGAAATTGATATGTAATCATTGGTTAGTACTCCTGTTCCTACTTTTCGAAAATAAAAAAATTGTATATACCTACAAATCATTATTTAGCAATTTGATCTATATAAAGGGAGTTAAGGTAGACATTATAGTTATTTATAAAAAGGGAAGTTCATATCACTACTGAAGAATCTGCTTGCCGAAATTTTACAGCCATTTAATAAAACTGGATTTTTGATTAAGGCACATGGAAATGGGGAATGGGATACGATTAGGGAGGGTGATTTGTAGTAGAGGCTGCATTTCTTGTTACGGCAAACTGTTCCAAATCTCTTGTTAACCATTGCAATACTTATTACATTTGGCCTTTGTTTCCTGTATGGAAAGGACTACTTTTGAACGTGATTACATTTTGTATTCAAAGTAAATCTATGGCATTTGTAATGGATGCCACAATTTATATCATACTGCGAACTAGAATAAAGTGTAATTTAAGACATCTAGGGCCATATTCAATTCCAAGCCGGTATTGGCACTGGTACACCCGCAAAGACTGCAGGCTTGAAATTCGGCGGAGTTGCAGAGCTATTGCATTAGCCAAGCCTGCAACAGATGTGGCCGACATTCAGACACGTTAATCATTCTTGCGCAAGTTGCATGCACAGCCGTGAACATGATCAATTAGTCAAACCCGTAGTTAGACAGAGCCAATAGTAAAAGAGATTGTCATCATTACGTCACTGAAAAATGGAGGTTAGATTTCAATCTCTTACGGGTTTGAATTACGAGTTACGATCGGACCCGCATTCCAGAAATAATGCAATATTAATAAATCAGTAAATATTATATTCTAGTCCATGCAAGTTCCATTGTATGTATTAACACATTGATTGCTGGGATCGATATAACACGGAAATTAAACAGAAATAAAAGTATTTTATATTGCCGATTTGCAAGCTTGAGAATGTTGTGCTATTAATTTGAATACCTAACATCACTTTCTCTTTCGTTTTTAATACAGTATTGTGTTGATATTTGCATTTACAGTGCTACGGATAGGACTTTAACCCCCTTGCGGATCATCTCTAGTACCCGTAGGCTTTTTGGCTCCATTTGCAGTTTACGGGTTTAAATGCCAGTGGATTTGCGAACGTAACATTTCAGGGCTTGACAGATCAAAGGATTTGCGGCAACGGAGTTCCAATTTCGTCAGCCCATAGCGTTTTTCCGCCTGTAACCCGCAGATCATTTGCGGGTAATTGTAAGAGACCAATTTAATAGCTGTAAGTCTAGCATGCTCCGTTACGGGCTACTGCTTTCATGTTGGGGGAATTTAATAGGGCTGCAGTATTGTAGTATAATCAATGATAGCTAAAAATAATACACACCTTGCAAATTCTTTGTTGTGCAGGGTCTGCACAATTATATAAAGATTATTTTTTATCTGTTACAAGTTACTGATTTCATAAAATAAAACAATACAAGTGCAAGAGACATAACTTATTTTAAGAAAAACTGTTACTTTTTTATTGACCTTTTATAAAAAAAATTAGATAGTTCTGATCTGACATTTAGACTTCTTAAAAACAGTCATTTTGTTTTTCTTTTTACACAGTTAAAAGAGTACTCTGTGTATCTCAGGCAACTGTCTTGGGAGTGAGAATTTGAGAGCACTGCGTTATATCTACCCACGAGAAGAGCTTTTTTTCAATATATGTGTTCTCGGTGATGGTGAAAAAGGATTCCTTAATTGTTACTGTGTGGGTGGCTGAGAAATTGGAAGTAGCTGCTTTAATAGCAAGGGCAATATAACCTGTGTAGTTACACAACAAAAAGTGAAAGTTGGACATATACAGCCTTATTAAATTGCGATTCTGTAAATTTAAAAGGGCTTTATTTAAGCACAGAGCATATTTTTTTACAGAAGTTTTTAGTTGGTGAACGTCTATCCAAAAGCAAGGTCTCCACTAACTAAAAACTTCTGTAAATAAAATATGCTATGTGCTTAAATAGAGCCCTTATAAATTTACCAAATCACAATTTAATAAGGCTGATACTGTATTTCTGATAGAATTAGTGAGGAATATAGTAGATGAGGGCATAATAAATGTTAAAAAGAAGATGAGTGGAGTTTTAAATGCTGAGCATATTTTGTGGGAAAATGTTAAATATAAAAACAAGCCAGATATATCAATGTGTTTACGACACAACAATTTATTTACTCTGTTTCAGTGATATGTTGCTAAAGAATACTTAACACTAGTGCCCTTGTGTCAACTGTCCTTCAGGTACTTCAATTCAAGTACTGGACGATAAATAAAGTAAAAGAACTGCTTCTGAAGTGGCAGTTGCTATAGGGACATGACAATACAGAGATAGTTTGACTCTGTGTTCTGGAACATACAACAAAGATAAAAAGCCATGTTACAATATTTCACCTGCCATGACTTTTCATTCTATAGGCATCTCAGTCAGGTGTAGAACATCTGTCAATAGCTCTTAAGAATGTAAATATTATAGACGTTCTTTAGAAACATTTCAGTGTATAATACATCATAAAATTGCATTAAAGGACAACTATATGATGGAGTTTGAGTAAGCAAGGAAAATATTTTAAACCTGTTTTGATGCCTTTGCTGGTCCCAGGAGGCACCCATTCATTATACATTGGTGAAGGGGCATTACATGTCAGCTCCAATGATATATCAAATCTCCATCTTTCCTCCTCTTCTCTTGATAGATAAGATAAGCACTCCCCCTCGGATAGCAGGAAATTCTAAAGCACGACAAGATGGATCTTTCTAAACACATAGGGCTCCATTAAATTTCATAGCTACCTTTTGTCTGTGGGTTAGAAATTTGTTACATGTACAGATGTATTTAATTGACTCAAGCCCATAATTACAGGCTCAAAGCCCCAACACGCAAACATGAAGACGTACGTAGCATTTAAGGACATGAAAATCTGATATGTGATCGATAAATCAACCGTTCTAGTTCATGCGGGTTCCATGATATGTATTAACGCTATTGATTCCCGAGATCGATATAACCCCGAAATTACACATGAAATAACTAATTTTTTATTGCCGATTTGCGAGCTTGAGGCTGTTGTGCAATTAATTCTAATGTCTATCATCGCTTTCCCTGTAATTTACAGAGCAGTACTGATTTTTTATTTGCATTTACAGTGCTACGGACAGGGGTTAAACCCCCTTGCAGGACCTCTCTTGCACTCGTAGGATTTTCTCCTACATTTGCCGTTTATGGGTGTGAAAACATTTGCGGGCTTGGGAATTGTAGCATTTGAATAGCGATTTCTGATTTTAGCGATTGTAACTCTTGCGGTCGGGTAAGATCAAAGGCTTCGGGAGAATGTAAGTTCCGGGTTTAACCGCTGCAAAATTTTCAAGCCTGTAACACGTAAACCGTTTGGAGCCTGCATAAAGTCACCAATTGAATAGCAAATTAACTAACGGCCTCACTTACGGGCTCCAGTAACTTACGATTGCTCAATTGAATCGGGCTCCTAATGTTTGCTGTACTATGGTATTGCAATTCCATAACTGCTATATAGATATATTGGACTTTTGTGTTCCATATAAAGGGATTTTATCAATTGCACCTACTATATCGTACTAGAATTTATGAAAAATGGCTATGATATTTAAAGTTCTGCTATACACTGTTATTAATATAAAACTTGTTTCTGTTCTTATCTATTATAAGCTATACCTTTGTTTTTGACATCAAAAGCAAAGCCAAAAAGTGACATATTTGATTTTTTTTTTATATATATTTTTAGATTCAAATTTTTTTTTGTTAATGTAAATCTCTACATGGAAAAGTTATAAGCAGGTGGAGATTTTTACATATTCTGGTCAATTGTTCCAAAGTGAGGTGTCTCAATGACAAGGAAGAACACTTTAGTCTACTGAACCTAAGCAGTGTTCTGGAAGCAGATCTAAGGTGATAAGTGCTGTGTATAGTAGAGTAGGAATCCTGCTCTGATAATTGGGTAAATTACCCAGAAAGCACTTGAAGGTTAGACAAGAAAAATGTACCTTGTGCCAGAACTCCAGGGACAGCCAGCCTCATTCTGTTACTGTACTGAAGTGATGGGTATTGTTAAACAGTCAAGGAAACTGTGTTGTGTAGACATTGATATGACTTTTTGTTACCTTTGTAAGTTTAAGTTTTTATATTAAACTGAATATTTCTTATTCTAATATGCAATTATTATTAGCTGAAAATCTGAAGTAGAAAATATATATTTATGCAGAATTGTTATATTATAAATGCAATGTGTTTTACCAAATAAAATACTTAATGTAGTTCCATGCGAAAAAATACACTGTTTTGAACAACTACACATACTGTAAAATAGGCTAAATAATAACATTTAAATAAGTATTATAGACCCTAATTGTTTACCTTTTATAGGCAGTTATGTCGCTGTGAAAAATGTAGATTTCTACTGACTGATCAATGTACCTGAGATATGGTGAGACTCTGAATGCACAAGTAGTGTTCATCTGCATAATTGGAATGGAGCATCTAAAACTGCCATTGCTTTCCATTGCGGTAATGCAAAGCTTATTTGTTTGGTTATTGTCTCAAAGGAAAAAAAAAAGATTATTCCTTCCTGATCCTAGATACTGGTGATTGGATCCCTCTCTGGATCAATACTCTCTCTCTCTAAATATCCAGGATAACCCTGAATGCCCTTTTTAATAAAAAAAATCCAATTTCCTTTTAAAGTTATCTATCAAGTTCACTGTCACCACCTCCTTTGGTAGAGAATTCCACAGATTAACCACCCTTACTGTGAAGAACCCTTTTCTTTCTTTAAGGTGGAATCTTTTTACTTCTAACCTCAAACGATGACATCTTGTCAGTTGAAAATCGCTTGGCACAAAAAGCTCACTTGACAAATCTTTATACTGACCCTGTATGTATTTATATAAGGTAATCATATCTCCTCTTAGACACCTTGGCCCTCATTCAATTGCAATTTGGCCAATTGAATAGGCCTCTAAATAAGCACATAACATATATTTTTTAAAGAAGTTTATAGTTAGTAAGCATCTATCCAAACGCAAGGTTTTCACAAACTAAAAACTTCTTTAAAAAATATATGCTCTGTGCTTATTTAGACCCCTATTCAATTTGCCAAATTACAATTGAATGAGGCCCCTTTTCTCTAGAGAAAATAAGCTTAATTTGGTTATCCTTTCTTCATAACTTAGCCCCTCCATTCCCCTTATTAGTTTTGTTGCCCTTCTCTGTACCTTTTCCAGCTCTAAAATGTCCTTTTTATGAAGTGGTGCCAAAAATTGTACTCCATGTACCAAATGAGGGCGTACTAGGGATTTGTATAGTGGCAGAATTATTTTTGCTTCCCTGGCTTCTATACCCTTCTTAATACATGATAATATTTTACTTGTCTTTGTAGATGCTGCTTGGCATTGAGTGCTGTTACTTAGGCGGTTGTCCACAAGTACTCCCAAATCCCTTTCAATATCTGATACCCCTACATTTGCTCCATTAAGATTATACATTGCATGGCTATTTTTCCTTCCCAGATGCATAACTTTACATTTATTTGTATTAAATCTCATCTGCCATTTAGTCGCCCATTCCTCAATTGTATGTAAATCCCCTGGGAGGGAAAGCACATCATTATCTGATTTAATTACCTTGCACAACTTTGTGTCATCAGCATAAATGGAGACAATACTTACTAGTCCCACCTCAAAGTAATTAATAAATATGTTAAAAAGGAGAGGGCCTAATACTGACCCCTGAGGAACCCCACTTGCCACATCAGTCCAATCAGAGTATGTTCCATTTACCACAACCATTTGCTTTTTGTCCTTTAGAGAGAGGTCATAGCAGACAGGTCAGCCAAGTTGTTGTTCACTGGTGAAGGAGCTGGCAAACCACACCAGTATCTATGCCAAGAAAATATTATGGATAAGCACAACCAGAGACAAAATATGCCTGTGTGCTTCAGTTCATAGGGTCACTGAGAGTCGGACACCACTGAACAACTCGACAACAACATTTCGACCAGCAGTCTTATAGTCACAGGATGGCAAAAATAAATACTGTTCAAAATAAAGCATTTTATGTTTGTTTGTGCCTAAAAATAAAGTACATTTTCTTTATTCTGAATCTCTGCTCTATATAATTGTTATTATGCTTCTTTTTGTGCCATCTTCCTCTGTACAGAAAATTGCTGTGGATATTGAAAAGCTTTCAGAAATAGAAACTCCTTTATAAGTAGGTTGCAATGTTGCTAATTAGCACTTTAAATGAATTGTGACACAGCTCCTAACCAGTTACAAAATAGGCATTGAAAGATGAAGCAGAGTGACAGTAAAATGAAAGGTATTGTGAGCCAGCTGTCATCTCTCACTTCATTAACAGGGAAACATGTCTGCAGCTTCTGAAATAACGTTTCTAATGTAAAACCGAGAAGCTCTGTAACAATATTCCATTCATTTTAACAGAGACTGTACCTTGAAGCAGAAAGCACAGGGCAGTTCTCATAGTCATCAGCCGATCACAGCACACTGCAAATGCATATTTTGATACGGTGTACAACAGCTGTCAGACAGTCAGACTGCATTACTATTGTGTCCTACATCAACATCTCATCTGTATAGCACAACAAAAGCTTGGAAGACATGTTGCCAAACCAGAAAAATAGGAACTGATGGGAGATAAGGATCATGCAGAGCACAGCCTTCCATTCCTTTTTGAAATTCTTTCTTAAAATTTAACCTGTGTCTTGTTTCAATTGTGGGCATTTTTTTCTGAAGAGTGCCGGATCAGATAGGAAATGTATACATTTACCAGATAATTTCAAAAACATAAATCTTGTACCTATTGTAATATATGTCTATTTTTTTTATGCCTATCGTCAGTTGTTTTCCTATCTGATATTTTAATACCTAAATTCTATATTGAGTAAATGTTTTTTTTTTAAAACAACACAGCCTTTGCATTTCTCATAAAATTATTCACTTTTCGGGTCCATTATAAGTTTTGGTTTGATTTTGTCTGCTACTTTCTCTGAAAAATGTGTGCTTGAATATGTTTTACTAGGTACTCTGCTTAATGGGACAATGTCCTCCCACCAAGCATTGCCCTTCTTATTTGTTAGAGTGTAATCACTGTTTATACTTGGATTTGCACACACTCACATTAAATCTAGCAGTTGCTTTGCTGTTTTCAGGGCAACTCATGGAGTATTTAGCAATGCTTAGCAATGTTGGTCTTGGAGTCAATCAGAATTTGAGTGGTTAACCCATCTGCGTACAGCAAGGACATAGTGACATCCAGGACAGTGTCCAACACTACAGAACTGAAGTTACTTACCCCTGCTCTAGCACAGAGGTCAAAATCCAGGACTAAAGTGAAGGATCGAATAGGCTGATTACCAGGCAAAAAATACAAATGTTAGTGTAAGTTTACTGTGAGAAAATACATTTTTGATATAATACTCAATTGATAAAGTAATTGTCACTAAATACAGTTTCAATTGATACCAGATTTTAAAACTTCCACTGCCTATTAAAAAAAAATCTTATCTGCAATATAATTAGGAACCCACTGTCCAGTTTTGTCAATTTGTGCTGCATTGAAAAGTATTACTTAGTGAACAGTGTCAGAGGTAGTGAAAACAGGTCCCTGGTACAAAAAAAAAATATCTTTGGGCCCTACACATGCACACAAAATCTCCCAGGTCCCCGCTGCCCACCCCTCTACCTCAATACTTCCCACCCCATTAAGCTTACATATATCAGAACTGTCACTCTGTCAGGGGGACATTTTTCTGTCCATTACACTTACCCAAGTGTCCTTTTCTGGATTGGCCAACCCATATTTAAGTACGCATATCTCAGTTTTACTTAGCAAAGTCCCTCTTTGTCCTCTCTCCAGGATACCATCAGTTAATAACAATAACACAATCAAATAATGTGTTTACTTTTAAACATGTGTCCATCGTCAGTATGCACTTACCTGTGTCAACATGTAGGAGAGATTAGTGGATCACTATTGCAGCCTGGTCCTGAAAGATCTGTGGCATGGCTGGATACACTGTCTGTTGATGAAAACTGCTCTTCTTAGTAAGATAATATGCTATCTAGGAAACCATTTGAGAAAAAACAAAACAAAAACAATTTAGGAATGCGTTACCTTTTCTATATCTACACCCGTTTACACAAAAAACACTTCAGCTGTAGTCATTAATGTAAGTCATCTGCAGCCTTATTAAATTGCGATTCGGTAAATTTAAAAGGGCTCTACTTAGGCACATAGCATATTTTATTTACAGAAGTTTTTAGTTAGTGAAGTCCTTGCTTTTAGATAGAAGTTCACTAACTAAAAACTTCTGTAAAAAAAATATGCTATGTGCCTAAATAGAGCCCTTTTAAATTTACTGAATTGCAATTTAATAAGGCTGCTGATCTGTATATTTCTTTACCTATGCCATATATTTTCTTCATCTACCCTCTTCCCACATTCTACCCCACATTGCTTTATCCACCTAATTCTTCTCCATCCTCTACTTTATCCTGTATACTTCTGTCAATGTTTCCATTTACCTCACCACAAGATACACCTGCCCTGCCCTGCCTCTTCCCCCATCTCTACCAGGCCACTCAATATTTTTTTCTTCTACATCTCCCCTTGATCCTCTGTCTCTTCATCCTTCCCCCACCACAATTTTTACACTGTATTTTTTTGTTTTCTTTAAAGTCACCTTTCTAATCTTTGCTTCTTAAACTATCAGCTACACCACATAACACTTGGTATCTTTTTATCACAGCAATGTATCTATCTATATATGAAATAAATAGTACTTTGTGTTCACATTTGAATGTCCAAAAATAAAGAGATTTCTGCTCAGAATTTTGCCCACAATAAGCACAGCTATATGTACACGCATATACACAGCTTGTTGATTATACAACATATTTTCTTAAGCTCTCAAAAGGTTGTACTACTTATAAGATTTCTTAGATTTAGTTAAGAACCTGGATATCCATCTGCCACAGGTTTTCCAAAATAATACAAGTTGTACAAAAGGGCAGATAGAAAATCTTCAGCTTAGTAAGACAAACAGTAAGCTTATCATTTTAACCTATAATACACAGGCCCCCATTAAATTCCAAGCTGGTAATTACCTTCATACAGCCCGTATGCCTGTGGGTTAGAAAATTGCAATGGTTACAGAGGTATTTAATTGAACAAGCCCTCAATTACAGGGCCGAAGGCTAAAACCGTAAACCATGAACCCTTACGTAGCATTTCAGGGCATGATAATGATCAATTAAGCAAGTCCGTAAGTTACAATTTAGAAAGAGCCAATAGTAAATGAGACCGTCATCATAACATTAGTAAAACATTGAGTATAAACTACAATCAATTAGTGTTTAGAAGTCCGATATGCAATCATACTCTCAATCCAGCAATGTAGAAATCAATAAAAAATAAATGAAGAAACTGTTCTAGTCCATGTGGGTGGTCTGATATGTATTAACTCCTTGATTCCTGGGATCAATAAAACAGGGAAATAAAATGTGAAAAAAAGTATTTGTTATTGCAGATTTTCATGCTTGAGACTGTTGTGCAATTAATTCTAATGCCTTTCATTACTTTCCCAGTATTTTTAAGTACAGTAGTGTGTTTATATTTGCTTTTACAGTGCTACAAACAGGTATTTAAACCACTTGTGAGTCCTATCTAGTACTCGTAGAATTTTTTAAACATTTGAAGGCATTTGCAGGCTTGTTAAATTCTTGCAATTGAATATGGATTTTGTGTTTTTAGCACTGGTAATAACTGCTGGCTTGAAATATCAAAGGAGGAAATAGGATGGAGTTACGTTTTTGACAGCCGTGGGATTTTGAGCCTGTAACTCGCAAATCAATTGCTGGTAGCTAGAAGATGCCAATTAAATATCAGTAACTTTTACAGGCTATTATGTGTTGCAGTAATTACAATTTGGCCAATTGAATAAGGGCCACAGACTAACTTGCCTTTTACAGGTAGTCTTCCAACAATTGTGGAACACTGCACCTATCAAAAGATCTGTATACTGACAAATGCAAAAAGATTAAACAACACATTGGGAGAGAGGTAATGCTAAATTTCCTATTTTAGGGCCTGAATGTGTCATGATCTTGTATAACTGTGTTATGATGAGTGTACTGTATATCTAATTGCCACAGATCATCTGAGCATTAAATATTAAAAATGGCTTAGATTTATTGTACCAGTCATGGGTGTACCAGCGTGTGGTTCTTTCCCTCTCTCATCTCTGCAGATCCCTCTCACTTCCATACCTTTTGGATGAAAGCCGGGTCTCACGAGATCACGCCAAATGCTGTCTCTTTTACCTGCTAAATTTCCTTTAAAGTAAGAATCCCATATCTTATTTTATGCAAGTCATAAGTGATATCCCAGGCTGCTTTTTCTCAATGATCCCTCAATGATTAGTTGCTAGATTAATATGGGATTTTGCCACTGAAAAAGAGAACTGGCAGGAGAAAAAGTGTTTGGACATGGCTTCCTGGATTGGTAGCTTTATGGTAAATTTACAATATGTTAAACATTTTTTTTTATATATAAACAGATTCCTGCTTTATTAGATGCATTTCATGTGTATAAAAGCATTTAATTATACATAGCCCTTGGTTTACATATATAATATGTTTTCAGCCCACATCATAACCAATTTTCAGTATCATTAATATATCTTCATGATATAGCTACATATCTAAACCAGTATTTTTGTGAGCTTTGTATTCTTTAAGACTGGAAGGCCAACATTACCTTACTGTCTGCTTTACAGGATTGATGTAGAGTCTAAGGCCCCCATTTAATTAAACAAGCCCGCATTTACAGGGCTGAAGTCTAAATCCGCAAACCATGAACCCGTACATATAATTTCAGGGCATTATCATGATCAATTAAGCAAGCCTGTAAGTTACAATTTAGACAGAGCCAATAGTAAATGAGACCATCATCATGACATCAGTATAACCTGGAGTTTAAACTTCAATCTATTAGTGTTTAGCAGTCCGATTTGCGAGTGTCCACGCAATCCAGCAACGTGGAAATGAATAAAAATGAATGAAGAAACTATTCTAGTTCATGTGGGTGGCCTGATATGTATTAATGACTTGATTCCTGCGCTTAATATAACACCATGTCAGTAACTTTTACGGGGTACATTAAGGGCTCAAGTAATGGCAATGGAGGCCATTGTCTTTGTCATCAATAATTGTATGTACTCTTCATAGAACTATGTTGATATCATAAGAGTAAGTTTTTAATACAGCATATTTATGTCACTGTAAATAAATTAGCTTACTGCATTTCACTGTTTGATTATTGCTATATTATATTCTGGGTTATTCCAGAAAGTTGTTTGCCTTTTAAATACTTAGAGCCTCATTCAACTGTGCTTTTGGGAGATCTGAGCTTCAGAAATGTAGCCCGCAAGTTATTTTGCTAATTAATTGGCGTCTTTTTGCGGGCTACGATCGAGTTACAGGCTCCGTCCTCCGATTCACTGCGATGGTTCACATCACAAGTTAATGCCCCTCCAAGCCTTTGATCTTTCACGGCCACAAGAGTTGTGAACACAAAAATCGCAAATCGCTCTGATTCCCTCTTGCAAAGCAAGCCGTCAAGGTTGCAAATGGCAAAAGTCGAACCATAAGTCACGGGTACCAAGAAGAACTCACAAAAGGCTTATTGACATGTCCGTAGCACTTTAAATGCACATATACATGCACTAATGTACTTTTATTAAAAGTGAAAGTGATATTAGGTCTTAGAAATAATAGCACAGCATTCTCAAGCTCGCAAATCGGCCCTGAAAAATACTATATTTCATGTTTAACGTTTGTGTTATATCTATCCCGGCAGTCAATGTGTTAATACATAAACTGTAACTCGCATGTAATAAAATATCATATTTTCGGTTTTATCGATATTGCAATATTTCAGGAATGTGGGTCCGATCGTTTGAAGCTCATAGGATTTTGAAATACAAACTCCATTTTTCAATGACGTAATGATGACGATCTGTTTTTCCAATGACTGTTTCTAACTTATGAGTTACGGCCTTGGTTAACTGATTTGTTCAAGCTCGCAAATGCTACATACAATGTCATGGTTTCCGAATTTCGCTATTGGCCGATAACTTGCGGTCTTGCTGAATTTAATAGCAACGTAACTTGAGTGCGCTGCAGGCCCGCAAGAGGCCCACAGAAATACGGCGTACATCCCAGAAGTTAAGGCCTCCAAATTGAATGAGGTTCTTAGTATATATCACGTATACTAGCATTTAATGATAATATCAACAATCAATTTATTTAGTGCTTTTCTCATTTTGTACTAAACAAATCAGATTGGCATTTGATGACTAATAAAGGGATATGGAAGGTGGTCCGGATGTCAATAGAAATCTAGTATACCTTTGTATCTATTTACTATTCTGTACTTTTCTTTACTACAAAGTACTTAAAAGCTTTTTTTTTTCTGCCTAAAATCATCAAATCATACTTGCTTGAGTCTGCCCTCTGCAGCTCATGAAAACACATACTGAAGTACAGTGTTTCAAATTAGCCAATCAGTGACCATCTCTCAGCAGTATGTAGCAGAATGTTGCTGAGATATGGTCAGTGATTGGCTATTATGAAACAAAGCACAGCAAGTACATCAGTGGCTATATCTTCATGCGCTACAGAGGGCAGATCCAAGCATGTATGATTTGAATGAGTTTAAGAACTTTGTATGATTTTAGGCACTTTGTAATAAAATAAAATATATAAAAGTAAATAGATCAATAGGTATACTATATTCCTAGCGAAATCTAGAAACCTTCCATATCCCTTTAACACAAGAGGCAGCGAAGATTTATGTAATATACCAAATTGTAAAACTGTACCTCTGTGCATTATTTTTTTTAACTACAAATATATTAAACATGTAACATGGTGATTGCTTTCTCCCACACTGGAGATAATATATTTTTTTTATGCACACTGCAAAATATTCCAAGACAATATACATTATTTGCATAAGACTGCAAACTTATTTTTTTAATCAAGGTGACCAATCACTTTCTACAATGCTTTGCTCTTGAACTAGAAATTGCAAAGTGTGTTTGTTTTTCCTTAACTACTCTTACAATATACTTAAAAGCGTTGCTATTTGCATTAATGAATTGCCGTGTGTCTGTTCAGTATATAGTGGGATGATTTTGTAATCCCATTTTAATTAGATGGATGTAAGAAGTACACAAAACTCACAAGCCACACTCCCTGTGGTGATGCCACACTGGCAAGGAATCAATCACCATGGCTGAAGTTACCATGGAAACTAATAACTATTGCACTACCGTCTAAGTGGCAAATGATTGGTAGTGTACTCATAACACAGAGAGAGCAATGAGTTTTTATATCCTGTCCAGCAGCTGTACCAGTGAGCTAATTAAAAGCTGAGAACACAAAATACATCTAAATCTGTAAAGAAATTAAATTTACAGTACAAAATGAATTCCCGTGATGTAAAGAAATTAATATGCAGCACAAGGCACCAAATCGTCTGAACAAGCTACAGCAAAGGAGCTGGGAAAAAGAACCTCAGAGACAGTAAATTCTAAAAATGTACAGAGCATTCTTATCTCACTTCTTAAACAGGCCTTTGTGTTGACTAATGCATGCAAGTTGCAACCTCAAATGTTAAGAAGTCTCTCCACCTCTTGGAAAAACAGGAAGGACAATGCATAACTAAGATTTAATTAACAAGCTGGCAGCAAGAGCAGTTTATCAGCAAAAAACAAGATGTAAGTATATGTTTGAACTACGCTGAAAGAAATCACCAGACAGCCTCTGTGAACGTCAATATGGTTTTAGTGATAAGCTGCAAATTCTCCATTTATATATCACTCATAAAGCAGGCTGCAAAGTACATGCTGAGCTGAATATATTTTTTTTGCTATAACAGAGGCAAGAACATAAATATGAATAATATTAACTACATGATGGACAAGGACCAGAGTAGTGAAAAATAAGATGATGATACCATTAATGCAATGAAAAAAGGGATCTGTATGGGGAAGCTTAAAGAATAAATATCAATGTCTTAAAGAGCCAGTCATGTACTTATCTGGGTGCCAATTACAACAACACTGACATAGTCTTGAAAGAACAGAACAGTAGCGTATCTGGTAACAATGAGCCCTATTCGATTGGCCAAATCGCAATTACATGAACCAATAACGTGGTCTGTAAATGTTACTGATATTCAATTGGCTACATTTTGCTACTTGTATTTCCAATGTGAGTTACAGGCTCAAAAGCACTGCGGTTGTCCAAAATGTAACTCTGTCCTCTGTCCTCCATTGATTTTTCAAGTCCGTAAATCTTACCAGTGCTAAAGACGCAAAATCGATATTCAATTCCAAAAATTCTACAAGCCCTCAATTGCCTTCAGACCAGTAAATCACAAATGTATCAACAAATTAGATAGGACTCACAAGTGGGTTAAACACCTGTTCGTATAGCTGCAAATAAACACACACTACTGTACTTTAAAACACTGGGAAAGCAATGAAAGACATTAGAATTAATTGCACAACCGCCTCAAGCTCACAAATCTGCAATAAAAAAAAATATTTTTTAAGTTTTATTTCTTTGTTATATTGATTCCTGGAATAAAGGGGTTAATATGCTACTTATGGGTTCATATTTTGAGTGTGGAGACTATGAGCCAGTTATTACAGGACAATTTAATACATCTAAATGTATCTAAAAATGTAACCCACAGCCAAAATTTTGGGTTACAGGTAATTAAGGGCTTGCAGTTGAATGAAGCTCAGAGTTTGTAAATAAGATCTAGAACAAATGCACTTGATATGCAACTTCACTCTATACAACATATACAAATTATTCCATTTCCAAATTAAAAACACAAGAGAAATTGTATTGTAGAATAGATTTTCTGACTGCAATGTCAGGAAATGTGCAGTGCTCTTCATGTGGACAGGGATGTGAGCACCTTGTGATTCAATATAAACTGTTTCAGTTGAATGGTTGCAATATTTTGTTTGTATAGACATATATTATGTAAAACTGTCAACCCAAAAGAGGGACAATTGGAAGGTATGCAAGCCCCCAAATAACAAAAGTGTTCTGCAAGTTTCACAACTTCATAACAATCTAAATGGACCACTGTACATCAAGAAAAAAACACTTCTTTGTGAAGTATTTCATAAACTAATATTATCAGTGAAGGAAGGGGTGGGAGGGGAGGAACAGGGAGATATCAGTAATCTGTTAGATAATTGGATATAATTCAAATAGACACCACCACCTTCCCTCACAGAGGGCCAGAAACAGTAACTTTGCATCAATAGATACAGGATCTACTCTCAAGATCTGGATAGCTACCTTGTCGTGGTGAAGAGGCTTGTGTAGTTCAATGAAGCTGAGAGCTATACCATGAAGGGTCACCCAAGATGGACAGGTCATAGCAGAGAGGTCAGACAGATTTCAGCAACTGGCAACCAACTCGAGTATCATTGCCAAGCTAACAAGATGTGCCTGGCTGTGGTCCATAGGGTCATGGAGAGTAACACATGACTGAATAACTGAAAAACAACAACAAAATATTAAATTATAGGAATACACACAAAATAGTGATAACATTTAAAAAATAAAACAAGAACAGTGTATTATTTCATGCCAAATATTTATTACTAGCGAATTGCCCGTCAAAAAATGATGGCAATGAAATTGTAAGGTAGCTAATGCTGTTTGGTGTGTACTGCTGAAATATATAATACATTAATAAATGAATATACTTTACCTATTGTGAAGCATTGTGTTGAAGAGCTTGCAATCTGTTTTGATGTTTCTGCAGCATTAGTGGTGTGGAGCTGCTGTGTAAGCGTGCTGAATGTGTGCAGTGTAATAGTGTGGGTGCGCGAGACGAAACCGTTAGCGTAGTTGTGTACTTCCGCATTGGCGTAAAATGGCGGGTAATGTGTGGTATGCGTCTTAACGGAATATCTGTAGGTCGTTTGTGGTGTTTTGCAAGTTTTTTGTGGTGTTTTGCGTGTTTAGAGTCCTGTAGCCTCGTTTTCGTTTTGTTCGGCGGCCATTTTTTCTCTTGCTTAGTGAATTTTTTAGTGTTCAAACTCTTTTATTTTTAGTTAAATGAAGCTGTAAGTTGTTTTTTTTTAGGTCCTGGATACTTCCTCTTGCTGTAGGTAAGCTTTTTATGTATGTGGTGTGTGTATTTATTCTGTTTTGAATTTTGTAATGTTCGCGAGTTGCGTCCGATTGTTGCGAGGTCGTAATGTGTGGTAACGTGTCTCGTATGTTGTTTGCGTTGCGAGGTAAAGTTTGCGAGGGTCGTAGTTGGTGTGTCGTGTTGTTTGCGTTGCAACGTAAAGTTTGTGAGGGTCGCAGTTGCTGGCAAGGAGCGCCTTTGGCGGTCCATGCCAGCAACTGAGGCCCTCACCCGGAGCCCTCGCTATGCGCTTCGCGAGGGCCGCGGGCTTGCTATGCGAGCCCACAAGCGTGAGCAACGGCTCTGGCTGGCTCGGCTGCTCACAACTATATATGTGATTACTGATCAGTGATAAATTACTAAACAATTAGAAAACTATTGTTTCTTTGACCCACAAGACTCACAAGTTAATCATGTCCAACTCTACAGAATCAGATCAGGATCATAAATGGTCAGATTTCTCCTTCCAATATTAAAAGTATAACAGTAGGAAACACGTGACCTGGAGTGCCATACATACAGTGCCTTGCAAAAGTATTCACCCCCCTTTGCATTTTTCATGTTTTGTTGCCTCACAACCTGGAATTAACATGGATTGTTTGAGGATTTGCATCATTTAATTTACAGAACATGCCCACAACTTTGAAAATGTTTTTTTTTTTATTGTGAAGCAAACAACAAATAGGACAAAATAACAGAAAAAGTCAATATGCATAACTATTCACCCCCCTAAAGTCAATACTTTGTAGAGCCACCTTTTGTGGCAATCACAGCGCTTTGGATAAGTCTCTAAGAGCTTGCCACATCTTACCACTGGGATTTTTCCCATTTCTCCTTGCAAAACTGCTCCAGTTCCTCCATTTAGGTTATGATAGATTTGAATGGTGCTCCTGGGGATCATCAAAGATTTGGATATTTTTTTATAACTAACCCTGACTTTTACTTCTCAACAACTTTGTCCCTTACTTGTTTGGAGAGTTCCTTGGTCTTCATGGCAGTGTTTTGTTAGTGGTGCCTCTTGCCTTTCAAAAAAGGGGCCTTTCAAAAAAGGTGTGTATATGTAATGACAGATCATGTGGCACTTAGATTGCACACAGGTAGACCTCATTTCACCAATTATGTGACTTTTGAAGGTAATTGGTTGCACCAGAGCTTTTTATGGGCTTCCTAATAAAGGGGGTGAATACATACGTTTTCTATTTCTACAAAAATGTTTTATGTATATATTTTTCTCATTCACTTCCCCAACTTAGACTATTGTATTCTGATCCATCACATAAAATTCAGATTTGCAAAACATTTAACTTAATGCTGTAATGTAACAAAATAGGTAAAAAGTCAAGGGGGTTGAATACTTTTGCAAGGCACTGTAGGCCAAGGTTTTATGATTTTCTTTCATGTGCGTAGATGACTCAGTCACAATTACTGAAGCACTGATTAGTTCAGCAGTACAAAGCTAGGAAATTCTGACTTGTGTTTTGCAGTTCAGTACCCATGTTCCTTACACTTGGCTTAAAAGGAGATTTTGACAGATTAAGTTGCATTATTGTTTGCTGCTTTATATTTGAGGCAGTGTTAGACTGACGTATATAATCAAACTTACTATTAGTGCTATATGTAATACAATATAATTTGCTCTTTATTTCTTAACATCTATGCTGATAATGTATGCAAGTTTTGCCCTAAATAGAAGTTTTGAAACAAGATGCATAATTTGCATACATTTTGCTTTTGTAATGCTTCAGAATGTAGTGGGAATTAAAGGCGCATTTTGTTGTCTGACAAAAGCACCATGAATCCTAAGAAAATGTCTCCATCTGTGTTTTCTTAGTTGAAAATGGTTACTATTCAAATTTCAGATAAAAATTTAAATATTTACTTGAAATCAAAACGCTTCTGTTGACTATTTATAGCATAAGTAATTGACTGCCATTTCAGGTCTGGAGAAAAGAAAGTCTTCTTTATCTTGTTTAATAACTTTAATATAATAGTTCTTTATAGCTGAAAGTAAAAGAGCTTTGGAAAGCCTTTATATTTCTTCTTCAAGTATTCAGACTTAATTACAAAAAGAAACCTAAGGGGTTTTGAATCAACATGATGTCTATTTGAAATTAATCTCTTGGTGTGCAGTACACTGTAAAAAATGATCATTTGGTAATACTGTGTAATTCTATATACACCTGTAGCTTTGTTAAAAGTTTTCAAAGCTTCTACATTTACTTAACTTTATATTGTTATATTGCAGAAAGACTGGGCTACAATTGGGTTAATAGCTTACAGCACAGTATGTACCATTTATTAAAAGTCCACCGTACAATGAAAAATATATATGTTTGTAAACATTTAGTCTTACTAAGGCATAATTAGGAAGGGGGGAACTATAAAGCTAGCTTTTAATTAGAAAAAAATGTTATGACAGAAAAATAGTAAACTTACATATATTTGGAAAGTCTGAAGACCGCCTTTTTCCACAGTTTTCTGGGTACTAACATGCAAATGAGGCTAAAAATAAGTAGCTCTATTCTATTCCCCTATATCACAAATTACACAGGCCCCCGTTTAGTTCCAAGCCCGTAATTACCATTTGTCTGCAGGTTAGAAATTTGTTACATATATAGATGTATTTAATGGACTCAAGCCCATAATTACAGGCTCACATCATGATCAATTTGGCAAGCCCGTAAATTACAATTTAGACAGAGCCAATAGTAAATGAGACCGTCATCATGATGTCAGTAAAACATGGAGTTTAAAATACAATTAATTAGTGTTTAGAAGTCCGATTTGCAATTGGACTCACAATCCAGAAATGTAGAAATCATTAAAAATCAATAAATCAACTGTTCTAGTCCATGCAGGTTCCATGATATGTATTAATTTCTTGATTCCCAGGATCAATATAATATAAAAAATAAAACATTTTTTTTTATTGCAGATTTGCGAGCTTGAGACCGTTGTGCGATTAATTCTAATGCCTTTCATTGCTTTCCCAGTATTTTTAAGAACAGTAGTGTGTTTTTTTTTTGCTTTTGCAGTGAACCCACTTGAGGGTTCTATCTAGTAGCCAGATAATGTTTTGATACATTTGCCATTTACGTGTTTTAAAGCAATTGCAGGCTGGTTGAACTGTTGTAGTTAAATATGTCTTTTGCTTCTTTAGCACTGGTAACATTTACAGGCTTGAAACATAGAAGGCGATAGGATGGAATTATGTTTTTGACAACCTCAGTGCTTTTGAGCCTGGATTTCGCAATTGGAATGCAAGTAGCAAAATGTAGCCAATTAAATATCAGTAACATTTACTGAGCACTATGGCAAGTTAGTAACACTAACAGCCTTATTAAATTGCAATTCAGCAAATCTAAAGGGCTCTATATAAGCACAGAGCATTTTTTTTTACAGAAGTCTTCACCAACTAAAACATTCTGTAAAAAATATGCTATGTGCTTATATAGAGCCCTTTAGATTTGCCGAATTGCAATTTAAAAAGGCTGTGAATATGGCAAACTTTTCCACTGATTTTCCCCATCAAGTATTTTACGAGCTGCTTGAGCTACAAAAAAAAGCTTTCAGTTCCAAATAACTCTAAATTACTTGGCTCTCTCAACTCCTAAAATACCTTATTTAAAAAAAATAATATTGCGAGTACTGAACAGCACTCACAAAATGTGAGTGTTTTCCCCCTCCCCGTTCACTGCCCAATTGCCCCATTCCCCATGGGAGTACATAGAGACCCCCATGACAACCATCATGTTAACCCTGTGCAAGGGGGAAATCTGATTGGTCCAATCTGGTCCAAATCTTTCAAAATTCTGATTGGCTGAAATATGATTGACATCTATTGTCAATCAGAACACTCCCAAACCATATTTAAGCCATATTTAATCTAAGAATATTAAACATTTGCAGCAAGCCCGGCAAAAGCCATTTACTGTAGGGGATCTCCTCCTTGGAGGAGCTCTGTTGGGTATATTTTTTTTAGTGCAACTTTTTTTTATGGAGGGCCCTTTCCTAGCCCAGAAGATGTGGACACTGGCTTCAATGAATAGTGAAGAGGACCCGGTCAGGACCCCCATGGCAAGGGCTAACTATTTAGGAATTAAATAGGGCTCAACGTCTTCAAAAATTCAGTTTTTCTATAAAAATGTTACTTTGTTCAAAGCGTACACAGCTGCTAATGTTGTTTTTTTACATACATCCCAGGAATGAGGATTTTTTCTTGAAATACAATGTTCCTTTAATATAAGATGGTATGCTTTTTATCAGAGTTTCTTTAAAAGCGATATTAATTCTTCAACTCTTTATTGAATATTTCAGCAGGCAGCCAGCAGCAGCATAAAGCACTCAAAGGCCTTCCATGCAGCACAGTGAAGGGGTATCCTCACTTTAAAGAAAGAAGTATGTACATGTTGTTTTCATTTAGGCCGGCTATAGGTTTACATAATCCTAAAATCATTTTTCTCTTTAGTACATTCATTTCTCTGTTTTCTCAATGATTTTGCTGTTTATATGGACATAAAAAGTACAGAGTGGTTTTAACTTTTCAAATAATATAGTCAGTCCTTTCCAACTTTGACATTGATTTACTATATGATGCAGAGCAGCTCAGTCTCCTCAGGAAGTCATGCATTTTTCTTTATGGTTAGTTAAATGAAGGCTAGATCAATGTTAAAATTACACAGATACATTATCCATGCTTTTAGCTTTCATCAAGGCTTTTGATTATTTAGTAAACTTTTTAAGATCTTTCTTGGAAGCCACCTTTTTCCAATGGGCAGGAAACATTTTCCTTAGGAATGATAATTATTATACTTTAATGCTGTCTGCTGCAGAATATTAAATATTTGCTGTGTGGTTTGTGCAATTGTGATAAGAAAATAATAAAAGTGAGGTTCTGTTGGCAGCTCCACATCACACTTATAGTCTATGGGCCTCATTCAATTGCTTTTTACTTGAGATCCGGGCCCGCAAGATAGCAAGTTACTTTTCTATTCAAATGCATCCCACTTGCGGGCCCCGTTCGGGTTACTTACTGAGTGCTACTATCCATTACTATTCTTAAAATCGCAAGTTACTTCCCCAAAGCCTTTGATCTTTCACAGCCGCAAGAGTTGCAACCGCAAAAATCACAAATTGCTATTCAATTTCTCCGATTTACCCTTCCGTCAAGACCCGTAAATGGCTAAACACGAACCACAGGTTACTGGGACCAAGGAGGTCTCGCAAAGGGCTTACTTACAAATCGTAGCAGTTTAAAAGCAAATAAAAAAGCAATCCTGTATTTTTATTAAAAGTGAAAGTGATTTTTAGGTCTTAGAATTAATAGCACAACATTCTCAAGCTTGCAAATCGGCATAAATAAATACTTTATTTCATGTTCAATTTTCGTCATAAAGTCCTACGGGCTTCAACCTCAAAGCCATATGACTTTGGAATCCAACCTCCATATTTCATTGAAGTCCTACTGGCTTGAATAACAAGTTATGGGCTTGGAGGTCGTTCAAGCCCGTAGGACTTTGGCCGGAAATTAAACATAAAAAATAAAGTATTGCATTTTGGTAAGCAAGCTTGAGAATTCTGTAAAGTGCTGTTTTGATTTTATATTTGCATTTACAGTGCTCCGAGTTTGCGGGCTTGAACCACAAGTTACAGCCTTGCGTCCGCGATCATGTTTAAGCCCACAAATGCTTACAGCCGATAGCATGGTTTGCGATTATCTGGAAGGGGGACTAACATGCGGGCCCGGCCAATTGAATAGCTACTTAAAAGTAGAGCTACTCAAGGACGCATCTCAAAAGTAGCAAACCGGACCCGAATTGAATGAGGCCCTATAAGAGCTGTACTTTCCTTGTCATTATCCATTACTATTTGGAGTTTTTTTGCAAAGAAGAGTGGGCAAATCTTGCCAAGTCAAAATGTGCCATGCTGATAGACTCATACCCAAAAAGACTGAGTGCTGTAATAAAATCAAAAGGTGCTTTAACAAAGTATTAGTTTAAGGGTGTGCATACTTATGCAACCATATTATTTTATTTTTATATTTTTTCTTCCCTCTACCTAAAAGATTTCAGTTTGTTTTTCAATTGAGTTCTCAAAAGTGTTCTCACAATCTGCCTAAAATATACCTGTAGGAGACTGTGGCCCCCGGTCAATTGCAAGCCTATAATTACCTTCAAACAAGCCGAATGCGTGTTAGATATTTGTTATAATTAAAGTATTCAATTGACTCAAGCCCGCAATTACAGAGCTAAAGCCTAAAACCTTAAACCATGAACCCGTACGTAGCAATTCAGGGCATGACCATGATCACGCCCGTAAGTTACAATTTAGAAAGAGCCAATAGTAAATGAGACCATCATAATGATGTCAGTAAAACATGGAGTTAAAGTCCGATATGCGATCATACTCGCAATCCAGCAATGCAGAAATCAATAAAAATGAATAAAGAAACTGTGCTAGTCCATGAAGGTGGTCTGATATGTATTAACTCCTTGATTCCCGGTTTTGATATAACACAGAAAAAAAAATCAGATTTGGGAGCCTGAAACTGTTGTGCAATTAATTCTTATTGAATGGGGGCCTATGAGTCTCAAAATCTGTAGTCTCCATAGCCATTCCACACAAAGCTACCCACTACACCAGCATTGCATCCCCACCCATTTTTAACCTGGTGAGCCATGCTTCCCCCACTCTTTTATACTTTGGGGTGCATTGGCATTATAGAACCCCATGGCACCCTAGCTCATACTATAGAGGTCTATGTGGTCCCAAGTGGACCCTTATGCCTCATAAGTATCTCCATAGTGACTAAAACTGACCCCCACACACTACCTAACCAAAATAAAGAAAGCAATACAGAAACAAATTACAGAAAAGAAAACAATTACAATAAAAATAATAAAATAGGTTACAAATGAAATAAAAAAAGAATCAGAATAAAACAATAAAAAAATGTAACTTATTGGGAAAAAAGGAGATGAATCATACATTACCATCCTGGGATGACCCTCCAGTGATGATCTGCAACTGCCTGCTCCTCAAACTTTAGAACATCAAATCTTAATTGAAGAATGGAAAAGCCCTATTCAGTCTTGAATAAAGACTTTTGCTCTTTAATTTTGAGTCATGGAAAACCCATACAAATAAAATCCTGTTGATCTAAAAAAATACTAAAACTATCCTTTAGTTCCTCATACTAGAAACTCCCACACCAAATAATCACTTTTGGTTGTACTCACTTCCAATATCTGGATTTCTGGACTTCTTATTGGCTGAAATATGTGTCAATCACATATCAGCCAATCAGAATTGATCAATTCAATTGGTAACCAGTCAGAGAAAATGATTGCCTCTTTCCTCATTGGATAAATATTTAACCAGTCAGAATACATTGATTAATGTTCATGCATTCAGATTGGTTAAAATTGTATTTTCCTTTACTTTGATTTGTTTAAAAGTAGAGACCAGAATATGGTTTAATAATAGTTTTGCCACCCCACTCCAAAGAACAAAGTGTTGAAGAGTTCCCAGGGAGTATTTAAGCCCATTACATGTGGGGCATAGGCAAAGGGATCATAAACCCCATTGCAGTAATTTAGGTTTATTTTTAATTCCTTCCCTGGGAAAGGCATATCTCGTCCTAGTGGTTCAGTTTACAGGTTAGCTTTACCCTCCCTGTGAGCGCCCAAAGATCTTATGAGAACATATAGTATTAAAATACATTTCTTATGGGAGCCATGTAATCTCAATTTGGTAAAATCTCATGTTTAACAGATCACACTTAAGAGTTTATACATACAGTTTGTTATGGGCAGCATGTAATAACTATGTTAGGGCTTATGTGGGATATTAATTCGTAAGGTTTCCTACCAGAGCTTTTAAATTGAGCCCATAGTGTTGAAAATTGATGTACTATTAGTGTTATGATTATTCAGTAGCAATGGCAGCAGCAAAGACTTCAAATATTAGTGATATACTGTATATACTTAATATATGCACACATATACTCCAAAACCCCCAACATTCCAAGAGAAGAAGAGATTCCAGGAGTGTGTATAAGTGACTTAGAGAGAACTGAAGACAGAAGGGGGAGGGGCATGGTCAGGCTGGAATAGAGGGATTTGTTAATAAATGTGGATGTGTCGCTCCAAAATGACCCATCATTTCAAAATCTATTTTTTAAGTTTTTTTAAAAAAAAAAGAACATGGAAAACTATCTCACATTGTACTAGACATTTGAATCTAAAGTGAATCAGCATTGTTTCAGCTGCATTCTTACGTAAATGAATAGTTACTGGACACTCTTTATGTGGTGTTAAAATTATCCCTCTCTAAGTTTATCATGCAGTTAGAACCACCCTTATCAATCACCATAATCTACAAATTAGCAGGTTAAGATGCACATTAGCATAAAAAAGCTACACAATCAATGAGGAATATATCAGGACTAAGTTACTGTAAAGAACAACATCTAGTACAATGTAAAGCCAATTTCTAGTGTTCTTTAAGATGAATCCAGCTTGTTGTTGGGGTATCAGTGCCCCTTTAAAGGACAACTGTAAATTAGAAAAACCTTTGAACATTACCATTTTAGCAGACTCTGCATGGAAGATTCTGTGACAGTATTAAAGTATTTCCTTTACAAGACATGAGCAAGAATATGGAAAGCAGACAACAAACTCCTCTCCCTTTCAATGCTTCCACTACTAAATAGCAGAACATATCCCTCAGGCTCCAATCCAGCAGGAAGTGTAGAAGAAACATTGAATCCTTCAGGCATAAACAGCATCTGCAAAAATATTGTATATATATTGACAAAGGTGCTCATTGCGAGGCCCGTACGTGACTGGCTTGACGAGGCTGCAATGCCTTTGGCGCTAAGGCCTGTCTAGCCAGTTATGTAAAGGCCTTGCGATGAGCGCCTTCGGTGCTCATTACAGCCCTGTCAAGTCAGTCACGTACGGCCTCGCGATGAGGTGGAGAGGCTCGCAATGAGTGCTGAAGGCGCTCATCGAGGGCCCTGAAAGTTAGATGGGGAGAGCCGCACATTGTGTGGCAAACAGCATTGCCAGGCTTCAAATGTTATTGCTGTAATTTTTGATGGGCAAGTCGCTAGTATACTATAGTACATATTTTAGGCTCATGGCTTGCACATCTACTAATGGTGATAGTTTGTAACATACTTCACAGGCATTTGACATTTTTTACCAAATTCCAGTGGTCCTTTAACATAATGGGTAATCATTTATTTTTCCTCTTTGATAAGGGAAGAGACATCTACGTAATGTTGACTTTAATGTATCTGAAAATTACATGCTATACGTTGTCTGTTATTTACAGCGCATACCTTGGTAAATTATCCATTGGCTTAATGAATGTCCAGATCCCTAGTTACTATTTAACAAAGAGCCTCAAGAAATCTCTTATGAAGTGGAGATAAGAAATGTATGCCATCTATACTGTTGTTGGAACTATTTCAAAAATCTCAGAAATGAAGATCAATAATATTAGCTTTCTAAAGAAGTTTTATATCATGTTGTTACCAAGGCCACAACAGTCCCTCTGGAGGCGTTAAATGTACCATGAATGAGAACAAAGCAGAAGGGAGCTAGTGATAAAAGCAGATCTTTCATCAAAAGGTTTCAATAGGGAATAACCCAGGTTCTTTCCGTTGCAAAACAATATTATGTACAATTTCTATTTTTTGCTTCACATATTCGCATACAGGCATATATACTATTGCATATGTGCGCTTCTCTATCTTTCATATTTTATTTAATTTAATTTTTTTAATATATTTTGTTGCAGGCTGAATTTGAGATTTTTTGTTTATTTGTGATTTAAGTAACATATAAAATGTTAGTACTATAGGATGTGTTTGAAATAGTTTACATTATTTAGGAGTTTAGAATCTGCCACCAATATGAAATGTCAAAGAAACACTAGAGTATTATATTTACTGTATGCTCTTTTCAAGGACTTGGCTTAATTTTGTGAAAAATGTTTTACAGGGTTTAAAATAATTAAATACAGCTTTTATTTTTAAAATATTGTATTGAGTTTCAGGTGTGCCTAATGGAAATAGAAGCCTGGGAGTATTGTGGAAACTGTGGATTCAGCTAAGATTTCATTACATAGCCACTTGCCAATAGAACATAATAGAAGCTACAGACAGCAGTTCAAGGTGGAATCCCCCATAACACAAGTAGAGTCAGCTAAATATAAGATGCTATTCAAAAAAGCTTTTATGCTCATTTTTTTGTTCAATACTTCAAAAGTATGTTACGTTTTTCCGAAACTACAACCTGACAAAAAATGTCACATTAGCCCTATTTCTTTTTTATGAAGCATAATGCATTATAAATGCAGACTGTACCTGCTGCTACATTTAGCATATTATATTAACATGCATCAATGGGTACAATAACATCTGCTTCATATGTACAAGAAAAACTTGACTATGTAATATTCCCTAGTGAATTCCTTTAAATCAAAGAAAAAATGCTGTGGTAAAACAATATTCATGTTAAGCTGTTAATCACTAAAATTAACATGCTGTTTGAGTACAGTTTGTGTAAAGGGAAAGAAGATATGTACAAAAGTATTTACTACAATTTCTTTAAACATGTTTGCTAAATTTTCAACAGTACAAACTTTCAAATAATTATAACTTTTAAAATAAGGTTGCTAAAAATATATCTATGTCTTCAAAAATGAAAAGTAAACCGTGACCCATATTAACAAATACACATATCAGCTCAACTTCTGCTGATACTCAATTGTGATTGTGCTATATTCACAGTACTAAGCAGTTTCTTTCTTGCAAGGTGACAGGTCTCCAGTTCCTATACTATCCTATGTAGCCTGTTCACTAATGTGTGAAATTACTAATGAGGCTCAACTGAAATACATAAGAAATATGGAGGTTTCACATCACTAGTGAGGAAGGTGAACATAGCCCCCAGAATTACATTATTATCTATTAATATGATTAACAGAGAATGTACTCCTAAATTACCCTAAATTAGTGGAGGAGTACACTTATAAAATGTTGAGTATAGTTGTAATAGTTTTAACACGTGCTTGTGGTGGAGATAGTAAATAGAGGAATCCGGTTCAATATAATTTATTGAACCTCACAGTGATGAGAGTCATCAGCCTTCAAACAGTACTGTCTGTGAGTGGGTACCTAGCTTGTGCCCAATCAAATCCTGTGTTTTGCTTAAAGCTATGTAATACAGCAAGCATATGCTTAAAAGGAGCCATGTATAAAATGGTATTTTGGATTTAAGAAAAAGATACATTGTATCCTCCTTTACATGTCCCTGCTCAGTCTCTCAGAGTGCAATACAATAACTGTACTTCTGGGAAACCTAAGCAAGAAACAATTTTTTTTACCAATTTTTAGGCTTTCAAATGGACTTACAAGTCGTATGTGCTTGGTGGTTTTTTGCGGCTTTAGAGGTCGTGTAGCCTCGTTTTCGTTTTTTTTGCAAGAGTCGCTTACTGAGGGACACAGTTCTTGCGAGCTCGCTTTGCGAGCTTGCAAAGCGTGATGACGTTTTGTAGTTTGACAACTATTATATGTGATATATATATATATATATATATATATATATATATACTTATTTTTTATATTTCAAAACATATATATATATAAAAAAACAATGTATATATATTTACCATGAGTGTGTGTATATTATGTCCCAAAACCAAAATCTTTCACTAAGCAAAACAAACAGCCAACACAGACCCTAGAAATACCAAAATTAGGAAACACCAATATCATGCAAAAATTTGATTTGTGGCCTATGTCAAACAACCAAAATGCCATATAACCCTACACCATGCATGTCATTTACACATTTTCATTGTGACCTATGTCAAACAACTATAATGTGCAAGCTCTTAAATGACCAAACACTGAAAACAATATCAGTTAGATTTTTTTCTGTGGTAATTGTCACACAATCATAATGCATTGTGGATGATAGTGTTAAGACCAGAGCACATTCTGAACATTTTAAAATATGGATCTGAAGTGATTAGAGTTCCATCGAAAAACATTTACTTCAGTTTGACTATGTCAAAGAGTAATATCATGGAAAAAAAAAGATTTAAACAATGTTTTGCAAACAGTAATGATTATAGTAATTACAAGTAAGCTGTACAATGGCATCAAGCTTGTGGTGCAAGAAGCAAATCATGTAAAGGCCAAATGTCTATAATCAAAGCAGTACAAAAGATTGAGGAGGTACAACACCATAAAGCTTTAGGAAGTGATAAATTAACTGAAAAGCTAACTGAAGCAACAGAGACTGATAATTTTTGATATAATTGTAAAATGGAGACATGTCTGATATCACCAGAAGTGGTCATGTTCCAGTTGGTCATAATAGAACAAAAGGTGAGATGCATTATTTATTGTTTTATTTAGTTAGCCATCATAAATAGGTTTCCTTATCAAGGAGAGTAAAAGAAGTTTTGATCTAAAATGATCAGAAAGTTTTGACACATTTTATGTTTAATATTATTTACTTGTGTACACTAAGACACTAATTTTACAACTCATTATGTTCTTTCTTACATTTGCTATTGTACGGTTATGAGTAATCCCTTTTTTTTCATTTCAGTAAGGAAGAAGTCAAGGAAGAAGTGACAAATTTACTGTTAGCTAGACCTGATAGTTATGTGGATGGAGTCCGATGGAGATTACCAATTTATTCTAAGTTATCTAAATTATTATTCTATTATTCCTATTCTAAATAAAACCTTTCCCATGGCAGGGAAGTGGTTACACATCTAAATACATTTATGACCCCATTGCTGATAAGCTCCTATGAGTCCATATTAAACCAGTGCCATGGAGATCCTTAAAGGACCTCCGTGGCACCTAAAAATTAACCCCTACCATAGGGATCCCTAACCGACCCTTGTGGCACTCAAAATTAACCCCTATGCCACGGGGGTCCTGTAAGGACCAATGTTGTATCTAAAAATAAACCTATTTTTGAAGATCCTACATGGCACTAACAGTTAACCTATATGCAGGACACATTTGTAATCCAATCAGAAGATGTAAAATTAATATTTAAGCCGCAAAGGCATGGAAAAAACATTTGTAAAGTTGGAGCTCGTTGGCTTAGTTACTTATTTTTTTTTAGCACATCAGTTGTTTTTAGGAGGATGTTCCTTTCCATGGCCCAAACGATGAGGATCGCTGGCTTCAAGTAAGAAAGAAGAGGATACAAATTTACAATCAAGATGGATAGTCCATTTTGTCCAGTGCAGAAGACTGAGGACTAGGGCTTCTCTGACATTGCTGGGTGGAAGTAAAGGGTAATTTTATTTTTTTAGTTTTCTTAGTTTGATTTTTGTCTTTGATTGTATTTATTTTAATTTTATTTTTACTGTAACTATCTTTTATTTTGTGCAAAAGACGTTAATTTATTTTACTATTTTATTGTAATTTAGATGTTGTTTTTTCTGTCATTTAGTTTTTTATTATTTTTATTTAATTTAGTGAAATATATTTTTATTATTGTTATGCAATTAAGTCACATATTTTTTATTTTACTGTAGAGTGCTCTTGTTTTTTTTAACTTATGTTGCCAAGGGGTTCCTTGAGGTTGTAATTAGCGGTTAATTTAAGAAACCATGGGGATCCTTTGAGGATCCCCATGGTGATACAGGTTAACTTTAGATGCCATTTAATGATCCCCATAGTACTAGTTTTAAATAACATAGGGGTCCTTAGAGCACCCATATAGTATGTGATTCATTTGTAGAAGGCATGACGGTCTTTACAGGCCCTCTGTGGCATTTTAGTCATATTAGGGGCCACAGGAGTCCTTACAGGACGCCCCAGGATGGAGGGTTACATTTAGATGCCACAGAGGACCTTACAGGTGTGATCATAGCATCAGATTTGATGTTTGATTCATTTTCAGAGGCATTTTTATGCCTCTACAGGTGCTCTGGAGTACACATAGGATAGAGGATGATAATCAGGTTGCCTAATGGCTTACACGCAGTTAACAACTTGTGTAAAGCCCCAGTCTCTCCAAATGGGATGGATGGATGGATTGAAATTTACACCTTACATGTCAACACATGTCATTTTTCACTATTAAGTGCCGCCTTCATGCAGCGCTGAATTGTTTGTGGATATGAATCGATACGTTGGAATTTATGTGTTAACTTGACAAGAAAAATTACCAACAATACATATTGTAATACAGTCCTGCTGAAGCTTCCCCAAGGAAGTGGAGGAGCCAGTTGTAAAACAATTAATGATAAGTTTATCCCATTGCTCTGCAAGTTTAATTAAAATGGATTTCCACCAAGGTTTAAGGATATTTCATGTGGGTCTACTGAAATTTACCCAAGACGAAGTGATCTTTAAGTTTAACAGTCAATTTTGAAGGATGTGTACTACACCAGTCAAAATAATACTGTAACTATACAAGCTTCAGATTTTGGATGGGATTTACTAAGCACAACAGTGGCTGAAATGTGGGGAAAATTTGAAATAATAGCCCTTCATAACTCATCTCAGCTATATGTGGTGCTTAGTACAATCCGTCCACTGTCAGAGGATATTAAGTCATAAAATGGTTATGAGTTCAGAGAGGTTGAAATACTGTTAAAAAACATAAAAATAGCAAAGGAAAACAAATCTTACTGAATGCATAGTTATCTAAGATCGACTGAGAGGTCACAAAATCAGTATGGTACTTGTACTGCAAACAAATATCAAAACCAGAAATAAATGAAGGAATTAAGCTTAGACTTTTGAAAAAGCCCAAAAGGAGTTTGTTTATAAATTAATATTTACTTATGAATAATCCTATATGCTTATGTTATTAGAGTGGTAGAACATGAAACAGTGAAGAATAGCAAAAAATATTCAAATCTTTCTGTTAGATTAACTACAGTCCTTACGGGCTGCAATGTGCCTCTTGGAAAGTTGTAATGCTCAAACTGCAATGGCACTTCATAGTTTCATAGCCCCTGACATGATATTTTTGTCCTTTCTTTGGCTATTTATCAAAGCTGCTGCCACCATCATGTCCATTTCATTCTACACTTTTGATAACAATGATAGCAATAATAATTTATCTAGCTCATGTCTTTAAAAGAAGGCTCAAAGCAGTTTGCAAGAAGGTTACAACAAAGATATAGTATAAACATAAGTACTTAGTGATAGAAAACAAAACAGTAATTAAAAAAATGATGACACTGACAACATTGTTATCACATATTATAATTGTCGAACTATGAGATGTCGTCACGCTTTGCATGGTGCTCACAAAGCGAGCCGTTAACTCGGAGCACTTAGGCAATGATCGCCGAAGGAGCTCATCGCCTGCGAGCCATTAACTCAAAGCACTTGGGCGATGAGCGTCAAAGGCGCTCATCGCCTGTGAGCCTTGCAAGACAAGGCGAGCCGTTAAACCTCTAAAACGTGCACCACTTAGGTGATGAGTGCCAAAGGTGTTCATTGCCTGCGAGCCTCGCAAAACCACTAAAACGTGCAGCACAGGTGATGAGCACCAAAGGCGCTCATTGCTGCGAGGCGAGCGGGAATTAGCCTCCAAACACTTATAAAACTCGGGATCGCTTTAGGCTGCAAGCAGTTGACGAAAGCGGGACTTAGAAAAAAATAAATTAACTGCCGAACTGCGCAAACCAAAAAACAAGAAAAACACAAAAAATACAAAAACAAATAAAACCATCACACACAGCACAGGAGAAAAGCCAGGATGTCTGGAAGTGAAATGAAACGCACATTTAAGGTGAATGTAAGCTGTTTCGGCACTTGAAAATTGGCTAAGGAAGAAAAAAAATGGCGGGCGAAAAAAATTAAAATGAGGTTACACGAACTTGAACCGCGCAAAATACAGCCATCGACGTACAAGGTAGAAAAATACTAATAGGAAGGATGTTAAATGCTCCCGAAATTAGTAAAACATAGATTAATGCTGCCATTTTAACAATAACTTACACATTTACACATTAAGATTGTGAAATGGTGGATTTCTCGCCTAAACCAACGGTTTTGGTTCGCGCATGCAGCCAATATATAGGGCACACTTGCCACAGAACTTACACCTGTATTTACTATTACAATGGCGGACAATGGAGAAGACAGGATTGAACGCAATAGAAGAGCGGCAAGGGAAAGGAAGCAAAAATGGAGAGATGCACAGTCCCCCCAGACTTCCCAAAACTTAAGAGAAGAAGACCGCCAGTTTGCCAGTTTTGTGGGGCCTATAATTTTCTCAAGGAGAGACCAACTGACGGAGACTTCATTAGTTGCTGTCAGAAAGGGAAGGTAAGACTTCCACAAAGAAACACATTTCCAGATTATTTACAAAGTATCATGAGCGATCCAACATTTCCAAATTATACCAATTTTAAGAAAAACATTAGGTCTTATAACAGTGCAATTCCATTTTATTCTATGGGTGCTACATTAGCAGAAAATGTCCCATGACATGGTCCATATTGTTTTAGAGTTCAAGGACAAATTTACCATCGCACTTCTCATTTACACCCACAAGAAGGAGAGCAAAGGAGATTTGCCCAGTTATATGTCTGAGATACAATGGAAGCTGTTGAACAATGGATGACACTTCCAGAAAATAAACAGTGTTTGCGCATTGTCTTTGAACAGCTGGATACAATTATGGCCAACAACCAATACAGTCAAGCATACAAAATTAGCACAGGTTGAAAAAGAACAACATCAGCATGCTCAAATACATCAATTGCCAATGCCAAGAGCAAAAATGTTTTTAAAAAGAGGTCGCAATACTGAACAAAGACGGCATAATTTACCAACAGTAAATGAGGTTGCCATGGTCTTTAAAAATGAGGATGTGAACTACCTTTTCAGTGGGATATTAGAATATATCCACGCAATGAAGACCAACCTTTTATAAACATAAATATATTAATTTGTAATTTGGATCCAATGACATATCCCATTTTTTTTCCTAATGGTGAGCCAGGATGGGAACCAAAATTACAATTGCAAAGTTATCCCAATAGTAACATTTGTGTTAGAAGCAGTAATTCTATGCTGGAATATAAAGTGGCACAAACTGCTATTCGGGATAATTTTAATCCAATCCACAACAATGGATTATGGATTCCTATCTACAAGTCAAGCAAATATTCTAAATTGTACCGAATTTCAACAAAACAAGCTTTGCATAAAACAATATTGTGGATTAATGGATTATGCTGAATTGGCTAACAACAGAGACATTCCAGCTGGAAGAGCAATAATTTTGCCATCTACTATCCTATTAGCTGTAAGACATCAACACTTCATAGCAGATGATACAGAATGGGAGAAATGTCTGGAAGAAGCAGCACTACGTCAAATGCCAAAGCAAATGAGAGAACAATTTGCATTCATTTGCATCTTTTGCAATGTACCTGATGCATTTGCTTTGTGGGAAACATTTACATTTAATATGTCTGAAAAATTCTTGAAATGTTACAATGAGCCCATTGCACTCTTAAAAGCGTTAATGGAAATTCAATTAATATTTCTTGCTCATGGATTAAATTGTGCAAGTTTTAATTTGCCTGATCAGGACTTAAATATTTTTTGATGATTATGACACTGAACTTCAACAACAAAAACACAAGAAAAACTGGCAACTTTAAATACTGTACAATTGCAAGCATTTAATGCCATCACAAATGCAACAGATGATGAAATGATCAAAGACCATTATTTCTGTCTAGATAACCCTGGTGGATCAGTACAATTGTTGATGAGTTGATCAAGCACAGGGTCAAATAGCAATGCCACTTGCAACAACTGGAATTGCCACACTTTTGTTAGAAGGCAGAACTGTGCATAGTGGATTTAAATTGCCAGTTCCCATTTTAGAAACATCAGTGTCAGATATTCAACTGAATTCTTTACAAGCAAAAATATAAAAAAAGTAAATTAATTATCATAGATGAGGCAACAATGATGTTGTGTTATGTCGGTATTGATAGATTATTAAAAGAAGTGATGGATAATTTTTGCTATTTGGTGGAAAGGTGATGTTGTTAGGAGGAGATTTTATGCAAACATTACCTGTTGTGCCACATGGAAATAGGACTGACATCATATGTATCAAGACAAGTACACTGTGGAAAATATTTACACACCTCAAATTAGAATAAACTATGAGATCTGAAGGCCAAAACAAATTCAATGATTGGCTCATTCAAATTGGAGAAGGAAAACATCCACAAATAAATGATTTACCCAATGATACCATTGAAATTCCATCACAAATGGTTTGCAAGGAATCACTCATATCGGCAATCTTTCTAAACACTCTCAGAAATGACGATTACTCAGACATTGCAAACAAAGTGATATTAACATCCAAAAATATAGATGCCTAAAATAACTACATTTTAAAATTAATCAACGCTCCCCAAAGTAATTATTACAGTGCAGATTTAGCTCTGGCTGATGATAAAGACAGTGGCCCTCATTCAATTGCAATTTGGCCAATTGAATAGGGGTCTAAATAAGCACATAACATATTTTTTTATAGAATTTTTTAATTAGTAAACATCTATCCAAAAGCAACGTGTTCACTAACTAAAAACGTATTTAAAAAAAATATGTTATGTGCTTTTTTAGAGCACTATTGAATTGGCCAAATCGCAATTGAATGAGGGCCAGTGAATCTAACTTTAGTATAGAATGTATTAATTCTTTAACACCATCTGGAATATCACCACATGTTTTACAATTGAAAAAAGTTGCAATTGTCATACTATTGAGAAATATGAATCCAAAAAATGGTCTTTGTAATGGGACCAGATTAATTGTGCACGATTTAAAAGATCATTTTATACATGCAGAAATTATGACTGGTACCCATAAAAGGTGAACACGTTTTTATATCATGAATTGATTTGGCTCCAAGTGAGAGTGGTTTGCCTTTTGTCCTTCGAAGAAGACAATTTCCAGTTTTCATGGCATTTGCCATGACCATAGATAAATCCCAAGGACAAACCTTTGCACATGGACAACTCTATGTTGCTTTTTTAAGGTGAACAAATCCAGATGAGATTAAAGTTTCAATTGAAGACAACCCAAGTCAGGGTGATCTATTACACAATGGACTCATTTTTACAAAAAACATTGTGTACTATGAGGTTTTGTAAACACAGAGAATAGTGGCTTCATTTCCAAGAAGAAATTTAATGTCACTTGGTCTCTTTTTAGAGGACCACTATTTCACATACAAAACTCTATGTAGCAAAAAAAAAAAAGGAAAAAAAAAACAACAACAATAAACAGTGGTTATATCCCATAGACAAAGTTAGAAGTCTGCTTGGCTCTTTTTAAGATAACCACTTGGACATGCAAAAAAAAAGTATTGTAATGTCTTGGAAGTGGCCTTTTGGAAGTATTGGGCCCACAAAACAGCTATGTTGCATTTTATTACTTTTACTGTTTTTTTAATACATTACATTCATGTTTGTAATGTTAAAATAGTTTTTTTAAAACCTCACAAAAGTTATTTCATTGTATGTAATAAAGGGTTCATGATAGTAGGAGGATGATCATTTGTTGTAAAATGTAAATGTATTATTAAATACATACTATTGATCCAGGGAGTAATCCAATTGCTAGTTAATGGGGTCTGGAAGGACTTAATTTTTTCCCTTCTTTGATACAATTGGCTAAGTTTTAATGGGGTTTTTACTGTTTGCCTTCCTCTGGATTCAATACCTATGTGGTTTAACAGTACTTTAAATAAAAGTTGCATGTTACAAAGCTTTATGTAATAGTGTAATATACTGATTGATATAAAGTTGACTTACGGTTATGTTACGCACCCATACCTCAGATTTAAAAATGTTAGTATTGTTAATAAAAATGGTTCACTAATGATTCAAATATAACTTGCATGTTGCAAAGCATTATGTGATTGTTTCCAACTATTTATTCATAAAAACTTCATCCATTGTCACATTATTTATGCATACATGACGATTAAAAGTTTAATATGGTTAAAAAATTATCTTTTACCAGTTGTTAAAGTTGTTGACAAGTTTACTGTTAAAAAAAAAAAAGTTATTATAATTGTTGTACTTCTTTCTACATAACAAAAAGGTTAAGAGTCTCACAGACTCACATTGTGTGGCAAATAGCATTCCCAGCTTCAAAATTGTATTGACCGTAATTCTTGACAGGCAAGTCGCTAGTTAAGCATTATAAAGAGGTTGATGTTTTAGTTCTAAACAAATTAGGTTATTTGTACATGGCTTGCATTATTTAATTTAATTTAATTTACTTAGTGAATGATATTACAATTATAAAGCAAATAGATAGTACATTTATGTTCACATTTGAATGTGTAAAAGTAAGTTTAAAAACTTATTTGCTGCTCAGAAATCCAAGAAATTTAGATATTGCACTGCACTCTGGGACACTTACCCAGGAAATGCAAATTAGCCCACCATGCATTTTCATTCTTTAATCCAAATACCAATATATACATGGCTCCTTTTAGGCATATGGTTTATTACACATCTTTAATGCATAGCATTGAATGGATTATACACAAGCTAGGAGACCTACCCACGGACAGCTGTTTTAATCTTAAAATGGATGTCATCAGTGTGGGTCTGGTTCCTAGCTTGTGTGTTAGATTTTGCGGGAAAAAACATAATTTCTAACTTGTGGTGTGTAAAAGAGTGATATTAGCCCTTCACCTTACAGAATACAGTAAATTAATTTGTATACACATCTGAGTGTTTAAAAATAAGTTAAAAACTTATTTTCTGCTCAAATGCCTAGGAAATACAATAATTTATATATCCGTGGAATGTTGCAAAGGGGTTGGATAATAGTGGAGAGCTGTGAAGGGTCAAGTGCTAGCAGGTTTCTGTTCGTGATGTGGCAGGGGTTGAAGAAGGGTGGTGAGAGGAAGATGTGGTGAGGTTGAAGGTAAGGAAGTGAAAGTCAGATAGAGGGAGTGGATGGATGACTGGGTAGGACGTTGTGCTGCGATTTGTGAAGATAAGGGATACAATCTCCCTATAGTGTGCCTTGAATTTTTGAGCCTTATCCCCTGGCTGGTTGGCTTTCTATCTCTGTTCTGACCACATCCCTCCTCTCTCTGTCCCATTATTTTTTTCACTCTTTCTTTTAGCTTTCCTCTCTCTTCTAACACGAATCGTCATCCTCTTACAGAAGGCATTATAACTTTGCTTGACCTCCTCACTTCTTGCTGGGTACTCCCTGGGGGTAGGCACAACATGTGCTTGGAAATGCCATGTGTCTCTTTCCAGCATCTCCCCCCTGTCCCTTCCCTGTGTGTTTCTCCTCTGTGTGTCTTCTGAATGTTTCTGTTGCTTTTATTTTCAAAGTGCCTGCTGTTGTTCGTGCAAGTGTTAGTATCTTTGCTTTTGTGTATTTTCTTAGTATTTTCTGAGTATTTTTCCGAGTTCGGTATTTTTCAGAGGTTGGAATGTGCTTAGCTTCATTTTCATTCCATTTCCGATTTATTTAAGTTTTTCGTCCGCCATTTTTTTCTCACTTAGCCGATTTTCAAGTGAAATTGGGCTTAAATTCGCTTGCAACCTCAATTCGCATCCTGGCTTTCCCCCTGTGATGTGTGTGAGTGTGTTTTAATTATTATTATTTTTTTGTTGTTGCTTTTCATGTTTTTCGATATCGGCGGTTCGGCCATTACATTAATATTTTTATGAGGTTGCATTTTGTTTGTGCAAGTGTTACAGTCTTTGGCTTTGTGCAGTTCCCAAGGTCTGCGCGCCTGGCATTGCAGAGCCCTGTTTTCATACAATTTCAGAATTTGATGCATTTTGTCCGTCATTTCTTTTCTTGCTAAGCCGATTTTTGAGTGACAAAACACGGCAAATTGGGCTTAAATTAATTTGCAACCTAAATCCCAGACATCCTGACTCTCCCCCTGTGCTGTTTGTATGTGTGTTCCAATTTATTTTTTTATTTTTTTTCTCGTGTTTTTTGATTTCTGCGGTTCGGCCGTTACATTTGTATTTTTCTGAGGTCGGATTTTGTTTGTGCAAGTGTTACTGTCTTTGGCTTTGTGCATTTCCCAAGGTCTGTGCGTCTGGCATTGCAGACCCCTGTTTTCATACAATTTCAGAATTTTTTGTGTCCTTCGTCCGCCATTTTTTTTCTTGCTTAGCCAATTTTTCTATGCCTCAACTGCTAGCCTCGCTTTGCGAGGCTCGTAGTCCTCTGAGCTTGGAAGGCTTCTATGCCTCAATGGCTTGCCTCGCTTCATGAGGCTCGCAATTGTGGCCCTCTGGGCTGCAGACAGCTTGTCTAGCTTCACGAGGCTCGCAAGCATGATGACAAATCACAGTTTGACAATTATAATATGTGATCAGCCCTTCAGGAGAAAGTTGTAACAAATTGGACCTCTCATGTGTATTAACCCTATATAATTATATTAGTATTATTATTATTATTATATATATTAATCTATTACACAGTAACTAGGGCTCATTAGTTTACAGATATAGGAATGTTACACAAATGTGATGTATGTGGATGTCCCAAAATCCCAACCATTGAAAACACACTGACATGGTGATAATGGTATAACAAAGCTTTATTTCATACACAGAGGACACTGTGCATTAGAATCATGAATGTGGTATGGGCAGATCCCGGAAGGGCAAGAGGCTTTTTAAAAAAAGGGGATACCTAAAGGGGGTAATGTCATAGTCTAGAATAATCATGATGCATAGCACCTACCAGGGTTACATGTTGTCACTACACCACAGCAACCGGAATCTGATGAAAAAAAGGATCATCAGAAATCACTCCATTTAATCAAAGTAACCAGTAATGCGCATAGCACTTACTTTTGGTTATCATCTGCTCCATTGAAAAATAGCATAAACATCTATCTCATCAAAACCAGTTTCACACATGCAGTGTGTTCCTAAAACCAAAATCTGAAAAAAGGCGGTAAAAAAGAAAAAACATGCATGTACAGTACAGTGTTAAATAACCGTAACCGTAACAGTGTACCAACTCACCTCATTTCCATCTTCAAGCATTGCTAACCATTAGCTAGTTCTCAGGATATCTCACTGGCTATGACCATTATTAATAATGTGTCATCTTACAATAAATCCTCAGCTGTGACCAGCGTCAGTGGTCAAGGTGTACTATCACCTTCTCAATCTGATATTGTCAATCAACATTGATATCACATCCATCAGCTACACAGGTGTTAAATGAATGTTAATGAATACTCATAATATCAGCAATAAGGAAAAATACCCCATTAATATAAAGAGGACACAAAGGTCAGCAGCCAGATTTACCGTTACTTACATCAGATACAAGGATCTGTTCTCATACTGATATTGAGGAAAGGATCACATGCTTCACTAGTGCATGTGTTAATGCTAGCTTTCATTAAGATCCAATTGTGAGACTTTGCAAGTCCACTGCCATAGCGGTTTTAGTATACATTTAAGCTAACAACAATCATGTCTTATATATCTGTATTTACAGTATGATGGCTTTAATATTGTGGGAGCTACATGTTAAGGGGGGGCTTTAATTGAAGTAATGTCTATCTGTGAGGCACTGGGAATATCCTACAATTACTTAATTTCCTTAACAATGCTTGCAGATGCAGAAGATGCCTTCATGGACCTAAATTGTGCCTAAAACAAAACAAAAACAAGAAAACAATAACCTGCAAAATTATGCTGTAAAAAAGATGGGGACAGCAGCATCGCTTCTCAACAGCATTCTTCAGTGAACATCAATTGGTAAAATGCGGAAAAAAAAACCTACATGAACATCCACAGAGATGAGGATCATGGACCATGGGGTAGGAGGTAGTAGCCATCTGTGTACATAATATCACCATCACATAGGCCATGATCCTATACTCCATAGCCATGATAGATTACGTTAACATTTTGACCAATAGATTTTCACTGAGGAGTGCTGTTGAGAAGGCACAAAAATGCATGCAGCCCCTATATCCTCCTCCACTTTGCATCAGGGCCCCAATCCCCTGTGGATGGTCGCCGTTTCCCTGGTGAAGGCACCCCCCCAGGAGGAAGCAGCAAATGCAGTGGTGCTGGTGGTGGTGGTCGTGGCGGGTCATGGGGGGAGGAGAAGAGTGGCCGGGCTGTGGTGCAAGGTAGGACTCAGTCATGAAGTGGTGTATTCTCTCCTCTCTATTTCGCCTGGTCAGGCTGCTCATGACCTCTGCCTGATTGGCAGAGATGCTTGTCTGGATCCCCTGGAGGCACTCCATTTGCTTTTGCATGATGGCCAGTATCTTCACCTGAGCAGCCTTGATTGGTGGTCCAGGGGATGGAGGTCCCTGCTGAGGGGCCATTGCTGGGTGAGGAGGTGGCGGTGGTGGCCCAGTTGGGAGGAGCTGTGGTCCCGCTGGAGTCTGGGTCCATAAGGGTGTTGGTGGTGTGCCTGTTGGAGGGGTGGGAGCCAGTCTGATGCACTGCTGGGGGGAGGAGGAGGTGGTGGCAATTCACGGTCATCCCTCCAGTAGGAGGGCCCTGGTGAAAGACGTATTCATCGGAGGTGGAGGACAGTGGGGTCAAATGCCACCGGTGTGGTGGATGGTCCATAAAATATTTGTATCATTTATATCTTTCAGTGCAATAAGTTTATTAACAATTAAGCATATTATAGCGAAAATGTTATTAACTTATAAAGCCTCACATCCATTATTTGTTCAGTTTCTTTAGCTTAATGTCTATAGCTTTAGTTTAACCTTACAGAAAAGGAGAGATTATTACCAAAATGTTACATCTAAATTATTATACTGTGCCCATGGTTTCCAAATACTGTGAAATTGGTCTTATTGCCATTCAAAATATTTGGCAAACTTTTTTTTCTAATCGGTTAGTGATAGGTTTTTATTTTTGTAGCCAGTAAGCTGCTATTACAGTTCCAACTGCAGCTAATATTTGTATAATTAGTTTTGTCCATCTCTCACAACACCGCCCAAAGGCTTGTTTTGTTCTCTAAAATATTATAATTTTAGGCCATATATGAATGGATGTACTCAAAAACTGTGTGTGGCCTGTACCTATTTATTATAAGTGGGAATTGGTGCCAAAAGTATAATATATTATGGTCAGTTTCTTTAGTTTAAATATTTTTCAAAACGTTTGTGTTCTCATACCATATTTTTTGCCATCTTTCGTTATATATTTCTCTATTTATAATGGAGTTCATTTGGCTGTATATGTTAATTTACTATTTGCATTTAGATTGTTAAACGGCCATTTACCTCACTGTAGATGCTCTTTGTGGTGTAAAAGAGCCCAATATTGTATGTTAAAATTATTTTTTGTTTTTATTACACCAATAACACCTAAAAAATCTAAGGTCTTAGGCCTGTTTACAAACACACTGTATCCTGCCTCCTGACTGTTCCATGATTAATAGCATATTCCAAGCCGTGAGGTGAAGGCACAGTGAACACAAAGCTCAGTAATGCAGCAGAAGATGTTAGCCCCAAGCTGTACTATTTAGCTGATTCCAGCATTCCTTTCTCTTCACAGATGAGTTTACAGTGATTTAATTTACTAATTTCTCTGTAAAATTATTAAATAATTAATAATAATTAATAATTAAACATGTTTTTAGGAGATCATTACAGTGGAGTATTCCAAATTGTGTTGACTTAAGTGGCCCTTTAAATATGTTATATAGCTACAATATAGCGCCAGGACCACTGAAATATTGGCTTTCCACAATAAAAACGCTTATAAGAAGCTGTCTTTATTAGGTATACTGTTTTACTTGAAGGTACTGCCATCTGTCAGAATCATATATATTGTAATGTGGTTTGACTTCTTCAAAAAAAAATATTCCTCCATTTCTTATAATATGAAATAAGCATGAAATACCCTATTCCTGTCATCTTAAAAACAGCTAATCCCATGCCTAGACCAAAATGTGTATTTTGAACTTTGGAAATAACGGTAGACTCTGGTTGTGTCAGTTTATATATATTTTACATGTTTGGCCTATAAAACACACTTAACCATGCAAAGCATAAACCAGGTTCTAATTTTATACATGAGAATGGTTTACAATAACGCTATTGTATCAGTTGTATGAATCCTGCTTCTAAATAATAGATTTTTATATTTGGAGCTGAAAGTCCACTCAGAGTATTTTGCCTTTGAAGTGTATGTTGACTAATTCTGGTTACTTTAAAATTCCAGCTAAACTTTGTGGAAGGCTTTGCAATTTTTTTCAGGAATTTTTGGAGGAGCTTTGGTTGGTAATGTTCAAAATATATATATGATGATTATGACAAGGGATTCATCTTTAGGACCTCTATTCTTGTAGTAGGGAAACAGTACATTTATTCCATTCTTTAGTTCATTAGTAGTTTTGTTAATGGAGGAAGAATATGAACCTCATAAAGGACAGGTTGGGCTGGCTATGCTTTTTACACCTAGGTAGCACATTTCTTTATTAGACCATTCAGAAGGAACATTTTTACTTAAATAGAAGTTGTGTATGATTGTTAAGTCTCACTTGTATTTTGTATGATTTTGTCGCATTATTTTTAGACCTAAAAAAGAGCTAAACTGATTTAACAATTTCAATTGATTTGTATTCATTATGTGCAGATTTGAAAGTGTAAGAGTAATGTCATCTGCATAAAGTGCTAATTTATACAGATTTTTACAAAACCTTATTGTCAGTTATATCATGGTGTCTTCTAATTGCTATAGCTAAGTGTTCAATATACAGTATAAGGCATATAAAAGCAGTGATAGGAGACATCATTGCCTTGTATACATTGTGCATGTGTGTACAATAAATTCATGGTTGAGTTTTGAAATAGCTCTAATAGAGCTGTAAATAAAAAAGACAAGTTTACCTGGTCAAATGTTTTCTGGACATCTAATGATAATGGGATGAATTGTGATTGATAGTATGCTGTTGTAAAGTAATAATACTGCGTACATTTAGTCCTATTCAATATGCCAAATCTCAATTACTAGAGTCTGTAATGTAGCCTATAAATGTAATGGGTATTCAATTGGTTTAATTTTGGTACTTGCATTCCAATTGCAAGTTACAGGCTCAAAAGCACTGCGGGCTTGTCAAAACCGTAGCTCTGTCCTTATTCCTCCATTTTGCAAGACTGGAAAGTAGCCCATAATTGCCTTCTAACCCGTAGATTGAAAATGTATCAAAATTGTTCCAAATAGGACTCACAAAGGCTTTTTACAAGACTTAAGAGTGCCATAGCAGCAATTAAAAATACAGTAAACCACTTAAAAACAATACAAAAGTATGAAAGTTCCTCAGAATTAAATGCAAAACAGTCTCAAATGAACAAATATCATAAATAAAAATATTATAAAAACATTGTTAGACAGTAAATATCTATAATTATTTGATAAGCATGGAACCTCAAGCAAATGTTAGGTGCTATGTGGACCAGTATGTGAATAGATGTTGCAAATGAAGAGCTTCACATCACTGTTACCAAATAAAGTGTAAACACTTGGCCATAAAATCATCAATTCCAAATAAATCTATGTACGGTGATATTAATATAATGGATGTGGTGTGGGCAGATCCCGGAAAGACAAGAAGTTTTCTGGAAAACAGGGAAAACCTAAGGGCTTAAAAGGCAATACTAAATAATACCAATAATAATGATGCTTAGTATCTACTAGAGTCACATGTGTTCAGTACATAATGTAATGAATAGAAATCTCAACATACATCACTCCCTTTAATAGAAGTAACCAGTAATGTGCATAGCACATTCATATGGTCTCCATCTGCTCAATTGAACAGATGCATAAACACCTGGACTATGTAATAAAAGTTAGTTACACACCTACAATGTGTTCCAAAAAGTTAAGGAAAAAGGCTAAAACTTAAACAAACCTAAAAAAGGCAGAGAGGATAAAAAGCTACAAAAGAAGGCATAAACTGTACAGTACCAAATACTGTGACTGTAACAATATACCAACTTACCTGATCCTCATCTACAAGCATTACTAACCATTAGGTAGTTGTCATATTAAATTAATAGTCACAACCATTAATAATGATGTGTCTTCTCACAAGGAATGCTTAGCTGTGACCACAGTCAGTGGTCCAAGAGTACTATCACCATCTCCATATGATATTGTTTATCCACATTGATATCACATTCATCTGAGATACAGGCCTTATCACATATGATTTGAAATGAAGGTTATGACACAAGGGTCAGTGCCCATAATGTCTGTACATTACATCAGACAATAGTATGTGTTCTCATATTCAGATTCCAGAGAGGATGTCATGTTTCACATATGTTTGGATTAATGCTGGCTTTGATTAAGGTGGCATTGTTGGATTTAGCAAGTCCACCATCATATCTGCAATAGTACATGTCATATTCACCAACTACCAAGTGTTCCAAAACATAATATTTGACTGAATTCAGGGTATTTGAGCTAAATGCTTCATAGGGGTTGTCAGTGGTTGAATGTCTATCTGATAGCCACTGTGAATAATTTTCAATCACACTATTGTTGAGTAATGCTTGCAGATGAAGAAGATGACTTCATAGACCTGAACTGAGCCTAAAATCAAAATATAAAATAAAGTAAAGAATGAATAAGGCTTTAAACAAATATAGGAACTTCAGCATCTCTTCTCAATTGCAATGACCATCAATTAGTGAAATGTTAAACATAACCCTACGTTTCCACAGAGGAGAGGATCATGGACCATGTGATGGGGAGTAGCCATTTGCATACAACTTACCATCACATAGGCAATGATCCTCTACTCTGTAGCCAGGTAAGATAATTTAAACATTTAATCCAATAGATTGTCACTAAGGAGTGCTGTTGAGAAGATTACAAGCATAATTACAGCCCCTATATCCTCTTCTGCCTGGACACAGGGCCCCTCTCCCCCATGACAGCACGCCTTCTCCAAAGTAGAGTGGGGATTGCAGAGGGAGCATTCCCCTAGGAGGCAGCAGCATTTGAGAGGGGTGGAGGCATTGAGGGAGGCAAGGAGGGGCCAGGCTGCGGGTGTGAGGGGTGACCTCCATGATGGAGGAGGCGGTGGTGGCACCAGAGTGCGCTGCGTGCATCAATGTTAATCTGTAGGAGCACGCTCTGGTATTCCGATGATTGTAGCAGCCTGACCAGATGCCTCCTCACCTACCTGTAGAGCATCCAGTTACTTCTCTGAAGCCTGGTTGGAGGAGACACTGGCCTGGAGAACCCAGATGGTGGACAGCTGGATGGAGGTCCGTAGTAGCTGGACATGGCTGAGTTATGAGGTGGTGATGGTGGCCCAGTGGGGAGGGACTGGAATCCATGGTGTAGGTGGGGGTGGGGCTTGTGGTGGGAGCCAGGTTGTGCTAGTGGTGGGAGGAGGAGGTGGTGGTGGTGGTAGTGGATGACTGTCCATCCAAACTATATGTGTATCTATGTGTGTTATTCTTCTTTGTGCATGTATATTATATGTTATCCGTCAATATGTGTTTTGATTAATTAAGTGTAAAATACGTTTATTCGAAATATAAAATCAATAAAAACGTAAGAACCTGCTCTCAAACAACGCTTATTCTCTCTCTCTCTCAATGATCACACCACTGACACCTGGACCTGCGTGCTTCTTTGTCCGAAACTGCAACACAGTCAACATTAGGGTGCATAGCCCACAGCTTTATTATCTATCCATGTCAATGACTGATCCGCTAGCCCGCTTTCAATTGGCTCCCGGGGCTGTGATGCAGTCGCTAATTGCGGGATTGGCTTGTAGTCAATTGAATACATCTATATGTATCTAAAAAATGTAATGCATTTTTTTATTGAAGCAATTGAAGCAGTAGCCTTAAAGTGATTATTTGAATACACTACTAGAAGAGACTTGGTCATTAGTAACAGTACAAGTCTTTTGTCTTTTATGCTATATTTAAAAGGCAAATGTATATATTATTGACTGGCTACTGGAATCTCACTTCTTATCAGTTTTTGCTGTTTTTTGTTTATCCAACTCGTATGTTGATTTGTATTTATGCTGCTATTAATTATGCAGTTTGCAAATTTATTATTCTTAGCTTCTGTATAAACTGCATGAGCCATTAGGTTGTGAATGTTTAACTTGACAAAGTAAATGGGTTTTACCTAATGCAAGGGTCTGTAAGCTATACCTCTAGAGTTACTTCTATCTTAGTAGACATCAGCATAGAGCCTGGACATCCTGGACTTCCACTCAAACACAATACATTTATGAACTCAAATTAATTTATGCTTGCTTAATTTCTTATGTGTTTTAATCATGTATTATTAAATAACATGTCAGTTATCAATAAATGTATTTATTGATATGCAAAATGCTTTTTTTTACTTAAAGATTTATAAAAAAAGTTTTTAGATTACAAAGGTAGTAAAGGAAAAAAAAATAAAACATCAAAAGATGACAGACAATTGATAAATAATATATGTTTGTGCTACAAAAATAGACTTATTGTCATTGCATATTCTGAATATAACTGTGATGCCGTAAATAATTGAATTAGCGGGAAGAGTAAACAACTGAAACATACACTTTGTTACACCCACTGCAAAATCAGCAGATGTATCTTGCCAAGGCACTGTACTGTATCTTCAGCTTTGCAGGCTGACTGGCAGCTAAGCAAAGTTGGCTAAGTTAAAATGCAAAGAAAATGCCAGGGAAAATAATGTCAGTATGGAAGGGACAGGATGTCTAGTCCTGCTATTTGTGCGCTCTGCCAGCTGCGGAGGTGGTATAATAGCTGCATAGAACACTGACAGAGGAATAGATGAAGAATTATACAGAGAAGGTATACACCATATGTTACAATGGGAGTTTGTTTTTGTGTGTTTGATCTTGTTTGGAAGCAAACTTTCAGTGTACACCTCAGCAAAGAATTCTGAATTTGCAATAAGCCACAGCAGTTGGTCTTTTATATTTCCCAGAAAATAAATCTGGAAATAAAAAACACCATCAGGCTTGCAATGCTGTGCAGCAGTTACTTGGTAAAACACCAAATATTGCTTGAAAAGGAATTGACTATCAAAGTAACACTTTTAGTAGCAGAAGCTCATTTGCATTTTCATTCCCAGAATGCTTTGCATGTGCTTTTGAATACAGGACTCTAAGCTTATTAAGAAAAGTATATCATACATAGGATGACAGATGTATTTGTTTATTGTTAGGTGAAGATTATAAACTCACTGGGAAAGACAGCTATGTGGAAGAAGATAATTTTTGTAACACTTCAAATCAATGAGCTGTCATAACTGTTTCATTTTCTGCTTTTCTCCATTCATTGCATGATGCAGTGATATTATAGTATATTGGAATGTCTCATTAAAGGGTTTGGAAGAATTGTTATCTCTGCCTAATATTGCTTTAGACATGTACAGTGCCTTGCAAAAGTATTCACCCATCTTGGCATTTTTCGTGTTTTGTTAACATGCATTATTTGAGGATTTGCATCATTTAATTTACAGAGCATGCCCACAACTTTGAAGATGTTTTCTTCTGTGAAGCAAACAACAAATAGGACAAAATAACAGAAAAAGTAAATGTGCATAACTATTCACCCCCCTCCCCCCCAAGTCAATACTTTGTAGTGCCACCTTTTGCAGCAATCATAGCTCCAAGTCTATATTAGCTTGCCACATCTTACCACTGGGATTTTTCCCATTCTTCCTTGCAAAACTGCTTCAGCTCCTCCAAGTTGGATGGTTTGCGCTTGTGAACAGCAATCTTTAGTCTGACCACAGTTTTTTTTATTGGATTGATGTCTGGGCTTTGACTAGGCCATTCCAACACATTTACATGTTTCCCCTTAAACTTGCTTTAGCAGTGTGTTTGGGGTCATTGTCCTGCTGGAAGGGGAACCTCCATCCTAGCCTCAAATTAGGCACAGAGTGGTTTTGCTCAAGAATATCCCTGTATTTATCACCATCCATCTTTCCCTCAACTCGGACCAGTTTCCCAGTCCCGGCTGCTGAAAAACATCCTAACAGCATGATGCTGCCACCACCATGTTTCACTGTGGGGATGGTGTTCTTTTGGCGATGTGACGTGTTGGGTTTGCACCAGACATAGCATTTTCTTTGATGGCTGAAAAGTTACATTTTAGTCTCATCATACCAGAGCACCTTCCTCCATACATTTTGGGAGTCTCCCACATGCCTTTTCGCAAACTCAATATGTGCCATTTTGTTATTTGCTGAAAGTAATGTCTTTCTTCTGGCCACTCTGCTATAAAAACCAACTCTATGGAGCGTATGGCTTATTGTCGTCGTATGTACAGATACTCCAGTCTCTGCTGTGGAACTCTGCAGCTCTTCCAGGGTTACCTTAGGTCTCTGTGCTGCGTCTCTGATTAATACCCTCCTTGCCCGGTCCATGAGTTTTTGTGGGCGGCTGTGTCTTTGCAGTTTACTGTTGTGCCACGTTCTTTCCATTTGGTTATGATAGATTTGATGGTGCTCCTGGGGATCATCAAAGATTTAGATATTTCTTATAACCTAACCCTGATTTGTTTGGAGAGTTCCTTGGTCTTCATGGCAGTGTTTGGTTAGTGATGCCTCATGCCTAGGTGTTGCAGCCTCTTGGGCCTTTCAAAAAAAGTGTGTATATGTAATGACAGATCATGTGATACTTAGAATGCACACAGGTGGACATCATGTCACTAATTATCTGACTTCTGAAGGTAATTGGTTGCACCAGAGCTTTTTATGGGCTTCATAACAAAGGGGGTGAATACATACGCACATGCCAATTTTCTGTTTTCGATTTCGAAAAAATAGTTTATGTATGTATTTTTCTCATTTCACTTCACTAACTTAGACTATTGTGTTCTGATCCATCACATAAAATTCAGTTTACCGTATATACTCGAGTATAAGCTGACCCGAGTAAAAGCCAAGGCACTTATTTTACCACAAAATACTGGGAAAAATTAGTGACTCGAGTATAAGCCGAGGGTGGGAAATGTGCTGTCCCCTGTGTCCCTCTTGTGCCCTCTGTGTCCCCCTCTTGTGTGCCCTTTTCTTTTGTCCCCCCTCTCTCTCACCTGTGTCTCTTCTCCCCTCTCCCTCCCCTGTGTCTCTTCCCCCCTCTCCCTTCCCTGTGTCTCTTACCCCCCTCCCTTATCACCCTCCTCAACCCCCCTCCTCATCCTCAACCTCCCTCCTCAACCCCCTCCTCAACCTCCCTCCTCAACCCCCTCCTCAACCCCCCTCCTCATCCTCAACCTCCCTCCTCAACCCCTTCCTAAACCCCCCATCCTCATCCTAAACCCCCCATCCTCATCCTAAACCCCCATCCTCATCCTAATCCTAAACCCCCCATCCTCATCCTAAACCACCTATCCTCATCCTAAACCACCCTCCTCAGCCCCCCTCCTCAACACCCCTCCTCAGCCCCCCTCGTCAACCCCCTCCTCATCCTCAACCCCCCTCTTCATTCTCAACCTCCCTCCTCATCCTCAACCCCCCTCCTCCTCCTCAACCCCTCATCCTCAATCCGCCATCCTCAACCCCCCATACTCAACCCCCCATCCTCATCCTCAACCCCCCATCCTCAACCCCCCATCCTCATCCTCAACCCCCCCATCTTCAATCCACCCTCCTCAACCCCCCATCCTCAACCTCAACCACCCCTGTCCTCAACCTCAACCTCCCTCCTCAACATCCTAAACCCTTCATCCTCTCACCCTAAACCCCCCATCCTCATCCTAAAACCCCCTCCTCACTTTACCCCTCCTCATCCTAAACCCCCCACCTCACTTTACCCATCTAAATACCTCCCCGTCTCCCTTTCCCCTCACTTACCTCCATCTGCAGTTCCTCCGCTCCTCCACGCTCCTTACTGCGTCTGTGCACATGTGACGTCACGTCATTATCACCCCCATTCTCAATCACCCCTCAACCCCCCATCCTCAATCCCCCTCCTCAATCCCCCATCCTCATCCTCAAACCCCCATCCTCAACCCCCCTCCTCATTCTAAACTCCCTCCTCAACCCCCTTCCTCAACCTCAACCCCCCCATCCTCAACCCCCCATCCTCATCCTCAATCCCCCTTCTCAACCCCCCCATCCTCAACCCCCCATGCTAAACCCCCCTCCTCAACCTCAACCCCCCATCCTCAACCCCCCATCCTCATCCTCAACCCCCCATCTTCAATCCACCCTCCTCAACCCCCCATCATCAACCTCAACCACCCCTGTCCTCAACCTCAATCCCCCCCTCCTCAACCTCAACCCCCCATCCTCAATCTCAACCACCCCTCCTCAACCTCAACCCCCCCATCCTCAACCCCCCATCCTCATCCTCAACCCCCATCCTCAATCCCCCCTCCTCAACCCCCCATCCTAAACCTCAACCCCTCATCCTCAACCTCAACCCCCCTCCTCAACCTCAACCCCCCATCCTCAACCTCAACCCCCTCATCCTCAACCTCAACCCCCCCATCTTCCACCCCCTCAACCCCCCCTTCTCAAACTCAACCCCCCTATCCTTAACCTCAACCCCCCATCCTAAATCCCCCCATCCTCAACCTCAACCCCCCCATCCTCAAGCCCCTTAACCCCCCTCCTCAACCTCAACCCCCCTATCCTCAACCTCAACCCCCATCCTCATCCTAAAACCCCCATTCCCTCCTCATCCTAAAACCCCATCCTCACTTTACCCCTTCTCATCCTAAACCCCCCTCCTAACTTTACCCCTCTAAATACCTCCCCCTCTCCCTTTCCCCTCACTTACCTCCATCTGCAGCTGTTCCTCCGCTCCTCCACGCTCCTTCCTGCGTATGCGCACATGGGATGTCACTATCATAACCCAAGTCCCGACGCAGGAAGGAGAGGAGGAGCAAATGGAGGTAAGTGAGGTGAAAGGGAGAGGGGGAGGCATTTAGAGGGGAAAAAGTGAGGAGGGGGTTTTAGGATGAGGAGGGGGGGTTGATGATGATCAGGAGGGGGGGAGGGAAAGAGACACGGGGGGTTAGAGAGACACAGGGGGGTTAGAGAGACACGGGGTGGTTGCCCAGAGTATCAGTATCTTGTCTATAAGAATCAGGTAAGTGGAAATACAGGGGACTAGTCCCAGACAGTTTAGGATAGGTCTTACAATATAATATTATCTCCATCTAGGGACAGGGGATAAGTATTGGGTCCCCATAGTGTGTTCTTTCCAGGGCAACTCCACTACTAACTATGGGCCTCATTCAAAACGGCTGCAAAGCATTGATTCCTTGAGAGGGTGTTGCGGACCCTCGTAGCCATACTTCTACTTGGCTATTCAAATAAAAGGGGCCGCAGCACACCCTTTTCTACAGCCGATCGCAAGTCCTACAATCGGCCGTTAGCTTTGGCAGGCTTTTACCTAATCGCGGGCGTTAGCCCGCAGATCCGTGTGCAAGCCCACCAAACTAAAAAGTTCCAAATAAATTCAAAGAAGCACTGTACAGAACTATAAATGATGGGGGACACATTGGGGGACATGAGGATGACATGTACTACATTGGCTAGCTGGCACATTGCTGCTAGCCAATACTGTAATTTGTGGCCGCAGATTGAGTTGCTGCCTTGGAGGTCATCCAAGCCGGGGACTATGGGTTTGAATAAACCCCAAGGCAGTAACCCGTTCTAAAAAGCCCGGCGGACTTGAGGCCACAAATGACAGAATTGGCTAATGGCATTTGCCAAACTAGCCAATGTACTACATATCATCCTCATGTCCCCCAATGTGTCCCCTATCAATTACAGCGCTATACAGTGCTGCATTGAATATATATTTATCTCTAAAGATCACGGCTCCTTAAAGGGACCACTGCACACTAATGGTTAACCCAAGACGTGAGGGTACTGTAAGTACCCCCGTGGCAACTAACATTAACCCGCCCATGCTGCTGGGTCCCCATCGGGACCCCTGGAGGGTCCCCCCATTAACCCTTGCAGCAGGTGTCCCGATTGGGGCCCCCGCTGTATACAAAAATTAAATTTCCCGCCCGCACAGGTCCTCATGTCATTTTAATCCCACTTTTAAGGTCCTTAAAGGACCCGCGATCATATCAACTATTAACCCCTGCTGCCCACCTAAAATTAATCCACGACTCATGGGTGTCAATAATATGTTAACTGGTATGTGCCATGGGTGTCCTCCTAACTGGGCCTGATAACCCTAACTGGGCCTATTTAACTGGCCCTATTTACCCTAACTGGGCCTATCTAATCCTAACTGGGCCTAAAAACCCTAACTGGGCCTATTTAACTCTAACTGCCCTATTTAACCCTAACTCTACCTATGTAACCCTAACTGGTCCCATTCAACCCCTTCCAGACCATTTTAATCCTATCTAAGCCTTTGAACCCCATCACTTATGGGGTTATATACAGAATCCCATGATCCTTTATCTAACCCCATCACTTATGGGGGTCTACACAGACCTCCCTAGGCCTCCATCTAATCTCATCACTTATGGGAGTCCATACAGACCCCCGTAAGCCTCTGTTTATCCCAATCAGTCCAATAAGGGTCTATGAAAACCCTTATAGGACAATGAGAACCCTATGATTAACCCCATAAGGGCCATGAGGGTCCTCCAGTACCATCATGACACTAAGTAGAAACACTGCACTACATTATTCTCCCCCCAATAACCCACTAAAACTAAACAAACCCCCTCTACCCTAACCTAGTAACCCATACCTACCTAACACTTAACTATTAACACCTACACTACCTACCTAATCCACTTTTTAAAACCCCACCCCACTAATTACACAAAATATAAAAAGCTAAGTTAGAAAAATGTAAAAAAACTATGTTACAAAAACAAAAAAAGAACATTACAAACCCCACTATAACAAATAAAAAAGAACATTACAACCCCCACTACAAAAAAATGTAAATAGAACATTACACAAACCCCCTCCCCTCCTACAAGAAAAAAAAAAAATTACACACCTGCAAAGAAAATACATACACAAATATACATAACATTACAATAAACACAGCAATAAACACAGTACAAATATACCCCTAACGACATACTATTAACCCCCTAACCTACAATACATTAGCCCCTATCTACAATACATTTCCCCCTATCTACAATGCATTTCCCCCTATCTACATTACATATCCCACTGACTACAATACATGAGCCCCTATCTACAATACATTACCCCATCTATAAAACATTACCATCTATCTATGAAACATTACCACATATCTACAAAACATAACCCTCTATCTACAAAACATTACCCCATCTATTAAACATTACCCCTATCTTTAAAACATTACCTCTATCTACAAAACATTAACCCCTAACTACAATACAATAAACCCTAACTACAATACATTACCCCTATCTATTATACATGAAAAAGCCTAAATCTAACCTAAAATAGAATAAATAAAACCACTTACCTTTGCAGATGTCCCTTCAGCAACGATGGTGTTCCCATCACAAGTCACACCCCCTAAAAACAAAAACAAAAATCACATTAGTAAAAAATAAACACAACATGTAAAAATAAACATTCTAAATATTAAACTTACCTTTTTGCGATGTCCCTGTATTTCTTCTTGTCTTCTCCATCTTGTGCCCCTGGAAAAAATAAACATTACATTAGTCCCAACTATACATACACATGAAAACACAATAAACATACTAAATATAAAACTTACCTTTTAACAATGTCCCCGTCCTCCGCCTCTTTGCCCCAGCTGGGTCCTTGACAAAATCTGCCACTGTAAAAATAAAGAAAAAAAAGCTAACGTAGCTCCTCCATGGAGGAGCTCCCCGATGCTAATGAGGCGTCTAGCGGAATGCACCTTCTGATTGGCTGAAATGGCTGTTAATCAAATTTCAGCAAATCGGAAGGCGCCAAGGTGTGAGCCAATCAGAATGGGATAAACCCCTGTATCCCATTCTGATTGGCTGATGGACCTATCAATATTTTTTAAACCAATCATAAGGCACTATTGTCTTCAGCCAAACAGAATGGGATACACCCCCACAGGATGATTGGCTAAAGGCATCTGTCACTGTCAATCCGACTGCAGCCAATCAGACGCAGATGCCTTCAGCCAATCATTCCGTGGGGGTGTATCCAATTTTGATTGGCTGAAGGCAATAGTGCCTTCTGATTTGTTTCAAAAAGATTGGATAGGGTTTGATAGGCCCAGTTAGGGTTAAATAGGTCTAGAAGAGGTTAAATAGGCCCAGTTAGGGTTGTTAGGTCCAGATAAGGAGTAATCAGAGTATATTGGGCAATTCATCAAAGACTCTCATGGCACTCTAAGTAACAAACACAATAACACTAATACAGTAATAAATAAACATAAACCTACACTAATAAAAAAAACAATTACGCAAAAAATAATAAACCCCACTAAACTAAATAGAATAAAAAACACTAAATCACCAAAAATAAAAAATAATTACATTATAAAAAATAAATTACAATAAGATAAAAAAAAAACATAAAAAATAAAAATAAATATTGCAATGAAATAATAAAATAATGAAACCTATAAAATTAAAAATTATTAATAGTACTCACCTACCTTAATGATCCACCAGCGATGATTATCGACATCCTTGTTCTTGGTCTTCTGCCCTGGACTAATTGGGCTATCCAATCTTACCTATAAATAAGGATATTTGCAATTGATTGTTGTTAAATACAATCTAAATTAGTAGATATGTTAAGTAGATGTGTACAGTGGTGGAGCTAGTGAACGGAGGCTCCTGGCACAAAATAATTTGGGGACCCTTGTGGGCCCAAAATATATGTAAATGGTCAGATCACCCATAGGGTGATCAGATCACCAGTCTATAAGAATAATTTTCTGCCCTAAGAGGAGTGGTGATAGCAGAGGGCTTCTACCCTGCTGTAGGTTCCGGTGCTGTGCATATGCTGCACCAGAAGTAGCTTCACCAATGGATATGTATTAACACTCATAATAGGGGGAGATTTACATGATAAACATGGGAAGCTATGGGAAAAAGAACATGTCAATGGTTCCGAAATTGTTCTGATTCAGCTAACTCCCCCAATAACCTCCACTGTGAGTGCTAGTTAATGATCCAGGTTAAGAGATAGGACAAGGTAGAAGGATCTTAAACATAATTTCTGAGTAAAAACAGCAGCATTCACGATCAGTTATCTCACAACAATCAACTAAATTTTCCCTTTTAATTTTTTATGTTCCTTTCATTAATGGCTGGGTATTTTGTGCAATATTAGAGTTGAAGTTCCTGAACAGTCTGTGGTCTGGATTGAAAATAATTTTTCCATACTGATGATCATTATTTTTCTTCCAAAACAATGAATGTGTAAAACAAGTGCCGTGAAATTCTCCACAGAGTGTATGGGACTTTTGTATATTTTGTTTGTTTTTAATCCAGACAGTAGATAATGACAGTAAGCTTAGATCAGCCGCCCATGACATTGGATGTAAGTGTCAATTTCTTTTACAAAAATCTTCACTTCTTCCTTCCTGCTATTAGTTGCAATGGTAATAATGACATTGGCAGTCAGGCTGCCTGAATCACCCTTTATAGCTATCTGTATTCTTCCCAGGCTTCCTCTGATTAGTGAATCAACAGTAGCAGCAACAGTATAACCCATGTAGTCTTGCTGCCAACATACGGTCCCTTGGTACTCATGTCTTGAATGCTACTGCTAGTGCCACTGGCAATGTTCAATTTGCTTTCCTCCTCATAGGATCTCTTCTTTCACTGTATTGATACATGATGCTTACATAAAAGTAGAAATGAATGCAATAGAAATTGTGATTGAATAAACAGGTCTTCTGTGTTTAAAGCATTTATATGGTGAGTAAAAACTCCAAATGCTAAAAAGGTTGATCAAAACAAGAACAACAAACAAAACATTTTCTGACTTATCTGGAATTAGTAAGATAAAAAATGTAAAATGAGAAAATGTTCCCAAAACAGTTTTTTTTTTTTTTTCTTCTGTAGTTTTTTATTCTGACAATTGTCTTTATAATCTAATCAGATCCTATTTGTAGCTCTGTGATTAAGAACTGCCCCATTTCAACTGAAGTAACCTAAAGCTTCTCTGCAAAATGGTGGCTCTTCTTCATCATTATTGCATATAACAGTTAATAAATGAAACACTGTGTTTTTCTTTTCCAAAACTGTTACTCATTATCAAGATAAGTTTGTCAAAATGGTGTTTGGTCATTTGTTTATGTTTATATCTGTTTTTAACATGAATCAGTATCCCACTGGAGCAAAAAAAATTGGGGGAATACAATGCACTTTGTATAACACCTTTTGTGTGTTTTTATTTCATCGATATACTTAACATCACAATTTAAATTTTTTGTTATGTGTTTGTTATTTTTCCTGTTTTCTTATGTCTTTCTTCCCCCCTTTTTCTTTCCAAAAGGCAAATGCAACTGTTCTTCAACATCAATGAGTACAAACCTCAATAAAGTCACAATGTAAGATATACAAAAGAGTGGTGTTGGATAATAGATAATTCAACATTCTTTTAACATACATAGGTACATACATTATAATATGTTGACAATGAGGTACATTTATCAAGTGGGGATAAATGTTGAGATAAATATCTCCTGTGTTTTCTTATAGTGACAACATTTACCATCACTCTATCAATAGGTTCCATGGAAAACATAGGACGTGGAAGTATTTTATGTTTTTACACCACTTATCTGCACTTATTTCCACAGACAGGCTCACCCTCTAGCCATTATCCAACAATTTTGTGCCCACTAACCACCAATGAATACCCACCCTCCCCGGCTCCCCCAGGCATTACATGTATCAGGGGAGGGAGCAATACATATAACACAATAATAAAAAAGTGTTATCCACCTCTCTGCTTAAATAAGGGGGCAGAGGCAGCAGTTGGATGGCTTAGTAGGCAACTTTCTCAATGTGATAGGGCTATCAGATACCATATATTACTGGATGGGTGAGATTAAATTTGATGGCCCCTGTCGGCCCAGGGATGCTTCAGAAACTAACATTAAAAAATCCACGCATCACTGTATTCAATTATTTTACATACACTTTTGATGGGAACTGATGCCCACATAGGAAATACAATGCCATATAATTCTCACTTGCCCCTCAGCAAAGAATGAGATCTCATTGCCTCAGATCCCATTACAAACTTAAATAACCAAGGCCCAGACACCACTTTTATTTCTTGACATTTTATAAAGGTTTCCAATTGAAACTGATCCTCCAAGGGCCAGTGGCGGAGCTATAGAATGGAGGGACCCGGTGCAGAAAAAAATGGGTGCGGATGTTGAATACATAAATAAATCTAAATATATATATATATATATATATATATATATATACACTCAATATAATATAAATAATATGAATATATATATATATATATTTGTGTACCTCCCGAGACTCGCTCCCTGCTGACACCGACACCTCTCTCCTGTGCTTCCCTTGCTGAGCAGTCTCAGCAGCTGTTGGAGGGGGGCTGCTGGGGCAATGAGACGGTGAGGCTCTCCCCCCAGGACACTTAAGCCCAGGTGCAATGCACCACTTGCACCACCGATATCTCCGCCGCTGCCCAGGGTCAATAAGTCAACTAGATTCTATTGCTTACTAGGGATGGGGGCTGTGAAGTTTCAGGTGGGATCTGTTAAGCCCTGAGTACTCTGATCTCAACAGAAATGTATATAAAAATGGGCAGCCATCACTAACAATATTGATTTCAGGGCTGTGATTTGCTATAAAAAAAGATTCTGATGAGATCTGATGCCACAGAGTGAACCATATCACATCTAATAATTAACCCCCCAGTAAATAATATGGTCCATTGCCTTAAAAGCCATCAGATTAATCAGAAATATATATGAAAAATGACAACCCATCACTCTTATTAGTAATGGCAGGCATATTACATATACATTTTTGATGCGATTTTTTCCCCAGGAGGAATTCTCAAAGATCTTTGCTTGCAGGAGTTATATACTTTCTTATGTTTATTGTCCTTGGCCCTCGTTCAATTGCGATTTGGCCAATTGAATAGGGCCCTAAATAAGCACATAGCATATTTTTTTTAAAGAAGTTTTTAGTTAGTGATAACCTTGCTTTTGGATAGATGTTTACTAACTAAAAACTTATTTTAAAAAAATATTTTATGTGCTTATTTAGGGCCTTATTCAATTGGCCAAATTGCAATTGAATGAGGGCCCTTGTAAATTGTGAATGAGTGTGTTAGCCTTAGCAAGAAAATTATGAAATTGTTTCCCGATTTTTACCATTATGGGGATATTGTTAGACACACAAGTGTGTGGAAATGTCTGGTGTCTATTTAATCAATATAAATTTGGATGTGGTATTTAGTACTGCATATTTTTCTTACAGGGAAAATCAGAAATGTTTAATAAGTTTTTGTTAAAATGATAAAAAACTGATTTTAAAAGCTATTTTCAGATTTTCAAGGGCGTGTTCTTTCATTTCATATATACTATTATAAGTTTAATTTGATGTTATGAGATTTTTTGATAGGGTTAAGCACAGTATGTGTATTTTAGATTTCTCTTGTGGAGAATACCTGTGCTCTTGTGTTTTTGCTATATATGTGTCTTAAAGAAATGAATATCTCTACATATTTGGTATGCTCACAAGACTTTGAGTTTTAGTTTAACTTTCACAGATGGGATTTGGTTTGGTAAAAGGACAGAGGTGAAAATTAAAGAAAAAAGTATTTTTTAAATTTTGTTATAGGATACAGTACATTATATATATGAAACATTAAAAAAATACATTTAGTAAATGAATGTGCTGTTCTGTATAAAATCCTCACAACTTATTTGCTAACTTAGCCGAAAATGCACTCTGCTTCATTAAATAAATCTTCTACTATTTGCAAGAGATCATAATTAGGAACAGTTTAATGCTTCACCGAAAGTGCGCATTTGAGGATAATCTGTGTTGATTTTACATATTCAGGTGACAGTGATTATGACAAATAGCAGTAGTTTGTTTTTGTCAACCACCTGTGTATAAAACTGATCTATCTAAATGTTTATAATTTGACTTCTTTCTATGGTGTGCACCTGACTGTGCACGGAGCAGTCTGTGTTTGTACATCATTTCAGTGCTCCCATTGTGAGTTGCAACCATGCTGTACAGGCAGTGAATGTACCTGCAGTTTTAATCTGTCCCCAGGTGGATAGCTTTTCTGTAGCTATTTTCAAGTGTTAGATGTTTCCTATTCCATAAGTGGAAACACGCAATATTTCTGTAAATTTGTTTAGGGAGATGTCAAATTGGCATCAGTTATAACACTGAAATAGTTTCCTTTTCCTGTGTTCTTGTAATTTATGAGCTGTACTTTTGGTCACACATACATCGATATTCTGAGTCATACACTGTTCAGATAAATATATAAAGAACAATAGTTTAATGCAGTTTTTTTTTAATCCTTAACTGTCAAAGTGGCCAGAGCCTGAACCTATATTGCAATATGTCCTTCAAGGATCTCTAATGCCCAATTGCAAAGTAATTCAGCATTTCTCATTAATAAAAAATCCTATTAAGTGATATAAAAAAACAAAATGTGATATTTAACATATTTTAAAACATAAGCATCTAAGCCTCCAGTTGAGCTGCTTGTTTCCACCCCTGTAAGGTCATCAGGGGTGGTCCAGTGGTTAGGATACAGTGCTTGTAACACTGCATCCTGGGTTTGATTGCATGTTAGAGAACCAAGAGGTCAGATCAACCTGAAGCCGAGCAGGGTTGGGCCTGGTCAGTACTTGGATGGGAGACCACCTAGGAATACCAGGAGCTGTATGCTGTGGCCCACTGTAGAAGGAACTGGCAATCCGTTCCAGGATCTCTGCCATGAATACCAAGTGGATCAGCATGACCATGGACATAAAGATGTCCTGGTGTTTTACGGTCCATGAGGTCAGGAAACATCGAAAAAAACTGAACAACGCAAAAAAAAAAAAAGGTTGTTAAGGGAGTGGGAGACTCTCCTGCATGATGGTGATTGGGCGGCCACATAAAAGCTTGTGTCTAGCCAGGGGTGGGTGCTCTCTATTACTTTGTTATTAGTTTGTTATGTTAAATTGATTTTCAGTAGCAACAATGAGTTTAGCAACTCGGGTTGGGAAGCAGCAAATGAAGAGCAATGTGTAAACACAACATATCTGACAATTTAACACTGCTTTTGAGCCAGAGTGCCCACATTCCATTGATTAGCTTATAAATGGTAGAGAAAAGCAGCAAAAAAGGATACTTAGTTATTGTTTGAAAGTAATCTCATTATTATTATTTATTGATGTTTTAATTGTATTAATGATTAGTGCCTAACTGTAACATTTACTTCCTGCTGTAAAGGGGTTTTGTGAACCTTTAGTCACTAAGCTGTTATATAAGTCTAGCGACTTGCCTGTCAAAAATGACGGCACAAAAAGTGCAGCCTGGCAATGCTATTTGGCAGACAATGGGAGCCTTTCCCTCTCTACTTTACTGGCCTCCCAATGAGTGCCTTTGGCGCTCATCACGGGCCCCGCAGTGAGCGTCTTCAGCGCTCATTGCGAGCCTCCTCCCCTCAACCTCTCCCACCGTCTACCACCTTGTGTCTCATTTTCCCACTACTCTCCCTCCCTTGTGTCCCCTTTCCCCCTCCTCTCCCTCCCTTGTGTTTCTTTCCCCCTCCTGTGTCTCTAACCCCCTCCCCCTCCCGTGTCTCTAACCCCCTCCCCTGTGTCTGTTTCCCACCTGTGTCTCTTTCCCCCCTCTACCTCCCATGCACCTCTTTCCCCCTCCCCTGTGTCTCTTTCCCCTTCCCCTGTGTCTCTTTCCCCCTCTCCCTCCCCTGTGTCTGTTCCCCCTTCCCCTGTGTCTCTTTCCCCCCGTCCCCATCCCCCTGTATCTGTTCCACCTTCCTCTCCCTCTCCTGTTTCTCTTCCCCCTCCTCTCACTCCCCTGTCTCTTCCCCCTCCTCTCACTCCCCTGTGTCTCTTCCCTCCTCCGCTCCCTCCCCTGTGACTCTTCCTCCCGCCTCTCCCTTCCCTGTGTCTCTTTCCCCTCCTCTCCCTCCCCTGTGTCTCTTTCCTTCCTGTATCTCTTCCCCACCTCACCGTCCCCTGTTTCTTTTTCCCCTCCCCTGTGTTTATTTCCACCTCCCCTTTGTCTCTTTCCCCATGTCTGTTTCCCTCCGCTCCCTCCCATGCCTCTCTTTCCCCCACCCCTGTGTCTCTTTCCCTCTCCCCTGTGTATCTTCTCTCTCCCTCTGTGTCTCTTCCCCCTCCCCTTGCGCGCATGCGCAATGTGCGGCTAACTAAGCGATTTGCGCATGCGCGTCTAAGGCTGCACTTTAAGCATGCGCGGGTCATGCCGTACTTTGCACATGTGCGGCTGACCCTGCACATTGCGCATGCGTGTGATCCAATCCACTTTGTGATCAGATCGTTGTCAAACTGCAATTTGTCGCAAAGTGCGACAAATCCTAATATGTCATTTGCACAATTAATCCTTCATGATCAAACAGTACAATGCAAACTTTCTTTTACACTAAGGTGCTGTAAAAATTTGTGAAGCTTTATTAAAATATGCTACCAAAACAAATTTAATTAAAACTGCTTTAATTTAAGCATTCTCAAATTCAAGAAGCCCCTATTCACACTGTTTCTCTAAATGAAATTTTTCCACTCAACATGAATTTGATTGAATGTTCTTTTTTAGGAGCAAATGTGATGAATTTGCAGTTTCACACTTTATTTAGCTCTGTAAGCAAATACAATTAGCTCAGTTTGCAAAAATGTAATTATCTAGCCAGTGATTCCAAGAGTGAATGGACAGATATGAATTGCCGATATGAAAATTAATTTTCACTGTTTGTTAGTGCTTTACTTCATTTCATTCCTGATTGAGTGCTTAGGTGCTTATATCAACATCTCTCGGTTCCCAGATACATATAACAATGTTTAGTGGCTATTTTAAGAGTGCAAAATGTCAACTAAACTTACATTTCACAGAATAACATTTTTACATGTATGGATCCTTGCTTAATAAATTAAATCCACCGTAAATGGTAGTTAAAGAGCAAATCTAATGACAATGATGTGTACCTATTTGCTTACTGTTGTCACATATTTCTAGGCATTGTAAATAAATGTAAACCCATATGTCATGGCTGGAGCATGCCAAGGCACCAGCTGTGCAATACCTTACAGACTGATGCCCTCAGCCTTATAAGATAGGCTTATTGTGCCCACTGAGATGGGTTAACATTGTGGATGTTGTGATTTATGTGTTATTCCTTCTTATGCCTGTTTAAAGTTGCCTGGGTGCCACTGGGCCAATACTGTGGTACCCATGTTTATAGTGGGGGTGTGCGTATGAACATGATGGGAGTGATAGGATGTATGTCTGTGTTGCGCTTTGGGGGGCTAGCACTTACAAGGGAAATATTGTATATGCCCAATATTTCATAGTAATTGACTAGTCTCTTATTAACAAGATTAGGGAGATAATTGACCCCTAGGAGTCACATGACACAGTATCTCTCCCACTATCACAAGCCCTTAGACTGGTGTCTCCATGCCTATTGTATGTAATGATATAGAAATCACAACGTTTTGGAGACCAGCAGCCTAGGTCAGCAATGATCCAATTCAGCAACTTGTAGGTGAAACAGGAACAAGCTTTATTGAAGGGAACAGGAACCACAATAATCTGGCAAGGTACATTGACAGGAAGTGCCTTATATAGGCCAAGGACCAAACACCCGACCAGACACAGCTGAAGAGACTTAGGTACTGATACTATTGCTAGCAGAGTCAAGGTTATCAGATCTCAATGAAATTCACAAAGGAAGGCTGGCGCAGTGGTAGGAAAGAGGCCCTGCAGCCTGGGGACCAGGGTTCAAAAGCCAGCAGAGTCAATTCCTTACATTGTATGTAATTACCCCTATCAAGAATACAGCAGTGTAAAAGGGAAAACAATAAGTAATTCTCTTAGACTTGCAGGCATTGGTGATAACGTAAACTAGGAGGATTGGGTGTAACCATGTATGCACATTTAAATTGATTGGTCTGTTGTAGCTAGAATGTGATATAAATATGTCTGATGGTTTCAGCAATAAAGATGTTCTGGTTCACATAAATAATGTGTGAATTTTGTTATTGATGCTGGCTGCTGGTTCCTGGAGCAAGTTCTTTTCAGAACTTAGGACGATTTGTATGCTATACAAGACCACAGACACCTCTCAGTCTAACCCAAGGGCTGTCCACAGGTAAAACGAACTGGTCACACATGTGGGGAGAGGTTTGGGCAATAGGCTCTTATCATACCCCATTCAACAGACAGATTGTGACAATTGCTGGCAGTGCTGGGATCACATTGGAATATAGGAAGATGTCAACTTACAAGGACATGATGGAGCTGAGACCAGAGGAAAGGCTTCCACATGTAAGCATGGATCAGCAGAGGACTGTCCTGGGACAGTTGGAGAGGAGAGGGTATGAAATGGCCCTTTCCCAGCTTATTTGGATGGGGAATGCTTAGAACAATTTTTTGTCCTTGGAATGGACTGTCAAGAAACATTGCTTTTAAACCAATGCATGGCGTTTCTGGGACTATGGCCGGGTCATAACAGTGTTGCAAGAGGACCTGGTGGTGCAGGAAATGGATTAAGAAAACCAGTATGCAGCCTGGTTGGGAATCCCTGGTGTGGAGCCCTATTTGTCATTGGAGCTGAAAGAGGCACTCTGGGAGCTGGCATATGGCCCTCTGGATAGCAGGGTGGGTACTTATCAGCGTACAATGGATGTGCTCGAGAGACGTTGTAACTCTCTGGGGGTGGCCCCATCGTCAGATAAGGTGTTTACACTGATGCCATTGATACAGTAGAAATCACAACTGGAAGCAGGTTATCTGTCACTACTAGAGGAAGCATCCCTAGAGGGATTTTGGCCACCAAGTTGGGTAAGAGTCCTGCCAGTCAGGCATGGAGGAGAGTCACCTTCCAGAGACTGAAGGCACCCAGCAAAATTGTGCCAAGGCTGGTTTACTAGAGAAAGGTATAGATTGTTGGGAGAATTCTAATCTCAGGGATTCTAAAAGTAACAAGGATGCCTTCATGCAGTGGGGTGACGGCGAAGAAGAAGAATGGGTCCCTATCTTTAGGGGACAGAGCCTTGCAAAGTTAGAGGCATGGGGACAGGGCCAAACCACAGCAGTGCCAGGCCAAGGAGAAGGCCTGGTGGGGAGCCACTTTGCTCCTGGGTTCTTTGAAGAACCAAATATGCACTGTGAACATAGCATGCAGCTTCAGCTGATAACAAATGTCAGGAAGCCAACCACAGTTAAAGGGACAGACTCAGCAACCACAAATAATGTACCAGAGACCAAGGGAGCCCAGATAAGTTGTGCTATGGCTGGGTCAGACAGAGACTGTATGGACTTTGTAACCACCGAGGACTTGCCCTCAGAGGGCCCCATAAAATGTCAAGGGGTCTTGGGAGCAGATGTTATGGATTCTGACAAGGACTGTGTCTATATGGATATACAGTGGATATAAAAAGTCTATACACCCCTGTTAAAATGTCAGGTTTCTGTGCTGTAAAAAAATGAGACAAAGATAAATAATTTCAGAACTTTTTCCACATTTAATGTGACCTATAAACTGTACAACTCAATTGATTAACAAACTGAAATCTTTTAGGTAGAGGGAAGAAAAAATATAAAAATAAAATAATACGGTTGCATAAGTATGCACACCGTTAAACTAATACTTTGTTGAAGCACCTTTTCATTTTATTACAGCACTCAGTCTTTTTGGGTATGAGTCTATCAGCATGGCACATTTTGATTTGGCAAGATTTGCCCACTCTTGTTTGCAAAAACACTCCAAATCTGTCAGATTGCGAGGGCATCTCCTGTGCACAGCCCTCTTCAGATCCCCCCACAGATTTTCAATCGTATTCAGGTCTGGGCTCTGGCTGGGCCATTCCAAAACTTGAATCCTCTTCTGGTGAAGCCATTCCTTTGTTGATTTGGATGTATGCTTTGGGTCATTGTCATGCTGAAAGATGAAGTTCCTCTTCATGTTCAGCTTTCTAGCAGAAGCCTGAAGGTTTTGTGTCAATATTGACTGGTATTTGGAACTGTTCAGAATTCCCTCTATCTTAACTAAGGCCCCAGTTCCAGCTGAAGAAAAACAGCCCCAAAGCATGATGCTGCCACCACCATGCTTCACTGTGGTTATGGTGTTCTTTTGGTGATGAGCAGTGTTGTTTTAGCGCCAAACATATCGTTTGGAATTATGGCCAAAAAGTTCAACCTTGGTTTCATCAGACCATAACACCTTTTCACACATGCTTTTGAAAGACTTCAGATGTGTTTTTACAAAATGTAGCCTGGCTTGGATGTTTTTCTTTGTAAGAAAAGGCTTTTATCTTGCCACTCTACCCCATAGCCCAGACATATGAAGAATACGGGAGATTGTTGTCACATGTACCACACAGCCAGTACCTGCCAGATATTCCTGCAGCTTCTTTAATTTTGCTGTAGGACTCTTGGTAGCCTCCCAGATCAGTTTTCTTCTCCTCTTTTCATCAATTTTGGAGGGAGCTCCAGTTCTTCGTAATGTCACTGTTGAGCCATATTTTCTCCACGTGATGATGACTGTCTTCACTGTGTTCCATGGTATATCTAATGCCTTGGAAATTCTCTTGTACCCTTCTCCTGACTGATACCTTTTAACAATGAGATCCCTCTGGTGCTTTGGAAGCTATCTGTGGACCATGGCTTTTGCTGTGGGATGCGACTAAGAACATTTAAGGAAAGACCAACTAGAGCAGCTGAACTTTATTTGGGGTTAATCAGAGACACTTTAAATGATGGCAGGTGTATTCTGACTCCTATTTAACACGATTTGGAATGTGATTGCTTAATTCTGAACACAGCTACATCCCCAGTTATAAGAGGGTGTGCAGACTTATGCAACCACATTCTTTTTCTTTTTTTTTTCTTCCCTCCACCTAAAAGATTTCAGTTTGTTTTTCAATTGAGTTATACAGTTTATAGGTCCCAGTAAAGGTGGAAAAAGTTCTGAAATGATTTATCTTTGTCTAATTTTTTTCAGCACAGAAACCTGACATTTTAACAGGGGTGTGTAGACTTTTTATATCCACTGTACAAATGGGCCAGGTGCAGGTAAATGTTACTATGAATGGGACAGATGAGGGTAATACCATTCATGATGGGTGCCTTCCAGAGGCAGTGGAGTCTGAATACCAGACAGTAATAGTAGGTCATTTGGACCCAGTGCCCAAGGATCCAGGGACTAAAGATCCAAAGGGAGGTGAGAGCTGGACCCAGACAGTAGTTCCAGAGAAAGGAGGCTGGGAGACAGAGAGCTCAGCGCAGCCCCAAGGAGTGGAGTCCCCAGACAAGGCCATCAGGAGGAGTACAGACTGGCAGATGTGACAGGTACAGTCCTCAGTGGAGCTATTGTTTTATTGTGTGCCCCAGAAGAATATTTTACCTAAAGGAGGGCGGAAAAGGGGACAGTGGCCCTGACTGTTGCGTGGTGGGATGGTGATAACATTCACTTGTACTGGCTATCCCCCTTAAAGCACTTAAATTGGGCAAGCCAGAAGGCTCAACAGATCCCACGGGACTCAAACATTGGACAAGGGAAGGAGCAGACATGGGAAGGGGAAGAATATTGGCCATTTGTGGTCCTTTAGGTCCATAGACTGTTGTAAATACCACCAGTCAACTGTTTGTACTGGCTTAGCTAGCAAGGGTGAGGCTCCAGGATTACCCCAGATTTGTTCACCACTGGATGGCCCAGTTGTCATGGATTTCCACAAAGGATACCCCAGGTGTGGTTTGTCACCTGTCCTCCCTGCATTGCCTCCCCTGCAGCGGCCCAGGGACACTGTTTGTGTGCCTCTACCACTGGAAAGGAGGGGTTACTGGCCGGGATCATTGGCAAGGGGGAAGTGGGGGTCTTCTATTTTACCCAGGATACCTGGTACCATCCCAGAATCAGCAGGTCAGGAGCTCTCCCTTGCCTGGAAGGAAAGATTTATATGTTTCCCCAGGGGCTTGGGAAGATCACTACACCATTAGGAAGGAGGGAGAATTCACCCTGAACAAGAGGATCACTAAACCTCAGTGTAGTTGAGGAGTCCTCAGATCCAATGGACTCCCCAAGCTACACTGGAAAAGAAAGAGGGAGGAGTTGTCATGGCTGAAGCTTCCCAAGGCACCAGCTGTGCAATATCTTACAGACTGATGCCCCCAGCCTTACAATATAGGCTTATTGTGCCAGAGGGAAGGGGCCCACTGAGATAGGTTAACAATGGGGACTTTGTAATGTATGTGTTAATCCTTGTTATGCCTGTTTAAAGTTACCTGGATGCCACTAGGCCCATACTTTAGTAACCATGTTTATAGTTGGGGTGTGTGTATGAACATGATGGGAGTGATGGGATGTATGTCTGTGTTGTGCTTTAGGGGGGTAGCAAGGTACAAGGGAAATATTATATATGCCCAATATTTCATAGTAATGGACTAGTCCCTTATTAGCAAGATTAGGGAGATAATTGACCCCTAGGAGTCACATGACACCAGTATCTCTCCCACTATCACAAGCCCTTAGACTGGTGTCTCCAGGCCTATTCTATGTAATTACCCCTATCAAGAATACAGCAGTGTAAAAGGGAAAACAATGGGTGATTGTCTTAGACTTGCAGGCATCAGTGATAACGTGAGCTAGAAGGATTGGGTGTAACCATGGATGCACATTTAAATTGATTGGACTGTTGTTGCTAGAATGTGGTATAAATATGTCTGATGGTTTCAGTAATAAAGATGTTAAGATGGTTCACATAATTAATGTGTGAATTTCATTATTGATGCTGGTTCCTGGAGCAAGTTATTTTCAGAACTTAGGAAGATTTGTATGCTTGGTCCTCTCCCACTCATTATAGGTGACAGTCATGTTCTTGTTCTCCTTGCCCATGATCTTCCTCACCTTGGCCCTGATGTTGTGCAAGTTTCTGCCAGCGGCGCCGTCTTACATGCAAGATGAGCGCCGAAGGCGCTCATCTGCGAGCCTCGTTAAGCGAGACGAGCCATTGAAGCATGTTATCGTGTAACTCTAAAAACACCAAAAACAAGAAAAATTATTAAAAAAACAAAAAAAACACACACACAGCACAGGGGGAGAACCAGGAAGCCTGGGAGTGAGTTTGCAAGCGATTTTAAGCCTTATTTACCGTGTTTTGTCACTCGAATATCTGCTAACCATGAAAAAAAAAGGACGACAAAGCATGTAAAAAATCTAAAACAAGATGAAAATGAGGCTCTGCAATGAAAGGCACGCAGAACTTAGAAAATACACAACGGCGCAAACAGTAACACTTACCGAAGGCGCTCATCTGCGAGGCGAGTAGTTGAAGCACGTAGCGTGTAACTCCAAAAACATGACATAGGCTCACATTGTATGACAACCAGCATTCCTAGCCCTACAATTTCATTGCAGGCACTAACACTTAACCCAAGGCAGTAGGGCCCTAAACTACACAGGCCTATAAAGTACACAGGGGAAGAGGCTCGCAATGAGTACCAAAGGTGCTCATTGCGAGACACGCGATGAGCACTGAAGGCGCTCAGCGCAGGGCTTACAATGAGCGTGAAGGTGCTCAGATGGCCCATAGCCTTGCATTGTGTGGCAAACAGCATTTCCTGGCTTACAATTTTATTGCTGTCATTTTTTCACGGGCAATTCGCTAGTATAATAATAAAGAAGAGAGCAACAGTAATATCCATAGCTTTTGAGGATTATTCTCATACATTGGAACATTGTCTTTAATGCACTTGTTTTCATGGGAGAGATATCACCCCTGTCACAACCCAGAGGGGAGGGAACCACATTCACACCAAAGACTCCTGCCTTCAGCTATAGGAACACACCCCTGGATTGCAAGGTTTTGGGTCTCCTGGTGCCCAGCATGCCAATCACGACCACCACGTAAGGAAATCAGGATACCAAGGGTTACAGGCGTATTAAAAATAATAAAAGGCTTTAGTCTACACTCTAAGTCTTAGGATAGAGCCTAATTCAAGAATGAACATGCATGAATGAACTTGGTTATGTGTATTCAAACAGAGTACCCGTTATTGGAAAATAACAACATATTTATAGGCTTGAAAACAATAAGCGCAGTAAAACATTAATATAACTGGGGGAGTGAACACTTTGAATTCCCTACCTGCCTGAATATTAACCAATGACATAAACCCCTAGGTAGACACGATGTTGGTGGGCTTGTGTGGAGCCAATCAGGACGAAGCTGTCCAAGTCTCAAGACCATATAAGGTAGTTCCTTCCTGGTAGACAGACTCTAGTTTCCCTCTATAGCTCTGTAAGGGGTAATTAGCCAACAAAGGATCAGAGACAGAAGGTCTGTGAGGACTGATTTCTATGTTAGCCTTCAACAGAACCCATTGTGTCTACAGAGAAGAGGATCATGGAACATGTGATGAGAGGTAGCCATCTGCATACAAACAATCACCATCACATAGGCCAAGATCCAAGACTCTGTAGCCAGGTTGTCACTGAGAAGTGCTGTTGAGAAGGCACAAACATATGTAGGTCCTCCTCCACCTAAACACAAGGCCCAAATCCCCTGTGAACGGCCGTCGTCTCCCTGGTGGTGGGGGGCAGCGGCACCTGGAGTGGTGAAGGCATGTTGGGAGGAGAGGAGGGGCTGGGCTGCGGGTGGCCGTGGGATGCCCCTGGGTGGAGGAGATGGGGCTGGGGACCAGAGCATGTTGCTTGGTGACTGCATGGAATGCGCTCTGGTCTGCCCCAATCCTGAGCAGCCCGGCTAGGTACGACTCATTAGGTGGTGGAGATGCTGGCCTGGATCCCCATAAGACACTCCAACTTCTGCTGCATGAGGACAAGCATCTCTGCGTGCGCTTCCTGGCCTGATGTTGGGGATGGAGTCCCCTGGGGCGTGGCCTGATGAGGAGCTGGCCATGTGTGAGTGGGGAGGGTCTGGAGCCCGGCTGGCGGGTGTTGCAGAATGTGCAGTGGTGTGGTTGGGCCCAGTGGTGGTGGTGGTGGCCAGTCGAGCGCACTGCTGTGGGGGGGAGGAGGTGGTGGCTGGCTGGTTTCCTCACTCCAGTTGGAGGGCCCTGGCGATTTCCTCAGTCTCTGGAGGAGGGGGATAGTGGGGTTGAATCCCGGCCATGTGGCCAGAGGTCCAGATGGTAACCCCACCAGCCCTATTACATCCTCCTCCTCCGAAACAGGGCCCTCAGCTCCGCTTCTCTACCCCTGCTGGGCTTGCTCCTTCACTTCCTGCATTGATGGAGCAGATGCCCCCACCTCTGGCTCGCCACCTGACCCAGACCTCCTTGATGCTGAAAGAGAGAATATAAAGGTATATGTCATTAGTATGATGAATATTGTTTTGTTTGCATTCCTAACTATCTGACATCTAGGCTTGAATATTAATGATACGCCTAATTGCAACTCAAATTAGCTATCATTTACTGGATGTGTTCTATTCTTTGGCTCTTGTTCTTGATCGTTCTTGGCTCCTAACGCTATCTTGATTCTGGCTGCGGTCTGTAGCTGCTGTGGGCACACCAATACATGTACTATCTATTGGTTGATTATGGTTGTTGTGCCCAGGAATGACAGTGATTTGTCAGCTTCATGGATTTAATGACGCATCCATCTATCCCTTGTTAATTCCATAGAGCTGACATATCAGTGTCCTTGTTGGTCATCATGTACATGTGTAGTGTGTGTGATGTACATGTGGTGGCATGTTGGTGTATGTGATATTCACCTTACATGGAGGCTGGGTCCTGCTGGGCCTCCAAGCCTGAAGCTCCAGCAGTGGGCACCTGTCTCTGAAGGTCCTTGGCGACTCTCTCTCACTCATTATAGGTCACAGTCACATGTTCTCCTTGCCCATCATCTTCCTCACCTTCGCCCTGATGTCGTCAAACTGGTGCTTGACAGACCTCACATCCCTTGGCGCTGTGCCTACTGCTGTAAACTCAGCTGCTACCTCCTTCAATGCCTGAGCCCTAGGCCCTGGCCTTACATCCTCCCCCCTGGCACGGATAGCACAAAGGAGGACCACATTCTCCCGGTGTGTGTAATTGTGGGCCCTGTGCTTGCCCTTAGCCTCTTGTCCTCCCGACAGTGTACAGGGATCTCTACCTCCATGATCTGTCCCTGAAGCCTGTCCCACCTTTAAACTACCTCCCCCCCGGGATCAGGCTCCTTCCCCTTGTCTCTCTCCTAGGTGTTCCTGTGCTCGGGCCACCCTGTCACCACCCACCTCCTCCTCTACACTCTCCTCCTGCTCCTGCCTCCTCCCTGAATGCAATAGCTCTGTAATGCAGCAGAATTTCAAGCCTGGAGGCTTTGCAGGTGTGCCGTTGCCACTACGGGCTTGGAAGTTACATGCAGTCCCATTAAATAAGTAGTAAAATTTTTTAGTATGCACATGTAAACTCAGCATGAGCCTGTTTAGATTGGTTATTTGTTTTTGTTAAGATTAGTTACAATGCATGAAATTAATCTGGTGCAATCATGGCCCACTTTTTTGTGGGGCTCATACAACAGAACCCTGTGTAGCCCCCTAATAGTTGCCAGAATAGGGAAGACTATGGGACCTATTATATGCTCAAAAACAGGGCCCTCCATTCTTTATAAGGTGTTAAGTTTGTTTTTTGCCATGTACTAAACCCTGTACAGCGCTACGGAATATGTTGGCGCGATATAAATAAAGATAATAATAAGAAGAATAATATTAATACCATTCATCTCTTTCCCTGTAACTTAAAATACCGTATTGTGTTTATATTTGCAAATACAGTGCTACGGACAGGAGTTTAACCCCCTTGCGATCCTCTCTAATACCTGTAGGATTTTTGGCTACATTTTCCATTTATGGGTGTGAAAATAATTGCGGGCTTGAGGACTTTAATAGTGATTTCCGATAATTAACATTTACGATCTTGAAAGATCAAAGGCTTAACTGGGTCGGAGTTACGATTTTGGCAACTGCTGTTGTTTTTCCACCTGTAACCCACAGATCATTTGCGTGTAGCTAATAGCCGTCATTTTTGCAGGCTCCTTTTACAGGAGCAACAATTTGGAGAATTTAATAGGGCTTGAAGTCTCTGCATTTCTTGCCTAAATTGTTCATTTCTGGATCATTTCATTGAAGTATTCTTTTTGTTCTTAGCAGAGTGATCCACAACAATATATTGCTTTTTGCAGTATTTGTTGCATAATGCAATATACATAATTACTAATGGACTTGGAAAGGCAACTTATTTTTACTTGAAGTACTCAGACTTTCAATGCATGCCTACTCTTAATGGAGTTTTTTGAGAATGGAGCTGTGCCTTTTTATTTTCTATACAATACACAATGTAAGCACTAGAACATCTTGAATGGTTTTGACTTTAAAGCTAGTTGCAGGGATCCAGAAATAAACCACTTGCCCTGCTAAGAAATATGTATCTTAGGTATACTTTTGCCATTTCTTTGAAAATTGGCTAAATATGAAAAGAACATCATGTTACAGAAGTGACGGGCACAATTTCCCTTGATGAGCATCATATAGAGCCCATCGTGACTGTACAAATACCTTATAGTGCTTTAAACATTTTATCATAGCAAAATGGTAAAATCACTGTACGAAAGAGGTAAATTAATTGCTAATAGAGATATACATAGGTAATTATGAGTAGTATTTAGGAGTACAATTTGGTCTGATTTGTTAGCTATAAAGGGATACATTGAACTGTGTATTGTTGAGCAGGGTAATGCTCTACCACTGGAGAGAACACGGTGTGGGCACATTGGAGATGATATAGGATGGATGGAGGTGTTTGATACAAAAAGTACCAGCAACTGATAAGATAGGAGAGTAATTCTTGAGTGTAAGACTAAGCCCATTGCAGGAATCATCACACATTATAATTGTCAAACTGTTATTTGTCGTCACGCTTGCGAGCCTCACGAAGCTGTTGAGGCTTTGAAGACTTCCGAGCTTGCAGGACTTAGGCAATGAGCGCCAAAGGAGCTCATCACCCTGCTCGCCTCACAAAGTGAGGCGAGCAGTTGAGGCATTGAATCACGCGGGACTTAGGCTGAAATGAGCACTTAAGCAGCCTCGTAGCACTTAGGCTGCAATGAGCGCCGAAGGCTCTCATTGCAGCCAGTGGCGCCATCATAACTGCAAGCTTGGGGAAAAAATACAACCTTGGAAAAATACCAATTTAGCAGCCGAACCACAGAAATCTAAAACCATGAAAAATAATTAAAAAAAAAAAGACATAGCACAGGGGAGAGACAGGAAACATGGGAGTGAGGTTGCAAGCGATTTTGAGCCTTATTTGATTTGTTTCATCACTCGAAAATCATCTAAGCAAGAATAAAAATGGCGGACACAGGGAAGGAACAGGGGGGAGATGGTGGAAAGAAACACATGGCATGAGAGAGAGAGAGAGAGAGAGAGAGAGAGAGAGAGAGAGAGAGAGAGAGAGAGAGAGAAACACATGGCATGAGAGAGAGAGAGAGAAACACATGGCATGAGAGAGAGAGAGAGAGAAACACATGGCATGAGAGAGAGAGAGAGAGAGAGAGAGAGAGAGAAACACATGGCATGAGAGAGAGAGAGAGAGAGAGAGAGAGAGAGAGAGAGAGAGAGAGAGAAACACATGGCATGAGAGAGAGAAAGAGAGAGAGAGAGAGAGAATTACAGAGCAAGAGCTCACACAGACAGAGAGGGTGCACACAGAGCGAGAGAGAGGGAGAATGCACAGACAGAGAGCACATAGGGTGCACAGACAGAGAAGAAAGAGAGAGTGCACAGAGAGCGCACAAAGAGAGAGTGCACAGAGAGCGCACAAAGAGAGAGTGCACAGACAGAGAGTGAGAGAGAGTGCACAGAGAGTGAGAGAGAGTGCACATACAGAGAGTGAGAGAGAGTGTACAGACACAGAGTGAGAGAGAGTGCACAGATTGCCCAGAGAGAGAAAGAGTGCACAGACAGAGAGCGCACAGAGAGAGATAGAGCGCGCACAGAGAGAGTGCACACAGAGATCAACCAAGAGAGGGAGGGGTACAGAGAGAGAGAGAGTGCACACAGAAAGCGCACACAAAGAGCAAGAGAGAGAGAGAGAGTGCAGACAGAGAGAGCACAGACAGAGAAAGAGCATAGTGAGAGAGAACACACAGAGATTGACACAGAGAGGGAGGGGTACAGAGAGATAGAGTACACACAGACAGAGGGCACACCCAGACAGTGCACACAGAGAGAACACAGACAGAGTGCACCGATAGAGAGAGTGCGCAGACAGAGAGCACACAGACAATGAGAAAGAGAGCACAGACAGAGAGAGAAAGAGAGAGACAGGTACAGAGAGAGAGAGAGAGAGAGGTACAGAGAGAGAGAGGCAAACACAGAGAGACAGGTACAGAGAGAGAGAGAGAGAAACTGAGAGGGAGGGGTACAGAGAGATAAAGAATTACAGAGCAAGAGTGCACACAGAGAGGGCACACACTTACAGTGCACAGAGGGAGAATGCACAGACAGAGAGCACAAAGAGTGCACAGACAGAAAGCGCGGAGAGAGAGTGCAGAGAGAGGGAGTGCAGAGAGTGCACAGACAGAGTGTGCAGTGTGACAGACTGGCTGCCACTTTCGGGGTCAATGCCCTGTTGACCGTCTCTGCAATGAAGTAGCTCAGGAGGCGGTATAGCTTTAAGGAGCTTTACTGAAAACTTGGTCAGCAGGTACATACAAGAAGAATACAAAACAAAGCCTAGCTTCCTTGAAGCACTAACTAAACAGAAATAGCAGTTTCCTCACTACCATCAACTAATGCAAAATAAAGCGTTCATGTATACAGGCCTGTAAGTTTTCTGCTCCAAAAGTCTCTGGGTTTGCTTCAGCGTGCAGAGCTGTCTCTCCTGGCTTTCAGTCCAGACTGAACTTAACCTGCTGAGTGCTCAATATTCCTTTTAAAGGCAGAATGCAGCTGGGCTTGATTAGTCTGTTGCAGGAGTGCACAGACAGAGAGCAGAGACAGAGAGCACACAAAGAGAGAGCCACAGAGAGTGCATAGGCAGAGAGCACACAGAGAGGACGGGGTACAGAGAGAAAGAGTGCACAGGCAGAGAGAACATACACAGACAGCGGACACAGAGAGTGCACAGACAGAGAGAGTGCAGACAGTGTGCAAGTGCACAGTGAGAGAGAGTGCACAGAGAGAGATAGAGAGTACACAGACAGCACAAAAAGAGAGTGCACAGATAGAGTGCACAGAAAGAGAGTGCACAGACAAAGAGTGCACCGAGAGAGTGCACAGAAAGAGAGAGCACACAGACAGAGAGCGCACAGAGAGTGAGAGAGTGCACAGACAGAGAGAGAGCAGACATTGTGCGAATGCACAGGGAGAGAGTGCACAGACAGAGATTGAAAAAAGAGAGAGCCCACAGACAGAGAGTGAGAGAGTGCACAGAGAGAGAGTACATGGAGAGAGTGTGCACAGAGAGAGAGTGCACAGACAGAGAGCAGAGAGAGTGCAGAAAGAGGGAGAGCGCACAGAGATCTACACAGACAGGGAGGGGTACAGAGAGAGTGCACACAGACAGAGAGAGCACACACAGGTCGCACAGAGAGATCACACAGAGAGAGAGCTCACAGACAGAGCAGAGACAGAGCGCACACAGAGAGAGAAAGAGAGCCACACAGAGAGTCTAATGACAGAGAGAGCGCACACACAGAGAGTGCACAGAGATTGACATTGAGAGGGAGGGGTACAAAGAGAGAGAGTGCACAGACAGAGAGCACACAGACAAAGATAAAGATTGCAGAGAGAGAGAGAGAGTGCACAGTGAGAGACTGCACAGACAGAAAGCACAGAGAGAGAGACTGCACAGACAGAAAGTGCACAGAGAGAGAGAGAATGCACAGAGAGCACAGAGAGAGAGAGTGTACAGAATGCACACAGAGAGAGTGCACAGAGAGAGAGAGAACAAACAGAGAGAGAGAGCACAGAGAGAGAGCGGACAGAGGGAGAGAGCACCAGGAGCGAGTGAGACAGGTCAGGGAGAAAGCAGAGTGAGAGAGACTCAAGACAGAGATAGTGAGAGAAAAAGACAGGATGGAGCAAGAGCGACAGGACAGAGAGAGCGAGAGACAGGACAGAGAGAAAGAAACAGCACACACAGAGAGAGAGAGAGAGAGAGAGAGAGAGAGCACAGACAGTTCAAGATAACATTCTATGATTCTGTAATTTATGATGGGCAAGTTACTAGTACTAAAGAACCACAAAAGTCTCCTATATATTTTCTGCACCATTAGATAGAAAGTGAAAAAAACATAGTGAAAAGTTGTTTTAATTTTGAAAGTTGGAGTTATGATCAATTGACTGGCTGTTTCAGTGAGTTAACTGTGCCTGAATAAGTAATGAGCTCTGTACTGCGCGGAGCAATGAATAATCAATTAGATTCAGGTGCAGAAGCTTTCAGTGATTGAATCGGCCAGTGACTCGCTAATTATAACTACTTAGAAATATTCTAGCAGCAAAAGCAATAGCTGGGGAAATAGCTCAGTCAGTAACACAGCTGCCTTTGAAACTAAAAGTTCTGTGTTTTATTCTACCCAAAGACTAATATTTATTTACTGTATTAAAAATCAGACACATATTTTTAGGTTATACAATAAAACATATGTCAGAATGAGGTACTGTTGTCTTTTTATGTGAATAATAATTATTTGAAAAATTTTGTGAAAAAATTTATTATTACACATATGGCTAATATATATTTACATACATAAATAAATAAGTACTTTTTTTTATTAAAAAAAAGCAAGTGGAAGGCAGTTGATTCAAACCCTTTTTAAAACCAGATGCTTACCACTGTGCCACCATACTTCATACTATGTCACTCCTTGATCAATTTTAAAAATGTAAACACATTTTCCACATGATTTTCCACCCTCTAAATGATGGTGCAGATCACATATTGCACCTTTTGTGGTCCTTCAATCTTGTCTGGTGAGGAACTAAAAAAAACATAAAAGTTCTAAAAAGAACTAATATATAAACACACCAGGGCAAAGAGATACAATCAGTAGCATAAAACTTTATTGTATCATAGCATGCAACTTATATGCACTTACATCACACCACAATCAGTTTTTAGATTTGACCTTTGTTCTAATAGAGCAAGTGCAAGCATTTTTTGCAACAACAATTAGGTGCTAGGGTCCTGGGGCTCTCCAGCTTGGCAAACAACTGTTTTAGATACATTATACTTTCGCTAAAGAGCCCATGCCCAGATTACAAAGCAATGCTATTTACTGCCTGATTAATAAACTGTATATACTCGAGTATAAGCCGACCCGAGTATAAGCCGAGGCACCTATTTTACCACAAAAAACTGGGTAAAATGAGTGACTCGAGTATAAGTCGAGGGTGGGAAATGTGCTGCCCCCTGTGTCCCTTTTGTGCCTTCTGTGTCCCTCTCTTGTGTCCCCCTCTCTCTCCCGTATCTCTTCTCCCCTCTCCCTTCCCTGTGTCTCTTCTCCCCTCTCCCTTCCCTGTGTCTCTTCTCCCCTCTCCCTTCCTTGTGTCTCTTCCAACCTCTCCCTTCCCTGTGTCTCTTCCAACTCCCTTATCACCATCCTGAAACCCACTCCTAATCCTCCCTCCTCATCCTCAACCTCCCTCCTCATCCTCCCTCCTCATCCTCCCTCCTCATCCTCAACCCCCTCCTCAACCTCCCTCCTTACCCTCAACCTCCCTCCTCATCCTCAACCCCCTCCTCAACCTCCCTCCTCATCCTCAACCCCCTCCTCATCCTCAACCTCCCTCCTCATCCTCAACCTCCCTCCTCATCCTCAACCTCCCTCCTCATCCTCAACCCACTCCTCAACCTCCCTCCTCATCCTCAACCTCCCTCCTCATCCTCAACCCCCTTCTCAACCTCCCTCTTCATCCTCCCTCCTCAACCCCCTCATCCTCAACCCCCTCCTCATCCTCTCTCCTCAACAACCCATCCTTAACCCCCCTCCTCAACCTCAACCCCCTCCTCAACCCCTCCTCCTCATCCTCAAGCTCCCTCCTCATCCTCAACCTCCCTCCTCATCCTCCCTCCTCAACCCCCTCCTCAACCGCCCTCCTCAACCCCCCCATCCTCAACTCCCTCCTCAACCCTTCTCCTCAACCTAAACCCCCCTCAACCCCCCCCCTCAACCTAAACCCCTCTAAATACCTCCCCCTCTCCCCTCACTTACCTGCTTCTGCACCCGGTATATGCTAATGCCGTGACGTCACATGTGACTTCCCGTCGGTCTAAGAAGGAGCGGAGGCCGGAGCAGAAGCAGGTAAGTGAGGGAAGAGGGGGAGGTATTTGGGGGGGGGGATAGAATGAGGAGGGGGATTTAGGTTGAAGAGGGGGGTTGAAGAGGGAGAATGAGGAGGAAAGTTTATAATGAGGAGGGAGGTTGAGGATGAGGAGAGGAAGGGAAAGAGACACGGGGGGTTAGAGAGACACAGGGGGGGTAGAGAGACACGGGGGGGGGGTTAGAGAGACACAGGGGGAGAGTGACTCAAGTAAAAGCCGAGGGGGCCCTTTTTTAGCCTTAATAAAAGGGCTGAAAAACTTGGCTTATACTCGAGTATATACAGTATTTTTCTGTACGAGTATGATTGTATGTACTGTATGGATGGGTTAAAAGGGTCTAGGTTAGGGGTGCACAAGTTTGATCCTGGTGGGCCACACACAAGAGTATATTTTAAGATACCCTTGCTGTGCACAGGGGAGTCAATCGCTTCTTCAGTCATCCTGATTGACTCAACTGTGCACAGAAAGAATATATTCAAATCCACACTTGTGTGTGGCCCTCCAGGACCCAACTTGTGCCCCCCTGGTATAGGTGGTAGTTAAACCTTCATATGGCAATAAGGACACTTACACTTCATATTGTGCAAGTGGCATGTGGTTCATTAGTATTGAGAGATTAAGAAAGATTTAAGCCGAAAAATGCAGTATAACATTTGGCCAGGTTTGGTAGGAGAGAACTGGACAGACAGGAAGAGGACAGAAGGGTTAAAATAAGTATATGGGAGAATCTATTGGATATTTGTCTTTGGACATCTCTTACCAAAGTAGAAAATTGTCACTTTAGAACAATAGTCTTCAGACAACTTGGCACCCCCTCCACGTATATGCTCTTCAACCCACCTTCAGCAGACAGACTAGTTTCTCACTTGATTATTGTAATGATGGACAAGTAGGCAGTGGCTTGGCGAATTAGGACGTTAACCCAATGTGGATAAATGTTAGGTAAAACATTGAAGACTTCCTCCTTGATTGATCATAACAGCCCTACATTATTTATACTATTTTAAAAACGTGCTTACTGCACATTAACGTGAGAAAAATATTCCAGTGTGACCTCCTGGGTGAAAAGGTTGGACGACACGGATGTAACTATACAATTAATAGATGGTGGAACCAAATGTATCACTTAGATAATTTCACAATATTACTGATTTAACAAACAGGTCTATGATTGTCATCACTTGCTGATAAGAGTCTTATACAGGAGTGTCAATATTAACCATTAGTCATCATTTTAAATGTCATGTCATAGTTTCAAAAAACAGTTTTGGGCATTAAGCAAATATTCTAAATCTTGTTTTCTATTACTTCCCATGAACTGCTGAAAATAATTCCCATTAAAGTAGAGCACTGGAATCTCACCATCATAATGCTGTGCAAAATTTTTGGAATTCTCAACATAACAAAGGGGCAATACTTGCCCCTCAATAGGAGAGCCAGAGGTGCAACATAGTAGGAGGGATAGGGAACGAACTGATGTATTTTAGGGCACAAGTCTTTTCACTCCAACAAACTCTACCCTGAAGTGGAACTATAGCCGTGGAAGGAACACTATCACATCCATCACTGGGATCACTCTCTATAATGTTGCATACTGTACACACATTCAAGATCTACATGTTAGCTGCTTCTTAGTGTCATTTTCTCTCTGCTCACACATTCTCATTAAAAAAAACATAGGGAGACACTTTATATTTGAGAGCAGAGCTAAAGAAAAAATGGGATGAGAGCTTGGGTGGGTTGAATATGTCGGACACACAATTGGAAAGCAGAATAGAATGAAGATGTAATTATATAAAATGGATTGTGTGAGAATAATGGAAGAATAACTAAACTAGTTATTATATACTGTGATCATATTTTTGCTTTACAGTCTTCTGGGTAACTAAACTTGATAATATTTTGTTTTTAAAAACACAACCTTTACATTTTATATGCAATTTTTATTTACTGTAATTATCCACGTGGCTTACTATTTTCATGTTGTTACTTTCTAAGATGGATGTGTGTTTGTAACTTAATGGGCAGCTATAACTGCCACATTCCTATTATGCAGACTGAAACTTCATCTGAATTCCATCTCAGGAAGTTGCTCAAACCAAAATGGTAGATTCCATGGTAGTATAATTGCATTTAAAAGGTAAAACAAATAGATGCTATATTTTGTTCATATAAAAACATGTAGCATATTTTCAAGTCTAGATCATCAAAATAGTGCATTTTAAAAATGTGACTGCTGGCTAATACAGTACTAACAATGCGTACAAATATTTTTTGTTTAATTTTGCACAAACATTTCAAAACTAAATGAAGAAAGAGTGTTAAATGTTGTGAATATTTATGATAAAGCAGTTATGTACACCTTAGGTATTTATGTTTAAATTCTGAAAAAGGTGAAAAGGTATTTTAAGATGTGATGTAATGTATTGTATTGTTTATGAGGTGAGACGAGGGTGTACTTGTTAGGAGTTGCTGTTGAATTTAACATATATTGTCTAATGTATTCATTGTTACAGAAATGTGTCAGGAGAGATTTAGTAGTGTACCTCCTGATGAGATATGTATGTAAGCACATTTTTATTACTTTATTTACAAATATCTCATTTTTACACATAGTGTTATTTTTAAGAATTACATTTGTTTTGGCATTCTGTTTTGAGGGATTTTAGATGACATCTCATATAACAATCACCAGTATCTAGTAAGGAGTTATACCATATCCTTTGCTCTGCTGTAAAGTGTCCTATTATTTCCAAAAATATCTTATCCCTAGGGGATGTAGCTGAGGATGCACAGTTCTGGATATTTCATAATATAAGTGGAATGAATAACTTTCAGCATAGGTTGTCAAGTTAGAGAAAATAAATATGTAAGTATAAAAATGGTTCTGGAAAAAAAAACATAAACCCCCATAATACAAATATAATGAAAATATTGTTTAATTCTATATGAGATTAAAAAAACAAAGAACAAATCTTATCTATTCCAGCTTTAATGTATATCAATTAGGAGTTGCAAGTCATTTGTTTTTTTAAGCTATTAAATAAAAATATGAAAGCAATAGATATTTTCAGTGACAATAATAACAGTATTTCAGTTCAGCTTCTGATAAACAGTAGTGCTTAGTGTTAGGCATGTGAAATTTAAGGTTTTATTAAAACTGTTGTCCAATTTTGCTGATATTTATTGGGAGCTATGCCATCAGTGTACAGCATAGCTGGCTCTGTGACAGAGAGAGGGAGCTAAGGAGCAAAAATACACATTGTAGGGAAATGAAAGAAAAAATGTGTGAGATTCAACAGAGAGGGGCCAGTGTAGGTAAAATGGAATTAGAATTGAGAAATAAATATTGAGATTAATGAATACACAGATGATGGGAGGGTGAGTAGGAATGGATTTAGAGAATAGGTCAAAAAGAGAATGCAAATAGAGTGGAGACTGACACTTATTTAAGTACACGATTGCAAGGTAGAGGAGTTACTGAAGAAGGTACAGGACAGGGAAGGAGAGTTGAAGTGGAAAGACTTGTTACTGAGAGACAGGGGTAGAGAGATAAGAGCGGGGGAGAAAAGGAATAGGATGTGGTGAGAAAGTATAAATTAAAAAGAAAAGAATTAGAAAGGCAAAAAAAAAAAGACTTGTGAGCTATAGATTTAAACTACTCATATAAAATACAAGTCTATATTGTAGTAAGTATTCATTATTAGCATTTATATTATGTTTGTACAGTTGTATCTTTTTTGTTTTTGGCATGAGTATTCCCCACATATCTGCTCATGCTAATTTATAGCTTGTTTAGTGGTTAAGAGCATGCTAGGAATGTAACATTATCATTGTGTCACTGTAAAAGAGAGAGGACTTTCAATGCTATAATAGTCTATAAACTGTACATTGTAATTCATAAAAAAGAGTTATGAGTAACAAATGCAGCTTCCCATATTTTATATATAATGAAGCTTAATAAATCTTCCAACGTAACAATTCTATCAATGCATATAGTGCATGTCTATTAAGGCTAATACCAGATATTCAATAAAATAAATGCCATATAAAGCATGGGAAATTAATTTAAGAGCAAAACAATAAATTGACCAAAGATTATTCTAATCAATTTTATTTTAGTATAAATTCTTTAGCTGACCCTTAGAAGGTTGCTCTGCCAGATTTACTTAACTTCTCAGGGGCTGTGGTGTCATCTCAGCTGTAGTGATAATGTAGTTAATCTACCCAACTGAATTCCAGTTAATAGAATCACATAAATGTTTTAACATCTGTATTAATCCAGAATAGATAGGAAATCCACAAAATGTACTAACCCATATGCTTGTATGCAAAGGAATTCAAAGATGTTTAATGATGCTATAATTAGGGCTGGCCTGTATGACGTTTGGAGGGTATTCCACCCGACAAATAGGGACTATTCCTTTTTTTTCCGTATAGGCATCAATCGTATGTCAGGTTAGACTATATCATGGCAGATTCAAACACTTTAAAGAATGTGTCAGAAGTTGCAATAGATCTGATTGTATGGTCAGACCATGCGATTGTTAAGATGACAATAAAGGGAGGATTAGTGGATTCTATCAGATCAAGATGGAAATTAGACAGTTCATTGTCAGAAGATGTAACCTTTAAAAAACAAATAGAAAATGAAAGTATATGTTTTTTTTAATTAATAACTCTGTAACTTCTAAAATTACTACATGGAATGCCCATAAATTATTTATGGGAGGGATTTTTATTGAAATGAAATCTAGAAGAAGAAAAATTAGAGGCTTACTTTTGAGAAATCTATACATTGAAATAGAAATGCGTCAAATGCAAAACAAGCTTAATCCTAATGAGGAACTTACGTTAAGTTAAGAGGCTACAAACTCAAATTAAATCTATTGTTCAATAAGGGATAAAGCATGCAGGGTATATCAGCAGATATACTATCACTGTGGAAACAAAGCAGGGAGATTATTGGCCGACAAGATGAGACAAAGAATAGCAAATAAAAGAATAGAGTTAATTAAGGGTAAAAATTGCTCTTTTATGAAACCACAAGAAATAGTAAAAGTTTTTTCTGACTATTATAAGGGCCTTTATAAAGAGTAAAGAGAGAGATTACCTAAAACCAACAAGAGAAGAAATTTGCAGTATTCTGAAAGGGATAAACTTACCTAAAATTACTGATCAAGATTAAATATTGCTTAATGCAGAGATTGTAGAGGAAGAGCTGGATTTAGCAATAACAGATTTGAAAATTAAGAAATCACCAGGTTCAGATAGTATGATAAATCAATATTACAAAATATATAAATCAATATTGATCAAACAATTGTTGGCAGCCTTTAATGAGATTAAAGAAGAGGGTAGAATCCCAAGAGAGATGTTAAAGGCAATAATAATAGCTATTCCTAAAAAGCATAAAGATTAAACAAAATTACAGGCCAATCTCTCTATTAAACTCAGATATTAAGTTGTATGCTAGAATTTTGGCCATGAGATTGAACAAAGTGATAGGAAAGCTAATTGCAATGGATTAGACTGTATTTATTCAAGGTAGGCAAGGGGTGGATAACACCATAAAACAGTTGAATCTTATAACATACTCGGCAGCGAGTAAAACCCCAGCAACTTTTCTATTGCTATATGTAGAGAAAGCCTTCGACAGGGTTGGATGGGACTATATGGAGCTGACGTTACAAAAATTTGGCCTCAAAGAATTTGGGTCATGGGCTATTGGAGCTCTATATATGGTCCCATCCACATCTGTCATAAGACAAGACTTTAAATCTGAGCAATTTTCTATCTCAAGCAGTATGAGACAAGGCTGTCCCCTGTCTCCTATTGTCTTTGTTCCCATGATGGAACATTTTGCAGATGTTATACACTGTGCAGATAATATAGAGGGTATTATAATAGAAAAGAATGTACATATAATAACTTTATTTTCTGACAACATGGTTATCTCTTTGACGAATCCTGTTATATCTCTTAAAGGACTGCGTGATCTGATAGAGAGATACAGTAAAATCTCAAATTATAAATTAAATATGACTAAATCAGAAATAATGACAGTAAATATTCAAAGAGAGGAACAGGCAATTTTAAAAGCAACATACGCATATAGCTGGCATTCAAATACCATAAGTCATTTAGGTATAATTATTAACAGCGATATTAAATCGATGATACAAAAACCTTATAACGATTCATTAATAAAAATGTCAGAGAAGGTGACATCATGGAAGAACACACATCTTTCCTGGTCAGGCAGGATTGTTTCTGCAAAAATGTTTCTTCAACCACAGTTTAATTATTTGATCCGCTGTATTCCACTTTTAATTCCAAGTTATATATTAAAACAATTTCAGAGGTTAATAGATAATTACATCCAAAACTTAAAAAAAACAAAGAGTTCAAAGGAAGATTATGGCCAGGAGTTTTGACAAAAAAGGGGAATTTCCTATCCAATGCTTGAGACATATTATGAAGCTACTATGCTTTCACACATTTTTAAATGGATTGGGAAAAACCGATAGGTTGCAATGTATGAGGATAGAATCACAAATGATGTTAAAAGGTTATTTGGATTTGATACATTTTTTAGAGAAACTCAATGAGAAAGATATCCTATATAAACTTCCAATTATTGACAGCAGTTGGAAATTGTGGGAAAAGTTAAATAGGAATAATGTGTTGATTCCCTTTCCTAGGTTATTGACTCCCTTGAGTAGTCTAGCCATATTCTTTAATATCCCAAAATTACAATTCGGGTCCATTACAGGCCCAAAAATATTGAAAGATTTATATGTGGATGCAAGATTAGTGACTTGGGTAAGAAATACATAGGAGATATGAGATAAAACATGAAGATTGGCTTCATTGTAATAGATTGAGGTCCTGCTTGAAAAAGTATAAAACAATAAGAACATTTAAAATATTGACTCCTTTTGAAAATTTAAATACAGCCAATAATAATACACATTTGATATCAAAATGTTTTGGAATTTTGAAAATGAGGTATGAAGAAGGAAAAACTATTAATATGCTGTTGACTTAAAACTAGTATGGACAAATAATGTATGGTTCAAAGCAACATCATTTGCGAAGAGGTTTATAAAGCATGCAGCGTTTAGAGAGGTGCAGTTTAAATTACTTAACAAGTGGTATATTGTACCAACAAAACTGTATCAAATTACAAATGATAATAATCAGACATTTTGTTGGAGAGAATGTGGATATATAGGAGCACATTTTCACATCTGGTGGGAATGCGAGATAATACAAAAATTCTGGCAGGACTGCTTCACACAGATCTCAAAAGGAGTGAAAATCAAAATACCCTTAGATCCCGCGATGGCATTGTTTTATATTTTTCCACCTGAGTTCACTCTGGAAATAAAGGCTTTGACAATTCAGATTTGCGCAGTGATAAAATGGCTCATTGCTTCATATTGGAAGCAAGCCAAGGCTCCAAATTGGTTGGAAGTTAAAAAGGTGGTTAATAGAAATAGAGAATTTGCAAAAGATTTTCTTTCGACCAATCAAATAAAAGGTCAACTAACCTAGAAGCTATGGGATAAACATTTTCAGTAAGTCCTTTTTGGACAATCAATGGCGAAATTAAATATTTTCCTAGGATCAATCTTAGAACCCTCTTGGTTTATATGTATTGTTTAATAAATACAACTTGGGAATTTGTGCAATAGAAGTAATGTATGGGTTTATAAACTCAAGTGCTTAATAAGAGTATCTATTTCTCCTTGTGAAGGAAATAATAACATAAAGAGGTTTCAGAAGAAGGGAAAAGCAGATACAAAATGTTAAGAATGAATTGTGCTACATTGTGTTTTCGCTCTTCATTATGTAATTAAAATGTATTGTGACATTTTTGTAAAATTTGCTGAAACTAAAAAAAATAAAACAAAAAAAAACAAAACATAAATGTTCTCTGTTTTTAATAATGGTTGAAAAAATAAAATAATAGATTGTTGTGGGGAAGTAATTGAAAAATATTGTTGTATTTATTAACAATCATCCCACATATTAGTCAAATGATTTGTTCCCAAATAAGACTTACCCTTACCCAACTAAATATAACTTCTCTTTGAATCCTCAAGGACACACTTTATGAAATGTATCAAATCAATTTACATCCAAATTGTAATAAACTATTCTTTCTAATCTACGCCTTTTAAGTCTAATTGGATGCTGTCAACACCAAAGGCTGGATGATTAGAGGTTTTACTGCATGTATTCTTAAGACAATTAGTAAAAACAAAGGAAAGATTTTAACACTTTTATTAGTTAATTTTAGAAGAACCCAGTAGATTTGAATAGGATAAAACAAAGCAAAGGCAAACAATAGTGATTAATGGCAGTAGAAAATTAGGAAAAGCTTTTTTAAAAATGTTCCGAAGTTTGACTTCATGGACTTGATGAGAAGACCTTTGAAGGAAAGCATGACAAGGTCTTTTAAAAATATCTATGATAATCATTACATTTTATATATTAAGTACGAGCACATAACAGTATAATAATATATAGTAATACAAAAGGTATAAAGATCCCTGCTTATGACAGCTTACATTCTATAGGAGACAATAGGTAATTGACAGATGTAGTTGGAGAAATAAGTTATCAATAGTTGATTGGAAGAGGTGGCTGGGTTTAGTGGTGAAGAATGAATCAGCAGGTCAGTTGATATCTGTAAGGGTGATAGGTGCCTTGGTTTTTGGTGGCAGATTTCTATTAAAAAATTTTTTTTTTTAAAGAATGTTTAAAAGTTTGAACGCTAATGGACAGTTGGTTGTTTCTAGTGGAAGGAGCAGCATGTGAGAAGTCCTGTAGGCTAGAGTGGGAGGAGGTTTTAGATGAGAAAATTAGGAAGTACTGAGCAGACTGAAGTGAGTGGTTTGAGGTTTACTAAGGGATGAGTGCAGAGATATAGAGCGTGTAGACATTTTAAAGACTTTGTATGTAAGGGTCTGAATTTAGCATTTTATTTTGTAGGATAAAGAGTGTGCAGTGGAGAGCAAGGTGGATGAGTTTGACTGAAATGGAGACAGATGGTTGGTGAAATGGCCAGTGGGGATTGAGTTGCTGTAGTCATGATGGAAAAGATGAGTGGTTGTATTAGAATGTTCATATTATAAGAAAATATTAATAATAATAATACCAGTATGGGAAATGTTGGTTTCAGAGGTTGTGGCAGAGAGATGGAAAAGTATGAGTTCAGTTTTTCAGATATTAAGCAAAATAGAGGGAGGATATTGTGGAATAGATTTTAGTAATGCTTGATCAAAATAAAAAGAGCTGTTGCAATGAAACCCAAAAGAATGTTCAAATACAAAAGAGCAAGTGAGATAGGACTAAACCTTGTGGTAACCGCCATAGTCAGAGGTAGAGGAATTAAAGAAGTAACAATGAATGAAATGCTCAAGGTGCAGTTTAAGAGGAAGGATGTGAACCAAAGGAGTGCTATGTTACAGATGACAAAGTACTGCAGACATTTACAGTAAAAGAGGGTGGCTAATAGTGATAAAAGCAGCACATAAGTCATCGAGAATTAGGAGATAGCTGTAGTACTTGCACTTGGTTGTAATAAGACTGTTTGCTACTCATGAGTGATGTCTCGATAAATGTCTCGCCCAAAAGTCAGATTAGGAAGCTGGAATCAGGTAAATTGCTTAAGACACTGAATGAAAATAAAGAGAGTTAATACAGATTTTAACCACAAATGTACCCAGTAAACCCTATCCTACCCTACACTATTAACTCCACCCTCTACCCTGTTAAACCCTACACTACCTACCACCCTAAAAAAAAACTATTACCCCACTAATTACAGAAAAAAAAACACCTATTCACAGAAAATAATAAAACCTAGAATTACGGAAAAAAAAACTATGCACCTGAAAAGAAAATACATGCACAAATAACACATAACATTACAATACTGCAATAAATACAATAAATACAGTTACAATACATCAATAAATACAATACAGTTCAAATATACCCCTAACTACAATCAATTAGCCCTATCTAGAATACATTAACCCTATCTGTAATACATTAACCCTATCTGCAATACAGCAACCCTATCTACAATACATTAACCCTATCTACAATACAGTAACCCTATCTACAATACATTAAAAACCCTAAATGTAAACTAAAATAGAATAATAAAGCCCACAAAATAAATAAAACAGATGTGATACCTATATTTAAAAAGGGAGCAAGAACAAATCCGGGGAATTATAGAACAGTGAGCCTCACTTCTGTGGTGGGAAAGCTTTTAGAAGGGTTAATAAGGGATAATATACAATAATATGTCTATTTGAACAGGATTATAAGTAGGAGTCAACATGGATTTATGAGGGATAGGTCACGTCAAACAAGCCTAATTAGTTTCTATGAGGAGGTTAGTTGGATCAAGGCAACTCAGTGGATGTAGTCTATTTGGATTTTGCAAAGGCTTTTGATACAGTGCAACATGGGAGACTATTGTGCAAACTAAGCAATACAGGAATTGAAGGACATATCTGCTCTTGGATTGAGAGCTGGCTAAAAGACAGGAAGCAAAGGGTTGTTGTAAATGGAACATACTCTGATTGGACTAATGTGGTAAGTGGGGTTTCTCAGGGTTCAGTATTAGGTCCTCTCCTTTTTAACATATTTATTAATGACTTGGAAGTGGGACTGGAAAGTAGTGTCTCCATTTTCGCTGATGACACAAAGTTGTGCAAGGTAATTAAATCAGATAATAATGTGCTTTCCCTTGAAAGGGATTTACATAAAATTGAGGAATGGGCATCTAAATGGCAGATGAGATTTAATACGAATAAATGTAAAGTTATGCATCTGGGAAGGAAAAATAGCCATGCAATTTATACTCTTAATAGAGCAAATATAGGGGTATCAGATATTGAAAGGGATTTAGGAGTACTTGTGGACAACCACCTAGGTAAAAGTGCTCAAAGCCAAGCAGCAGCTTCAAAGGCAAATAAAATATTAGCATTTATTAGGAAGGGTATAGAAGCAAGGGAAGCAAATATAATTCTACTATTATACAAATTTCTAGTATGCCCTCATTTGGAATATGGAGTACAATTTTGGGCACCACTTCATAAAAAGGACATTTTAAAGCTGGAAAGAGTACAGAGGAGGGCAACAAAACTAATTAGGGGAATGGAGGGGCTAAGTTATGAAGAAAGACTAACCAAATTAAACTTATTTTCTCAAGAAAAAGGGCGTCTAAGAGGAGATATACAAGGTTTTCAACTGACAAGAGGACACCACTGTAAGGGTGGTTAATCTGTGGCATTCTCTACCAAGGAAGGTGGTTATAGTGGATTCGATAGATAACGTTAAAAGTGGACTAGATTTATTTATAATTAAGAAGGGAATTCAGGGTTATCCTGGATAATTAGAGAGAGTGTATTGATCCAGGGAGAAATCCGATCACCAGTATCTGGGGTCAGGTAGGATTTTTTTTTTTTTCCTTTGAGACGATTGGCTAAGTTTCACTTTTTTTTTTTCTGTTTGCCTTCTTCTAGATTAATTACTAAATAAATAAATAAATAAATAGTGTTTAATAATTAATTAACAATTAACAACTAATTAATAACTAATCATCATATTGCATATCAGAGGAGATCTTAAAAGGTTGAACTTGATGGACTGAAAGTCTTTTTTCAACCTTAATTACTATGGCCCTCATTCAATTGCAATTTGGCCAATTGAATAGGGCTCTAAATAAGCACATAGCATATTTATTTTAAAGAAGTTTTTAGTTAGTGAAAACCTTGCTTTTGGATAGATGTTTACTAACTAAAAACTTCTTTAAAAAATATATGTTATGTGCTTATTTAGAGCCCTATTCAATTGGCCAAATTGCAATTGAATGAGGGTCTATGTAACTATGTAACTAGTAACTTACCTTGACAGATGTCCCTTCAGCAGATCAGCCACCCCTAGGATAAAAGAAACATAAAATTAGTATGAAATTAAACACAACACAAACATCAAAACATTCTAAATATTAGACTTACCTTTTCGGGATTTTTTTCCAGGGGCCCAGCCGTAGAAGACAAGAAAAAGGATGGGACACCCCAAAAAGGTAAATTTAATATTTAGAATGTTTTGATGTTTGCGTTGTGTTTAATTTCGTACTAATTTTATGTTTCTTTTATCCTAGGAGTAGCTGATCTGATGAAGGGTCATCTGGCAAGATAAGTGGGCTTTATTATTCTATTTTAGGTTAGATTTAGGGTTATTAATGTATTGTAGATAGGGTTACTGTATTGCAGATACTGTTACTGTATTAGAGATAGGGTTAATGTATTGCAGATAGGGCTAATGTATTGTAGATAGGATTAATGTATTGTAGACAGGGTTAATGTATTTTAGATAGGGTTAGGGTATTTTATATGGAGTTAATTGATTGTAGTTAGGGGTATATTTGAACTGTATTGAATTTATTGATTTAACTGTATTTATTTTATTGATTGCTGTATTGTAATATAATGTGATATTTGTGCATGTATTTTCTTTTCAGGTGCTGAGTTTTTTTTCCCTGTAATGTCCTTTTTTTCTGTAATGTCCTTTTTTCTCTGTAATGTCCTTTTTTCTGTAATTCTAGATTTTATTATTTTCTGTGATTAGGTGTAGAGGGGGAGTTAATAGTGTAAGGTAGGATAGGGTTTACTGGGTACATTTAGGGTTAAATAGGCCCAGTTAAGGTAAAATAGGACTAGATAGGCTTACATGTGACTAGACAGGGTCTGTTGGGGTTAAATAGGCCAGTTAGGGTTAAATACGTCTAGATGAGGTTAAATAGGCCAGTTATGGTTAAACAGGTCTAGATGGGGTTAGATAGGCTCTGTTAGGGTTAAATTGGTCTTGATGGGGTTAATGGGGTTTAGTATGGTTAATAGTGTAGTGTAGTGCTTAGACTTTGTGTCATGAGGGTCCTCATGGCATTTATAGTGTTTTAAAGGGGTCTATATATACCCCTATTGGACAGATGGGGTTAAATAGAGGCCTTTGTGGTTCTGTATAGAACCCCATAAGTAACAGGGTTAATTATAGGCTCATGGGACTCTGTATAGAGTGCAATGAGTTATAGAGTTAATTATGGGCTCTGTATAGAGCCCCATAAGTTATAGGGTTAATTAGGGGTTCTGTATAGAGCCCCATGAGTTATAGGGTTAATTAGGGCTCTGCATAGAGCCACATGAGTGGCAACGTTAATTAAGGGCTCTGTAGAGAGCCCCATGAGTTATAGGGTCAATTAAGGGCTCATGGGGCTCTATATAGTGCCCCATGAGTGATAGGGATAATTAAGGACTAATGGGGCTCTGTATAGAGCCCCATGAGTGACAGGGTTAATTTGGGGCTCATGGAGCTCTGTATAGAGCCCCATGAGTTATAGGGTTAACCAAGGGCTCATGGGGCTCTGTATAGAGCCCCATGAGTGATGGGGTTATTTTTAGGAGCCTGGGGGAGGTACTTATAGTACCCCTGCGGCAAGGGATAATATTTTATTTAGCACGGGTCCTTGCAGGACCTTTGCAGGACCTCCTGCCCTGTTGCTCCGTGTTTGACACAGATGGCCATGCTGCGTAGCTCAGACAATGCTCGCAGCAGTCTAATTTAATACTGTTGTGACTTTTTCATATTTGAAGTACATATAGGTTGGAATGCCCTAAAAGAAATTATAAACAATATGTTAGCTTATGAATTAAAATTATACCCAGTAATAATGCTACTAACTGGACCTTTAGAAAATATAGGGAGAGATGGCCAAAAACTATTAATACAAATATTAATTGCAGTCAGAACTGCTATAGTGGCTCACTGGCCATAAAAGCAAACACCAAGCATTAAAACGAAAAAAAGTTTGGCAAATATTTTGGGCCTCATTCTATTATCGGCCGTAAACCGGCCGTAAGGCTGCGATTCTTTGCGGGGGTCCCGTTACCTCGCAATTCAATTAAACAGCCCTGCAAGGATCTCCTCTTACGGCCGGCCGTAAATCTTGCTACCGGCCGTAAGCTCTGAAAACTTAAAACTCAAAAATAAATTCAAGCCTGCACTGTACAGCTCTGTAAATGCTAGGGATCATATTGGGGGACATGAGGATTAAAAGTAACCCACTCTCAAGCTTGCACATCAGCCCAAACCCGAGTTCAGATTAACTGTTTATTTTCCGGCTGCGGCGTGGCTGGGTCTGAGGTGCTCCAAGCACTATGGACTTTTTACATGGATATTTGACGTATATTAAAAAATATATATTTTACGGATTTGAGTATAGGGGAATTTTGTGCTATTTTTGCTAACACCGAAAATCCCTTTATAGTCTTCACAAAGTGCAGGATGGCTTTATTTGGGCTATATTTCGTGCTTAATTGGTGCTAGCGGGACCTCTTTCCTGCAAGTAAGCTGCGGCTCGCTTTTAGCCTTGCAGAGAGGGTTCCCGGAGCAATTGAATTGCAAATAGGAATTTCTTACGGCCGATTTCCTTGCGGCCGTTTTAGATCAAAGGATTTCCTCCAGCGCGAGCGGCCGCAAGAAATAGCAAGGCACCGGCCGCAAGCCTGCCGGAATCCCCGGCCGGAGGGGAATAGAATAGCAGAATAGCTTGCGTCCGGTCCTTGCGGCACCGCAACGGCTGCGGCCGCTAATAGAATGAGGCCCTATGAATGCAGAAAATGTATTATGCTATGTTGAAACACTACAAGCAATTTTACAATTTTACAGTATTTGAAAACCATGGATAGAAGGTAAAAATTTAGATTTAACTATATTTAATAATGTTTTGGTAATAATCTCCCCTTTCATATAAGTTAATAAAAGTCTTCTAATGCACAGCAATTTTTAACAAATTTGGACTGTTATACTATTACTAGCGACTTGCCTGTCAAAAAATGACGGTCAACAAAATTTGAAGCCATGGTAATGCTGTTCGGCACACAATGTTTAGTTTTTTTATACTCTAAGGACCTTCGGCGCTCATTGAGAGCCTCTCCTTGCGTGTCCTTTGGCTGCTCTCTATATTTGTGTAAATACTAATTAATGAATGAATTAATTGAATAATTAATTAATATAGTTTAATATAGTTTACCTTTTTCTAAGTAAAATATGTAACAACCAATAGCCTGAAGAGGTGTCAATCTCTTATTATTGTCCTGCAGCATATAATGTAAAGTGAGACTGTTGCTGCAATTAGGAGATAGTTTTATGAATGTCCCAACTGTGCATTAGAAATTGGCTAGGTGCAGGAGGGCAAACCTTCGGTTTATTTGTGTAAAACGCTACTATAGTTGCGTAATGTTGTTAGTTGCAAGTTAGGGTTGTAAAATAGCATTGTTTGTGTATGTGCTACGTGGTTCTCTGCTACGCGGTTCGCAAGCATTTGCCGTCCTTTGTAATAGTGTATTTTGTACCTCGTACATTCCTGGGTGAAGGTGGTAGGCAGTTGGCGGTGTTTTGTTTGGTTCATGGTCGTGTAGCCTCTTTTAATTTTTTGTGGCAGCCATTTTGTTTCTCGCTTAGCCGATTTTTGAATGGCTAAACTTGCCAAAATTGACTTAAATTTGCGTTCCACCTCACTCCCAGATGTTCTAGCGATCCCCATGTGCTGGGTGTGATTTTTTTGTGTATGTTTGTATTTTTTGTGTTTTTTGCTTTGCGCGGTTCCGCCATTAACTTTGTAATTTCATATTTATTTTCTAATATTTTTCTTTTCTAAGTCCCGTGTTTGTCAACTGCTTGCAGCCTAAGGCGATCCAGAGCTTCCAAAGTGTTTGGAGGCTAAGTCCTGCGTATTTCAATGTGTGATCGGCTCGCCTCGCATTCGGCGCTCCTTTTTGGCTAAGACCTGTGTGTTTCATTGCCTTCACTGCTCGCCTTGCTTCGCGGAGCTCACAGCCAGTGAGCGCCTTCGGTGCTTGACGTCCAATTGCTGAGAGTTTTAGTGGCTTAAAGGCTCGCTTTGCTATGCGAGGCTCCTTTGGCGCTCATCGCCTAAGTGCTGCAAGTTAATGGCTCGCCTCGCTACACAAGGCTCGCAGGCGATGAGCATCCTCGCCTAAGTCGTACACACCACGCAAAGCATTACGACGTCTCGTAGTTCGACAATTATAATATGTGATTACATTATTTGTTTACTTTTATTATCTGTATGTTTTAATAAAAGGGCTTAGTGCATCATTGTTTAAGGATCACAGTAGCACTTTTACAAGTTAAGCTCAAATGTGTGTTTGCTTGGCATAGACAATTAAAAAGAATATGCAATTAAATAAATGAATGTAAAAAAAAAATATTAGCTGTTTACTCTTCAAGCAGAGCTACATTCTCCTTCTACCTGTGTCTATCAGGGGGTCATCTAATAGTCATACATTAGATTACCATAGTCAGACATTAGTAGCAGCCTTATTAAATTGCGATTCGGCCAATTGAATAGGGCTCTATATAAGCACATAGCACATAGTAAAGACCTTGCTTTTGGATAGAAGGTCACTAACTAAAAACTTCTGTAAAACAAATATGCTATGTGCTTATATACAACCCTATTCAATTGGCTGAATTGCAATTTAATAAGGCTGTAGATTACCATGGAAGTTCTTACGGACCTTTTTAGTTTTAGGTGAATTCACACTCAGATTTCAGCTACGGGAGCAATAGAATAAAATCCTTAGTAACGTGGTGTGTTTTTGATAATATGTCTAACATTTGAAATTAGATTGACAAATGCATTTTTTTTAAAAGGTGAGCAAAGTCTTCTGTGTCCAAGTATAAGAATAATAATTTCAAAAACATGCAAATTGATTCAAAAGCTAACTGATAATTTGGGTCAGCACAAGTTCAAAGGCATTTGTTCTTTTTCCTGACCAGGTTGTAATCTGTTGATTTTAGCAGAGGATTTCAATCTAAAACAAGTGAGTGCTTTGATCCCAGTATCCCTTGCAGATCAAAGATGCTTATGTACCACAGGACTAAACAGACCTTAATGTAACTCTGCACAGTATTTTCTTAAGAACTAATGCACAATAATGACCCACTTTAGAGAAAAAGGACTTCTTTTTCTCATGTCTGTTCATTCTTTTTAAGATGTAGACAATAATCCACTCTGAACAAAAAGTAGAAAATAAGTGTGATGATTCCTTTTATTATGTTTACTGTGTTAAGGTAGGGCTTGTTGAAATGATGCTCATTGATATGTTTTTTATACCATAATGTTTGATTATCGTTGTGACATGATACTGTATACAAATAGTTGTGTCAATGCACCTTAAAGGGACATGGAGGGTTTGTGGATTTTACTATGTATTTAATATACCTATGTATCAATTTATTTTTGTATACTTTATTTTATTAAGAAGGCCTTGTAAGCTCTATGTTTACTAGCTAAAAGCAGCTTGGTGTCATGAACAGAAGGGCCCACTGCACTGTTTGGGGTTCATCACTTATTATATGTGTGGTTAGAAAGTACTAACAACTTGCTTAACAGTCATATCTGGGGTATACAAATGGTTAAATAATTTGAAATAATTTTTATGGCCCTGCAATCGGCCACATGTGAAGGCTCTGGCTTTATTTATGAAGGGGGGAGCTAGTTTTATGGCTCTGTAATAGGAGAGAAAATGTGTAATGAGAAGAAAGCCATGTGGGTGAGGGGGGTAGCATGCTATTTGCTTAGGAGGATGGGATAGAACTGGGGGAAGGTATTTGTTGTTTTGTGTCATCTTTCTGTGTTTTTATATAAAATATTTGTAACAATAAAGAAGTGGCAGTCTGACTTTGGAAACACTAAAGAAAAGGTTGTGTCAGAGTCTTCTTGTACTTATCAAAGGTACATGGTGTGTGATTCTTAGATCCTAAGAAAAGGGGTCTGATGGTGCCTGTCTCTACAGTAATGATGCTGTCATCTGAAGTGTCTGCTGGTGTCGAGATCTGAACAAAAAGTTGCGACCGTAGAGAGAGAGAGAGAGATTTGGGGTGAGTGTAGTCCCCCAAATCTGGCGGTCATGACACTTGGGCCAGCACTCTGGAACTCAGGCATATACAGACTATTTAGTACTACAGTAGTGCAGGCACCTTTAATAACCAGAAGATGCTAGAAGATCATAACTGTCTTGCTAATATGATATCAGTGTTTTTACATTGTTTAAAATGTAAGATTTTGAACCATTTGGTGAGATATTACTCAAAATGTTGTTTGGTAATGTTGTCTACATCATGATTCATCAAAGTAATCTGATGTGATTATCTATTAATGGCCAATCTAGAAGACACATTCTTATCTATATCCATTTACAAACCATACAGATACTACCGATACATAGATGATCTGTTCATCATCTAGACAGAAGGAGAAAGCAAACTCAGAGACTTTCATAGTTCATTCAACACTTTCCATCCATCTATAAAACTTAAAATGTATTTCTCTACAGAACAGATATACCTTCTAGACACAACCATATACATTGCCAATGGCACACTCCACTCATCTGTATATAGGAAACCCACAGACAGATGTAGTTACCTACACAGCTACAGTTTCCATCCCTCCCACACTAAACAAGCCATCATCCATAGTTAAGGTATAAAATACCATCACATATGCTCAAACACTGGAAGTTTTATAACAATATCTGTCTCATTCAAACAGAAGGGTTACAAATCCCATATTATTACCCAGAAAAAAATTACTGACATCAAAATACCTCATGAACACCTGTTAGAGTAAAAAACAAAGGAAACTACTTCAAGTATACCTCTAGTGACCACATACCATCCAATTTTAGAGAAAATACTGAAAATAATCAAAGATTTACAACCATTTTAGCCAGAATGATCACTCCATCCAACACTTAAAAATCTAAATTCTCAGAGGCAATTTTATAAATATCCAGGAGAGAAAAGCATTTGAAATAAAGATGATCAAATTTTCAACACTAAAAATACAGGACTTAATATGGACTTTGGTTTTCTAACACATTATCAAAATTTCTTGTGAATATATTTTTATATAACAGGCTTGTCACTCTTAGTGAGGTGTTCAAAAGGAAGGATATCACTGTGGACTACAGTGCTCTGGTTTTTGTCATGTATATATTGGTGTATATGTGAATATAATATGTTTATATTTGTTTCCTATACTATGTTGTGTTTAATCCCCTATATGTATTTACCTGATGAGGTCAGATGCTGTCTCCACTCTCTCTGCATCTGCTGTTTACATACAAACTGAAGGTTCCATCTCATTTATCAGAATTGATAAAGAGAGGTTAAACCTCTCGAAATTTTATTAATATAAATAAGGCATTTGTCAAATACAAAAGGTGTCACAATATACAGCAATACTCATTATTCTATGTATATATATATGGATTAATATTTACTAAATTACTAAATTACTGGACATTCATTGCTGCTTCACTCCTGAATTATACATATATATATATATATATATATATATATATATATATATATATATATATATATATATATATACACACAGTTTCTCCCAAAAGTGAGTACACCCCTCACATGTTTGAAAATATTTTACTATATCTTTTCATGTGACAACACTGAAGAAATTACACTCTGCTACAATGTAAAGTAGTAAGTGTACAGCCTGTATAATTTTCTGTCCTCTCAAAATAACACAACACACAGCCATTAATGTCTAAACCCCTTGGCAACAAAAGTGAGTACACCCCTAAGTGGAAATGTCCAAATTGGGTCCAAAGTTTCAATATTTTGTGTGGCCACCATTATTTTCCAGCACTGTCTTAACCCCAGAGGTTCACAGGTTGCCACTGGAGTCCTCTTCCACTCCTCCATGATGACATCACCGAGCTGGTGGATGTTAGAGACCTTGCACTCCCCCACCTTCCATTTGAGGATGCCCCACAGATGCTCAATAGGGTTTAGGTCTGATGATATGCTTGGCCGGTCCATCACCTTTACTTTCAGCTTCTTTAGCAAGGCAGTGGTCTTCTTGGAGGTTTTTTGGGTCGTCATCATGTTTGAATAATGCCCTGCAACCCAGTCTCCGAAGGGAGGGGATCATGCTCTGCTTCAGTATGTCAGATCATGATCCCCTCCCTTTGGAGACTGAACCGCAGAGACTACCACTACGGAGGAGTGGAAGAGGACTCCAGGGGCAACCTGTTAAGCTCTGGTGAACTCCATGCTCATGAGGGTTAAGGCAGTGCTGGAAAATAATGGTGGCCACACCAAAAATATTGACACTTTGGGCCAAATTTGGACATTTCCACTTAGGGGTGTACTCACTTTTGTTGCCAATGGTTTAGACATTAATGGCTGTGTGTTGAGTTATTTTGAGGGGACAGCAAATTTACACTTTTATACAGGCTGTACACTTACTACTTTACATTGTAGCAGAGTGTCACTTCTTCAGTGTTGTCACATGAAAATATATAAAAACATATTTACAAAAATGTAAGGGGGGTACTCACTTTTGTGAGATACTGTGAATATATGTATGAACACAGATATACTTTTTATTTACTGTACTACTGTACGGTGGAGGGCTTCTATCGCTCTTTTGCCCACCATATTATAAATGATTGTTGTGGTGAACTACCTACTCATAAGGTCCACAACACAGGCTGAGATCCCTCTCCATGCTGATGATAGCCAGTAAGCTTGAAACAGCTGTACATGGATAGGATACTCAGCCTGTGTTTAATCCAACCTTGGCTTTGCATTAAAGCTGTGTAATACAGCATGCATAAGTTTAAAGGAAGCAATGTTTGATAATGGCTACAGATTGAAGAGCGAGGCATTTGTGGGTACATTTGCATGTCCAAGCTCAGCTTCCCAGAATGCAGTGTAATAACTGTTTTTCTGAGCTGGTAACGGGGTTTTTAACTTGTTTTAGACATTCAAATGTGAACACAGAAATACTATTTATTTACTATTTATTTATATATATATATATATATATATATATATATATATATAGTTTTACAGTGCTACAATACTTTTAATATTTAGCATTACTATACCCATAGTTGTCATATATCTGGAGCTTCATCTTGAGACAGTCAGTTCTTTCCCCAGATGTTTCAGCCTCACCAAGTTGTTATGTCATCTTTTGTCTTAAATAGTTTTTTTTTTCTAAAATCTAAGGCTTTACAGTCAGAGACCATAATTATGCCTCTTTGTGAAGAACTGGGGAAAGAGTTTGGTTAGTCTACAAGCAAACAAACAAACAATCAATATGATGTCTGCTAATGTTTTATTGTATTACAAGTAATAGAGGATAGGCTGAAAGAAAAACTACTGCAATCACGGTACCCAACCAAATGGAAATGGTAATTCTTTAATCTAACCCTGAAGATATTTTGTTTGTTTTTTTGCCCATCTTTAATAAATTACCTTAAATAAATGATCTAATTTATTAAAGACTAGCGAATTGCCCGTCAAAAAATGACGGCAATGAAATTGTAAGGTAGCTAATGCTGTTTAGTGTGTAATAATGAAATATATAATACATTAATAAATGAATATACTTTACCTATTTTAAAGCATTGTGTGGAAGAGCTGTGAATGTGTTTTGATGTTGCTGCAGCATTAGTGGTGTGGATCTGCTGTGTAAGCGTGCTGAATGTGTGCAGTGTAACACTGTGCGTGCGCGAGCCCAAACCGTTGTCGTGTACTTCCGCATTGGCGTCAAATGGCGAGTAATGTGTGTTATACGTTTGTATCGGAATATCCGTAGGTGTTTTGTGGTGTTTTGCGAGTTTCTTGTGGTGTTTTGCGAGTTTAGAGTGCTGTAGCCTCGTTTTCGTTTTGTTCGGCGGCCATTTTTTCTCTCGCTTCGTTTTTTTTTTAGTCTCTAAACTGTTTTATTTGAAGTAAAATCGAGATGTAAGTTGTATTTTTGAGGTGCTGGGTGCTCCCTCTTGGTGTAGGTAAGTTTTTTATGTATGTGGTGTGTGTATGTATTGTGTTTTACATTTTGTAATGTTCGCGAGTTGCGTCCGAGTGTTGCGAGTCCGTAATGTGTGTGAACGTGTGTTGTATGTTGTTTGCGAGTGTCGTAATGTGTGTGTCGTAGTGTTTGGGTTGCGACGTGAAGTTTGCGAGGGTCGCAGTTGCTGGCAAGGAGCGCCTTCGGCGCTCCATGCCAGCAACTGCGGCCCTCGCTTTGCGAGGTCCTCAGGTGCTGGCATGGAGCGCCGAAGGCGCTCCATGCCAGCAACTGAGGCCCTGTTGGGTTGCGACGTGAAGTTTGCGAGGGTCGCAGTTGCTGGCAAGGAGCGCCTTCGGCGCTCCATGCCAGCAACTGCGGCCCTCGCTTTGCGAGGTCCTCAGGTGCTGGCATGGAGCGCCTACGGCGCTCCATGCCAGCAACTGAGGCCCTCGCTTCGCGAGGGTCCTCAGTTGCTGGCATGGAGCGCCTTCGGCGCTCCATGCCAGCAACTGAGACCCTCGGGCAGTGCCCTCGCTTCGCGAGGGCCTCGGCTCGCTGCGCGAGCCGCGGCCCTCGCCACGCGAGGGCCGCAGCTCGCTACGCGAGTCGCGGCCCTCGCTTCGCGAGGGCCGCGGGCTCGCTACGCGAGTCGCGGCGTTAGCAACAACTCATACGCTCACAACTATATATGTGATTACTATATAATGTGTAGATGTACCGGCTGGGCATGCTCTTGTGCATTATTATTATTATTACTATATAATGTGTAGATGTACCGGCTGGGCATGCTCTTGTGCATTATTATTATTATTATTACTATATAATGTGTAGATGTACCGGCTGGGCATGCTCTTGTGCATTATTATTATTATTATTACTATATAATGTGTAGATGTACCGGCTGGGCATGCTCTTGTGCATTATTATTATTATTATTACTATACAATGTGTAGATGTACCGGCTGGGCATGCTCTCTGCGTGTACGCTTTCTCTATCTGCACCCTATGTGCACTGCTGTCTGTGTGCAATCTCTGTCTCTGTACCCCTCACTCTCTTTGTCAATCTCTCTGCACTCTCTGTGCGCTCTATCTGTGAACTCTCTCTGCGCTGTCTTTGTGCTCCCTCACTGTCTGTGTGTGCTCTTGCTCTGTAATTCTCTTTATGTCTCCCTCTCTCTCTGTACCTGACTCCCTCTCTCTCTGTACCTGTCTCCCTCTCTCTCTGTACCTGTCTCCCTCTCTCTCTGTACCTGTCTCCCTCTCTCTCTGTACCTGTCTCCCTCTCTCTCTGTACCTGTCTCCCTCTCTCTCTGTACCTGTCTCCCTCTCTCTCTGTAGCTGTCTCCCTCCATCTCTGTACCTGTCTCCCTCTCTCTCTGTACCTGTCTCCCTCTCTCTCTGTACCTGTCTCCCTCTCTCTCTGTACCTGTCTCCCTCTCTCTCTGTACCTGTCTCCCTCTCTCTCTTTACCTGTCTCCCTCTCTCTCTGTACCTGTCTCCCTCTCTCTCTGTACCTGTCTCCCTCTCTCTCTGTACCTGTCTTCTTCTCTCTCTGTACCTGTCTTCTTCTCTCTCTGTAGCTGTCTCCCTCTCTCTCTGTACCTGTCTCCCTCTCTCTCTGTACCTGTCTCCCTCTCTCTCTGTAGCTGTCTCCCTCTCTCTCTGTACCTGACTCCCTCTCTCTCTGTACCTGACTCCCTCTCTCTCTGTACCTGTCTCCCTCTCTCTCTGTACCTGTCTCCCTCTCTCTCTGTACCTGTCTCCCTCTCTCTCTGTACCTGTCTCCCTCTCTCTCTGTACCTGTCTCCCTCTCTCTCTGTACCTGTCTCCCTCTCTCTCTGTACCTGTCTCCCTCTCTCTCTGTACCTGTCTCCCTCTCTCTCTGTACCTGTCTCTCTCCCTCTCTCTCTCTGTAGCTGTCCCCTCTCTCTCTGTACCTGTCTCCCTCTCTCTCTGTACCTGTCTCCCTCTCTCTCTGTACCTGTCTCCCTCTCTCTCTCTGTACCTGTCTCCCTCTCTCTCTGTACCTGTCTCCCTCTCTCTCTGTACCTGACTCCCTCTCTCTCTGTACCTGTCTCCCTCTCTCTCTGTACCTGTCTCCCTCTCTCTCTGTAGCTGTCTCCCTCTCTCTCTGTACCTGTCTCTCTCCCTCTCTGTACCTGTCTCCATCTCTGTACCTGTCTCCCTCTCTCTCTGTACCTGTCTCCTTCTCTCTCTGTAGCTGTCTCCCTCTCTCTCTGTACCTGTCTCCCTCTCTCTCTGTACCTGTCTCCCTCTCTCTCTGTACCTGTCTCTCTCCCTCTCTGTACCTGTCTCCATCTCTGTACCTGTCTCCCTCTCTCTCTGTAGCTGTCTCCCTCTCTCTCTGTACCTGTCTCTCTCCCTCTCTCTCTCTGTAGCTGTCCCCTCTCTCTCTGTACCTGTCTCCCTCTCTCTCTGTACCTGTCTCCCTCTCTCTCTGTACCTGTCTCCCTCTCTCTCTGTACCTGTCTCCCTCTCTCTCTTTACCTGTCTCCCTCTCTCTCTTTACCTGTCTCCCTCTCTCTCTGTACCTGACTCCCTCTCTCTCTGTACCTGTCTCCCTCTCTCTCTGTACCTGTCTCCCTCTCTCTCTGTAGCTGTCTCCCTCTCTCTCTGTACCTGTCTCTCTCCCTCTCTGTACCTGTCTCCATCTCTGTACCTGTCTCCCTCTCTCTCTGTACCTGTCTCCTTCTCTCTCTGTAGCTGTCTCCCTCTCTCTCTGTACCTGTCTCCCTCTCTCTCTGTACCTGTCTCTCTCCCTCTCTGTACCTGTCTCCATCTCTGTACCTGTCTCCCTCTCTCTCTGTAGCTGTCTCCCTCTCTCTCTGTACCTGTCTCCCTCTCTCTCTGTAGCTGTCTCCCTCTCTCTCTGTACCTGTCTCCCTCTCTCTCTGTACCTGTCTTCTTCTCTCTCTGTACCTGTCTCCATCTCTGTAACTGTCTCCTTCTCTCTCTGTACCTGTCTTCTTCTCTCTCTGTAGCTGTCTCCCTCTCTCTCTGTACCTGTCTCCCTCTCTCACTTTGCTGTCTTTCTCTGAAATGCAAATGGCCGCCACGCTTCTGTTAAAATCAGTTGTTAGGCCCACCCCCACTTACATCATAGCCACGCCCCCTTTATGATGTCAGCGTTAGCAACATTTTCTGCTGCTCACAACTATATATGTGATTGGCAAACAAAACTAACATCACCAACATGACCAACATGGTTAAAATATTTATTCAAGTTGAATTATTAATATAAATAACAGACATATCGAGATATATTTTTGTAGCTTAGGCACTGTATTCATTCAGGATGTTCCTTTTTTTGTTAAAAACATGTTGACAAGTATTGTATTAAATTATTGTATATGAAACTATATATATATATATATATATATTCAATAAAAAAAACACAAAATCAAGTAAAATAGTAAATAAGGAAATAATGTTCAGTCTGTTTCTGAGAACTGTACTTCAATTACATATATTTACAATTGGTTGATGATTTTTCCCCATATATATACAACAACTTTATTTGGATTTAGATTTCTTAAAAGTACGTATAACATTTGCTATATTAAATTCAAGGTGCCATTATATAATTTCATAAAGAGTTATGAATGTAGAAATTCAATTAGGAAGTCCTCCTTGTAGTTGCTGAATAATATACGTATTTATGATTAATTCTGTTTTATTGATTGTTGTCTTTAAAATAATATGATAATACTTTTTTTGTAAATTAATTCCCTTAAAGGTTTACAGAAGTTTCCTGGGTTTCAAATGCTTCCTAAAAAACAGCCACTGATTAGTAGAAAAATATGTATTATATTGAAAAGTTGAATGTACTTATATATTTATATGCTGGATACTGCTATCTGGAATTGCACACCCGTAGGACGCTTATATAACATGTGGCTACAGTTTGTGACCTCCATAGGAAATGCTGCCAATCACATGGTTGATGGAGTCACAGCTTAAATTTTCCACAAGGAGACAGGCATACATCAGCAGCAGTGATGCAGGGAACAGACAAGCTACAGGTGTAACATAGTGTGAATGTGCTGCACAGATTGGCACATGTTAGAAAGTACTATTTATTTTCATATAAGAGTCTGACTACATATCACAGGCTGCTTTATAGCAGTATAAATATAAGTATGAACGCAGTATACTATAATTTAATTTGAAGTATAGAGGGGAGGCAGATATCACCATCAATCCTTAAATAGACATATGTATCACTTATAGCATTATCAAACCACTGCATAAAGTTAGGCTTTTACTGCTTAAGTGTGAGAAAAAAGGATAGGAGTATCTTAAGGCTTACCCATGATTTAGCCCCATTAAGTGGTGAAACGGACCGTCGGGAGCAGGGGGGAGATGGTACACTTAATTCTATGCTCTTTGTGAGCTACAGCAGAACAACTATATCCCTGTGTGGTATTTCAAAAAACGCAAGTATACATGTATTGCTTTATGTCCTAAAAGGGAGACTTAAGATACTCCTATCCTTTTTTCTCACACTTAAGCAGTAAAAGCCTAACTTTATGCAGTGGTTTGATAATGCTATAAGTGATACATATGTCTATTTAAGGATTGATGGTGATATCTGCCTCCCCTCTATAATTCAAATTAAATTATAGTATACTGCGTTCATACTTATATTTATACTAGGTACCACTCTACCCCCTGCCTTTTTGTTGTTGTTTTTAAACCTTTCTTAGTTCAGTGCACTTTTTTACAAATAAACAGCGCCTATCCTCAAACTTTTCATCTATAATATATGTTGCTGCATCCCTATGATTAGAAAATACCTATTGCATATGAGGCTTGCATACCAGCATCACTTTATTATTATTATACCATTATGATGCTTATTTTTAAGCTCTAGAAATTAAATATTATACCACTTCATCTGTCATAATAAAGGTGGTCACTTATTTCTAATCCCACAGTATTATGGGACAGTGACACCCCATTTTTCTTGACTTACAGCCATTATTTCAGGATAGACGCTTTTTAATTTTGTAGTTACTTATCTTGCTTTATCCTGGAGAACACTAAATTATCCTACTTTTTTCCTATTAAATTATTTCCCCCTTTTTTTGAATTTAGTGTTAAGCACTAGGAAATTGCTTAGGTCATACATTCATATCTGGTGCATTCTCATCAAAAACCATGCACCTCCTTATGAGGAGGTCCTCAACACTAATTTATCCTCAGTGTTGTTTGCCTTGTACATTCTGCTTCTGGAAAACATCAACAGATGAACTGATCTCAACTGCCAGTCTTATACTGATGACTCACAGTTCTATTTGCTCAAGGTATATAACATCAGAAATCAGCTTCCACGAGATGTGTCTTGAAAAGATCCAAGAATTGATGAGTAACTGTTGGTTGAGGCAGAACCAGAAAAGACAGAGGTAAATCTGGTGTATCATCATGACATAATGTTGATTTTTTTTTATTTACAATGTTTACAAAATGTTGTCATTTAGTTGAAAGTAGTCTGTTTGCATCTTGAACTCATTGATATAGTATATAACTTAGTATAGAATGGAGGCACTTAGCAATTGCTTACTGTTTTTAAGTACAAAGATAGGGGTTAATAGGGTATGGTGGAGGGGGTTAATAGAATAAGATAGGGGTTAAAAGGATATGGATAAGGTTAAATAGTTACAGTTAGGGTTAGATAGGACTAGATAGGGTTAAGTAGGCCCAGTTAGGGTTAAATAGGACTAGATAGGGATAACTGGGTTAATTAGGTATGGTGAGGGTTAAATAGGGTTAATGACTTAGAGGGGGTTAATGACTTACAGGGGGTTAATTACTAAGAGGAGGGAGGTTAATTACTCAGAGGAGGGTTAATTTAGATGTATTAATTTATTGGGGTGGATAATAGTGTAGCATAGTGCTTAGACTAAGTGTCACAAGGGTCCTGGAGGACCCTCATGGCACTTATAGTGTTAATGTGAGGGTTAAGTATTGTCTCATAAGGGTCTATATAGACTCTTATGGGACTAATGGGGTTAATTATGGGCTTATGGGGGTCTGTATAGAGCCCCATGAGCGATGGGGTTAATTTTAGACAGGGGTTAATTAGAATTTCTAGTGCAGGTCCTTTAAGGACCTGCACAGCGGGACATTTGCTGGGACCCCCTTGCAGGGGTCCTGATGGGGACTTCAGCATCATGGGTGTTGAATTTAGGAGTGGGGGGGGGGGGGTAGGAGCAGTGGGGACATTCAGGGAGAGCATAAGTAAGGGCTTTTAAAGCACTTGTGAGACCTCCTTGGTACCATTAACTTGTGATTTGAGTTTGGCCATTTGCATCCTTGGAGGGGTGGTTAGCGAGGGGGAATTGGAGCAAATTATTAGCAATTTGCAATTTTAGCATTGCGAAATTGCAAGATCAACGGCTTGCAGGAAATTAACTTGCTATCAATCACAGCTCGGAGCCAGTAACTCGATTGGAGGCCGCAAGAAGTTGACAATTAAATAGCAAATTAACTTGTGACCTCCATCTGCGAGCACAGATCTCAAAAACAGGGCAAAATATTGCTCTGTTTGTCTTTTTCTCATGATAAATGGGTCACTCCTTAATTTTCATTATTAAGTCTTTTTCTAAATGTTATATTTGTAATTTTGTTTTCTGCAAGTTTCTTTTCTATGGAACAGCCATAGTTTTAACTCTTGCTTTGTAGTTTTCTGTTTCATTAGTGCGCTGCATCCCCATCTAGTCTCACTTATCTTTGTTTTCCATTAATCCATTGTCTGTGTTTTCTCTCTATCTCTAGCAAATCGTTTTAGTTTATTCAGAAGATCATGCAATTGTCTTTCTAAATGCTTATTGTTATCAGTTGCTATTACTTCTACAGAATTTAAAAGTAGGCAACTGTAGTCAATAGTCAGCAATTCATTGTTGAATATCATGAAATCTTTTAGACAAGTAACATTTTTTTTAGTTGCTTCTTTACTTCAGTGTTGTTTTATTTCTCTTCTTTTGCTTCACTTCCTAGTTTTTAGTATTGATAACAATTGTATTGTCTACACATGAATTATAGGACTAATGCAATGGTTCAAATATCATTTTTTTTAAGTTCTAAGGATCAATATACATTTTTAAATGTTACTGTGAAAATTCCTAGTTGCACCAACATTTTTGCCCAGAGTTCCTCACATCTACAGACTGTTTAGCTTTGGTGGTAAAGTATAATTTATTTTGATTGTGCTACACTGTGCAGCAATAGACCCATTTAATGGAACTCTGTGCTAGCAGAGAGTGAATTTACTGAAGCTTGAGCAACCCCATAATCCATTACCCTAAACTTCCCTGAAAAAGGTGTACCTAGAGATTACATCCCCCTTAATAGTGGTCCTTAAAACCCCCCTTGTCCATAACATTAAACCTCAATACAAAACTAAAATCTACTGTTTACTGCTGTAAACTAAAAGTACACAACAAAAAAACACTACAGTAAAAAATGACATTACAATAAAATTAAAAAGAACTACAGAAAACGGATTTACATAAAAATCAAATTAAACCTGTAAAAAAAAAGAATAATTAGTTAATTAATTTTAACTAATTGTTCATGGATCTAGGGATTTCAAGCAACACCTTGGATCCGCTCTTCTTATGGCAAGCGAGCACATAGTAATGAAGTCTTGTATGAAGCCAATCAATCTTCTGTTTAACCCATTGAAAAAGAGCTCTTTAGTTTTGATTCAAGACATGGAAAAGGCCCTAGCCAAAAAATGCATGTTAAAAAAAAAAAAAAACTATACATGTGAGGACCTCTTTTGAGGATGTCCCCACAATTAATTACACATTTTGGTCTTATCTTGCCTTTTTATACAGACTTTCTAAGCTTTCGAAAGGCTGAAATAGGTTTAATGAAATTTTAATTTTGATGTAATAACTGTATAATATAACTCTATTATATGTAGATTGCTTTTTATTAATTCTCTTAATTATTTATACAATTTGGATATTCATATAATATATGTAGTGAGTATTGTAATTTTATGAATATTTTCTGAAACCTTTATCAACTCAACTTCTGAAAGTGATATCTAGTCAGAAACAACAACCTACAAATCAAAAGAAGAAATATATACATAAAAAAGAAATGTCGGCTTAAATTTGTAAAAGATTGAAAAAGTTAATAGCAAATCAATAAAAAATAAATATTAGGAAATTAACTAAAATAAATGTTCCCAAAGTTAAACTTCTATATTTACTCAGACTTTTAAATAAGTAAATTATGTGTCAAAATAACTGAAATATTTGAAAATCATAACTATTTTCTGCGGAAGACCTTTGGATTATTTTCCCATATCACATTTTTTTTATATATAAAACTGCTTCTGTTGCTTTGTAGATCTGTTATACAATTTTCTTCCCATCTCTGTTATCTGTGATCTTGCACCATTGGGATTTTTATTTCTGAAATGTCATTCACTTTCTATTTTGCTTTTTTCCCTGCATCTCTCAACCACATATGTTTTACCTGACGGGGAGCTGGGTTGATGTGGAAAATAATTAACCTCTTCAACCTCAAGCTATGTGAACCTTGTTGGTATTTCTCCTCAAGATATCTCTCCCGTGATGACCCTTAATAAATACATTACACTACTTCAGTTCAAGTGACACCCACCTATCAAATACTCAAAAAAATAAAAAGTCTTCTCTCACAATAAATTATAGTGCCCAGTGGTATGTGACCATGCAAGAAGCCCCCATGTTTTAGATGGAAAAACAGAGATGTTACTGGTCATGATACATTTAAGAGGCAAATATGACCATTTTAACAGATTACTATATAAAATCACAAACCAGCCAATCTATGCTTCAGGCGTACATTTGCAGTACCAACCTTTTAAAAATGAATATAGTCTTCCTGCTTCAGTATCAATGTGAATAAAAGTGGGGATAAACAAGTGGAGTCCTTAATATCCCTTCTTATTATGTTTTTATTGAGTCTGCTTCATAGAAGACATAGGAAGTGGGGATACTTGATATTTTAAATTCACTTATGCCCATTATTTACGACATTTGGTAAATATACCCCAATGTTTCAATGAATATGACTATTGTTTTGGTTTAATTTTAACATAATCATCACTCATTAAATCAAAATATTATTTTCTCAAAGCTCATCTACCAACATCCAAACAAGCACATTGTCATAAAGCTCTGTGTTGATTTGTGATATAATGGAAAATACTGTATATAGAAAATCTCCTTCTGGATCACTACCTTGTCATAGTGAAGGGGCTTTTGTACTTCAGTGAAGCTGTGAGCTATATAATGTAGGGTCACCCTAGATGGGCAGATCATAGCAGATAAATCAGACAAATCACAGTCCATTGGAGAAGGAACGGGAAACCCACTCCATGTCCTGTACTGCATGTCCTGTTTTATTCTATAGAAATATACCATATTTGAGTGCTGCTCAACATGTAAACTAATGCCACAATCACAAATTAAAATAAGAAAATAAGCCAAATAAATAAAATATATAAAATAAATAAAATAAGATAATTTCTTGAAGCATTTATAGTTTTATTGCAGATATAAAATCTAGTTGTATATTCTTTTTCTTTTTACTTTGTACAAGTTTCTCAGTGTTTTAAATACTTTCCCTTCTATAAATGTGAATTTCAACCCTCTGCAAATGATGCCTTAAAATATTCTTATTTGAAACTGCTCAAGGTTATTTTAATTCACAGTGGAACCTTGGAAAAATCCCTGTAGAGAAAATGAATACTGTTACATAGGGTTAAATGGAGAGCTTCACACTTTTTTAATGTATTATAAGTTCATCCCTGGCAGGTTCCCACTGAGTTTTCTTTTCATGCCTTTATTTCACAATCAACGATTCTGTGTAATTGTGACCCATGCTGGCACACAGAAGATGAAATACATAATGATGTTTTCACCATATCACATTATTTAGTATTAGATATAAGACTGGGTCAACAATTCCACAGTTAGCTACTTACATAGATTCCATTTTCACAAGAATTTTCATTCACTGCAAATTATTTTATTGTTCCATTCTGGTCTGTGCTATCCATAACAGCCAATTAAGGCCTCCATTTGAATTCCCTATATCACAGATTACATCATGTTTAAGAGCAAAATAAAAATACCTTTCTATATTAATCACCCAACCCGGAAACATTGAAAGAGAACTGCTACGAGTGTCTGCAGCAATGCAGAGATGCAAATTACTGAAAACTTTTCCATTGAGTTGTGCACTGCCAAAAGATTACTAGTTACTCTGTTATACTTTTACACCAAAACCCTATTCTAATGATACTTTACAGATCACTTGCAAATCAGAGCAGAACCGTAAATACAAAAAGCTGAAGGAAATATTACTGGTATTAAAGACCACTGGTGAATGGTTTTAAAACCAGTGTTGAGTGTTAGAGAGACAGTATAACACTAAAAAACAATGTAAAATCATGAATGTTCATCATTATTAACAGTCCAATATAATCATATGTGTAATTAAAACATATGATATTTTATTATGTCTGTTTCACTATACAAGTCAAAAAGCGATACTGATACAAGTATGAACTCTGGCCAATGATTTTTTTTTTCTTGTTTTTCCCCCAAAATGTTTTAATCTCTTTCTGTTTACGGTTTTTAGTTCATACTTGTATCAGTATTGCTTTTTGACTTGATAAAGAGAGGCATTATCTCTCGAAAGCTTGTCGCTTTATTATGAATATGTTTGTCCAATAAAAAAGGTATCACTATTCACTGCAATACTCTGATGATTCAACTAAATAGATATATATACAGTGGATATAAAAAGTCTACACAACCCTGTTAAAATGTCAGGTTTCTGTGCTGTAAAAACATGAGACAAAGATAAATCATTTCAGAATTTTTTCCACCTTTAATGTGACCTATAAACTGTTCAACTCAATTGAAAAACAAACTGAAATCTTTTAGGTAGAGGGAAGAAAAAATATAAAAATTAAATAATATGGTTGCATAAGTATGCATACTCTTAAACTAATACTTTATTGAAGCACCTTTTGATTTTATTACAGCACTCTGTCTTTTTGGGTATGAGTCTATCAGCATGGCACATTTTGACTTGGCAAGATTTGCCCACTCTTCTTTACAAAAACACTCCAAATCTGTCAGATTGCGAGGGCATCTCCTGTGCACAGCCCTCTTCAGATCACCCCACAGACTTTCAATCGGATTCAGGTCTGGGCTCTGGCTGGGCCATTCCAAAACTTTAATCTTCTTCTGGTGAAGCCATTCCTTTGTTGATTTGGATGTATGCTTTGGGTCGTTGTCATGCTTAAAGATGAAGTTCCTCTTCATGTTCAGCTTTCTAGCAGAAGCCTGAAGGTTTTGTGCCAATATTGACTTGTATTTGGCACTGTTAATAATTCCCTCTATCTTAACTAAGTCCCCAGTTCCAGCTGAAGAAACACAGCCCCAAAGCATGATGCTGCCACCACCATGCTTCACTGTGGGTATGGTATTCTTTTGGTGATATGCAGTGTTGTTTTTGTGCCAAACATATATTTTGGAATTATGGCCAAAAAGTTCAACCTTGGTTTCATCAGAACATAACACCTTTTCCCACATGCTTTTGGGAGACTTCAGGTGTGTTTTTGCAAAATGTAGCCTGGCTTGGATGTTTTTCTTCGTAAGAAAAGGCTTTCTTCTTGCCACTCTACCCCATAGCCCAGACATATGAAGAATACAGGAGATTGTTGTCACATGTACCACACAGCCAGTACTTGCCAGATATTCCTGCAGCTCCTTTATTGTTGCTGTAGGCCTCTTGGTAGCCTCCCAGATCAGTTTTCTTCTCCTCTTTTCATCAATTTTGGAGGGAGCTCCAGTTCTTGGTAATGTCACTGTTGTGCCATATTTTCTCCACTTGATAATGACTGTCTTCACTGTGTTCCATGGTATATCTAATGCCTTGGAAATTCTTTTGTACCCTTCTCCCGACTGATACCTTTTAACAATGAGATCCCTCTGATGTTTTGGAAGCTCTCTGTGGACCATGGCTTTTTCTGTGGGATGCGACTAAGAAAATTTCAGGAAATACCAACTAGAGCAGCTGAACTTTATTTGGGGTTAATCAGCGGCACTTTAAATTATGGCAGGTGTATCCTGACTCCTATTTAACACGATCTGGAATGTGATTGCTTAATTCTGAACACAACTACATCCCCAGTTATAAGAGGGTGTGCCGACTTATGCAACCACATTATTTTTATTTTTTATTTTTCTTTCCTCCACCTAAAATATTTCAGTTTGTTTTTCAATTGAGTTGTACAGTTTATAGGTCACATTAAAGGTGGAAAAAGTTCTGAAAGGTTTTATCTTTCATTTTTTACAGCACAGAAACCTGGGGTGTGTAGACTTTTTATATCCACTGTATATATATATATATACACAAAATAAACACAAATCTATATATTATATCTATAAAAACAATTCTATTATTTTATATATATATATATATATATATATATATATATATATATATATATATATACAAAGAAATACAATAAATATATATAGAATAAAAATATAAATAAATAAATATGTGTTTATATATATATATGTATATATATATATATATATATATATATATATATATATATATATATATATATATATATAGTTTCTTGCATGATTAGAATGGGGGTCTATATCTGTAATTTAAGGAGATGGAAACATTCATGATTGGTTATTGGCTTGTCGATTTTTATCAAATTGTTTTTATATCTCATTACTCAAACTTTATTTTTGTATGTAAATGGATTTAAGTAAATAAATATTACTGTATTTCATTTAGTCTACTTCCACATAAAGTAAGATGCAATAGAAGTGGTTACAATGATTGAACAGTTATTACCTGTTTAAATTTGTAATACTCTACTTTGTCTGAATTCACATAGGCAGTTCATTAAACAGGAAACTTGTTCTTTTTTAAAATAATGTAATAAATCTTTTTAATCTCTGAATTTTAGTAGAGTGAATTTATAGCATTTTAGAGAGAGAATAGAATGCTTTGTAGAAATATTGATTAATAGATCATATCAAAAGATTAACTCCTTGACTTAAATCACCCCACTAAAAGCCTACCATGGAAATCACATATTATAATTGTCAAACTGGGATTCGTCATTACGTTTGCGAGGTGAGCCGTTGAGGTATAGAAGTCTTCCGACCTTGCATGACTTAGATGATGAGCGCCAAAGGCTCTCATTGCCTGCGAGCCTCGCATAGCAAGGCGAGCAGTTGAGTAATTGAAACACGAAGCACTTAGGCAATGAGCGCCAAAGGCTCTCATTGCCTGCAAGCCTCGCAAAGCGAGGCGAGCAGTTGAGGCATTGAAAAATTTGTGACTTAGCCGAAATGAGCGCCAAAGGCGCTCCTGGGAGCCGCAAGACGAGCAGTTGAGGCATTGAAGCATGCAGGACTTAGGCATTAGGCTGCAAGCAGTTGAGGGACGCGGCACTTAGAAGAAAAACGTATAAGAAAAAATCTAATACGAGCCATGGGACTTAACGGCCAAACCGTGCAAATCGAAAAACATCAAAAACACAAAAAAAAGCACAATAAAAACACTCACACAGCACGGGGGGACAGCCAGGACGCCTGAAATTGAGGTTATATTAAATATTAAATTTAAGCCGAATTTATCGACTTTCGGCACTCGAAAATCGTCTAAGCGAGAAAAAAAATAGCACCCGAAAAAAATGAAAACGAGGCTACACAACCGAGAAGCGCGCAAAACATTGCCACACTATTTAGAAGGACGGAAAATGCTTGCAAAACGCATAAGACATACACTATCGCCGCCATTTCACAACACTAACTTGCGAATTACCACATTACGCTTTTGAAATGTAGGTTCTCCCGCCTGAACAAACGATTTGCCCTTGCGCACACAGCCGATATACACTGCACACTTAGCACATTTATGACACTTTGTAAGCTCTTCAGGATATTGATTGCTGCATATTAAGTACAAATAGGTAACATATATTAAATTATTAATTAATTCTTACAAAAAAAACATTTAATATTTTACACTGCCTTTACTTTATGAATAATGCTCATTGGCTAACAGGTACAGGACACTCAAAGCAGTTAAATATTTAAATCACTTTATTATGCTCTAACACCTGATGCATTTTAGCGAGCCCACACGCAGGACTAAGGGGTTCTATCTGACATGTGAAGGTGCTCATTGGACTGCGAGCCTCGCAAAGCGCCGACATGCAGGACTTAGGGTGCAGGACTTAGGGTGCACTGCGAGCCTCATGAAGCGAGGCGAGCAGTTGAGGCATGCAGTGATCGCTGTTGGCGGCCCATAGGGCAAATGTAAGCCTCGGGAAGCGAGGCGAGCCGTTGCCTCACAAAGCGTGGCGACACACAGGACTTAAGGTGCAAAGAGTGTGGAAGGCGCTCAGTGCACTGCGAGCCTCCCGAAGCAAAGCGAGCAGTTGAGGCACGCAGTAGACTCTCATTGTGTGACAAACAGCATTTCAACACTTTTTTTTTGCCCCATCATTTTTTGGGGGCAAGTCGCTAGTATGTAAATAAAGATTAAAGTTTACTTGCATTTAGAATAAATATCCAGACTATCAATGATCTTGTCATGACTAGATTATGCATGGTTATTGATCTGAGTTGAACATTAAGTTATATTGGTTTTCCACTAGCTTTATGGCCCCATTCGATTTGAGCTACATAATTTAAGAAATTACGTAATTTCGATTGCAGGAGCTGTTTTTCAGTACACATTCAACACAGTTTACTTAAATTTACATATCTCAGCCAAAACTCATAAACTGAGCTCTTGTCAGTAATATTGAGGGGGCAGGATTACGTGACACTCGCAAAGTTACACCAATCATTGTAATTTTACATGATTTCTTATGGCGCTACAGCCATAGGAACCAATAACGGCAAACGTCACCTTAATTGAGAGGGAGAGATAATACATTTGTGAGTCTCCCATCCTAATGTTGACCATGCTGTAGATTTTTTCAATTTAGGAAGCAGGTCTTGGAGCTGGAGGGTATTGGATTTTGAGAGAGAGAGAGCAGGCAATTTGGGAGGTTGGAGAACAGGTTCATACTTATTTTACGTATTTCCTTAATTAAACAATTACTTTACACCTAATTTTACCAGACACATAATCACAAATACAAAAACAATACCACACGTAGAAATACATAAAGCTAGGCCACATCATCCCTCCCACCACCGCCCACTCTATACCCTTACATATAAAAACACATAATACATAAATACATTTTTATCTCAAGTACATATAGTTAACCCCTTCTGGATCTCTACCTTGTTGTGGTGAAGGGGCTTGTGTACTTCAATGAAGCTGTGAGCTATACATATAGGGTCAACCAAGATGGGCAGGTCACGACAGAGAGGTCAGATAAATTGCAGTCCGCTGAAGAAGGAAACTGCAACCCACTCCAGTAAAATTGCTAAGATAACTTTATGGACAGGCACAACCAAAAACTTCTGCTTCATAGACTATTCCAAAGCCTTTGGCTGTGTGGATCACAATAATGTGGCAAGTTATTTAAGAGATAGGAGTCCCAGATCATCTCATCCGCCTCCTGAAGAGTCTGTATGTGGACCAAAAAGCCATGGTCAGAGCCGCACATGGAACAAGCAAATGGTTCAAGATCGGGAATGGTGTGAGACAAGGTTGTATATTGTCACCTTATGTATTCAACTTATATGCAGTGTACATCACGTGTAAGGATGAATGAATCCAAAGCCGGAATCAATTTTGCTGGAAGAAATATCAACAACCTCAGATATGCGGATGATACTACTTTGATGGCTGAAAGTGAGGAGGAACTAAAGGACTTACTGATAAGAGTAAAAGAAGAGAGTGCAAAAGCTGGCCTGCTGCTCAATGTTAAAAAGACAAAGATCATGTCAAACAGCAATCTCAGTTCCTGGCAAATAGATGGGGAAGAAGTGGAGGCAGTGACAGATAATATTTTCCTGGGATCCAAGATCTCTTCAAATGGTGACTGTAGCCATGAAATTAAAAGACATTTGCTTTTGGGGGGAAAGCTATGGCAAGCTTAGATAATCTATCCACAGAGGTCTGCATAGTTAGAACTATGGTACTCCCAGTGGTAACATACGAATGTGAGAGCTGTAGAATTGACACCTTTGAATTGTGGTGTTGGCGAAAACTACTTAGAGTCCCTTGGGCTGCAAGGAGACCCAATAAATCAGTTTTACAGAAAATCAAGGCAAACTGTTCACTGGAATGTATGATCAGGAGGCTCAAATATTTTGGCCATATCATGAGACTGCAGAATTCCCTAAAGAAGAATGATAAAGTTTAAAGGCTCAAAAAGAAGGGAACACGGAAAACAACTTAACAACAACATATACTAAAACAGATTTTATTATTTAGCATTATTTTACTTTTGGGATTGTTGGGATGGATGGAGGAGGGGAGTGGTGGGGTGGAGAAGAGGAAGAGAGGAGGAGAGAAAGGGGGTCATGGGGAATGGAGGGGAGGGAGGGAGAGGTAGGGTCGGAGTGTAGGGGAGGGATGGGGAGGAGGGGAGTGGTGGTGAGGTAGGAAGGGAGTGGATGGGAAAGGGAGGGGAGGGTGAGGAGGAGGGGAGCTAGAAGTGGTAGCTCTGGGGGGGGACTAGAGATGAGGTAGAGGGAGGGATGCACCCATAATAGTAGGTATACCTAGCTTAGGGTCAGAGGAGGAAAGGCCTGATCCTGAGGAGGAGGTATTGTTGGGGAGGAACAGGCATCAGAGAAAGAGCATTAAGGGCAGGATCCACATACACAGTTAGGAGGACAAGAGGCCGTGGGCAAGCACAGGGCCTCTAACTACAGACACAAGGAAATGGTGGTCCTCCTCAGTGCCATCCGTGCCTACACCGCAGGCCTACAAGGGGGAGGGAAGTGAGGCCTGGGCCCCAGGTCCAGGCTTAGAGTGAGGTGGAAGCTACAGTCAGGGAGCTTGGATTTCCGATGAGTGATGTGACGCCTGTCAGCCATCGTTATGATGAGGCCAAGGTGAAGAGGAAGGTGGAAGAGAAAGAGCTCCAAGTAGTGTCACCCCAGTGAGCATCCAGTATTATGAGTGGGAGAGTTTGCTCAAAATCCTGATGACTCCAGTGACTGTTGTAGACTCTCCAGGCCTAGTGGTCAAACTGGATTTAGGTACCATGCCAGGTGAATATCATATACACAGATGTAATACCTATCCCTAGTGAAATATGGCAAAACTCCCATGGAAAATTACATAGTTGATGCAGAGTCTGGTTTTAAGCCATAAAGGGCATAAATTACCTAACATTCCTAAATTGTTTGGAATAACGTGCTTTAAAACATCAGGTATGATGTTGTATCGATCAGGTAGTGTAAGGGTTAGGCCCGCTTCACAGTGACAGACCAAACTTCCCGTTTAAAGCACCGCAAACAACCACAAACAGTCCATTTGCACAACTGCAAACTCCCCATTTGCACAAGGTTGGATACCAAGCTAGCCATGTCCCGTCCCTTGTCCTCACTGATGTCATTGAAGGTCTCTTCCTCCACCCAGCCACCAAGGGTCCCCGAAAGGTGACAACAAGCCCCCTGGGACACCTGCAGTGTTTGGTCTTCCACCTCCTCAAAGCCACCTTCCTCCTCTGACTCCTCTTCTTCAGATTCCACTCACTGCGTTGCCTCTCTCTGCATTATTATAAGGTGTGCTAAGTAGTACTACTCTTATCAGTTTAATACCTGTTACGTCACCTATCAGGGGGCGTGTATATGGCCTGGATTTTTAGAACCAGGGGATGGAAAAAGATGCTTTGTTGGTCGTATCACTTCAATTTTGGGGCACGGCACGTGCAATCAAAGGTGCCACCAGATAGGAGTGGCGTGTTTGTAAGTACTACTCTTATCAGTTTAATACCTGTTACAGCACCTATCAGGGGGCGTGTATAAGGCCTGGATTTTTAGAACCGGGAGATGGAAAAAGATGCTTTGTTGGTCGTATCACTTCAATTTTGGGGCACGGCACGTGTAATCAAAGGTGCCACCAGATAGGAGTGGCGTGTTTGTTTGTACTACTCTTATCAGTTTAATACTTGTTACGTCACCTATCAGGGGGCGTGTATAAGGCCTGGATTTTTAGAACCAGGAGATGGAAAAAGATGCTTTGTTGGTCGTATCACTTCAATTTTGGGGCACGGCACGTGCAGTCAAAGGTGCCACCAGATAGGAGTGGCGTGTTTGTAAGTACTACTCTTATCAGTTTAATACTTGTTACGTCACCTATCAGGGGGCGTGTATAAGGCCTGGATTTTTAGAACCAGGAGATGGAAAAAGATGCTTTGTTGGTCGTAACACTTCAATTTTGGGGCACGGCACGTGCAGTCAAAGGTGCCACCAGATAGGAGTGGCGTGTTTGTAAGTACTACTCTTATCAGTTTAATACTTGTTACGGCACCTATCAGGGGGCGTGTATAAGGCCTGGATTTTTAGAACCAGGAGATGGAAAAAGATGCTTTGTTGGTCGTATCACTTCAATTTTGGGGCACGCCACGTGCAGTCAAAGGTGCCACCAGATAGGAGTGGCGTGTTTGTAAGTACTACTCTTATCAGTTTAATACTTGTTACGTCACCTATCAGGGGGCGTGTATAAGGCCTGGATTTTTAGAACCAGGAGATGGAAAAAGATGACTTCTTCAATTGACTTCTTCAAGATGATCACTTCAATTTTGGGGCACTTTGTGACATTACCTTTTTACGCTCAAACATGTCCTTTACAGGCACCTGACTATGGGCAGATGAGCAGGAACTGCTCAAGGCGAGAGACGGAGTGGAGGATGGTTGAGAGGGGGCAAGGAGGACAGCAGTGGTTGATGTAGCTTATGATGCTGCACCCGGAGGAGGATGGCGGCTTTGAGTTTGTGTGCTGCTTGTACTCATGTGTTGGTCTGGAGTCACCCAAACATTAGGTCTCAACCTGTAGAGGATAAGGGAACCAGGCTACTCTAGACCTCATTCATCATTACAGGTTTTGACAGATGCGTGCAAGCTACTGTGACAACAGATATGAGTGGCACTGTGCACTTGCAGAAGTTGGTAGAGTAGAAGCTGTAGGTCTGACACACACGCTTGCAGACAACTAACTGCTATGCAATCTATTACAGTAGAATTTTTTGTTTTTGTTTTAAATGTACACTACTGTTACACCAGATATGAGTGGTGTGTTAAGTAGTACTACTCCTATCAGTTTAATCCCTGTTATCTGCCTTTTTTGGGGGTTTGGTTGTTGAAGCCACAGTGCAGCACCAGAGGCCAGAAAAATTAGGCATGTACACATGCCTGAAAAATTAGGTATTGTTGATCTTGCAGCGAGCAGAGAAGAAGGTAGGCCTGATTAAACGCCCCATCCCTGCATATCCACACTCAGAGATTGAGGGGGCGACCCTTACAAGGCCACGGGCAGGAGATATAAATGGGGGCCATCCCAAATAAGCACACAAGCGGGGACAAAGGTAGTGAAGGGGACATAGAGGCCCATGGACTGACGGTCGCCATCTTGGCAGGAAAAGGGCCCAGCAATTAAGCCAAACTGACCCAGCACAGGCAGCTACTTGAGTCAAATGCTGTACAATTACACCTTAATAAAGCTGAAACATGCAGCAGCAGGGATTCTAAACGGCCACACGGGGACAAGGAGGCTAACAGCCCCCACAGTCTCTGCACCACTCTTTTTAACAGATAACCTAAGGGGCTAACCAGGGACCTTGCCCACAAAAAAAAAGCAGAATTTTATTGGAGGAATTATTAGTGTCTTTACCCCCCAAGAGAGGACATAATATACGGTATATTTAGACTACCTGATGGCCAAACCTCCTTTAGCCCCAATGCTATCCAAGAAACATTTCAAAACTTCGATCAGACCATATATTCATCCCAATCTGGCTGCAGCGGATCTGACATAGAGTCCTTCCTACTACAGCAAGAAGTCCACAAAATACCTGTACCTCAATTGGACAGCTTGAACCTAGACATATCCCAAGAGGAAGTTAAATCTACAATCCAAGATCTTAAATTTGGCAAGTCCCCAGGGCCAGACGGTTTTACTCATCTGTACTATAAGAAATTTGAGCCCTTGCTTACCCCCGCACCTAACATCTTTGTTTAACGCTATAGTAAATGGAGAACCTATGCCCCCTTAATTGAATCAGGCCAACCTCATAGTCTTTCCAAAAGAGGGTAGGGACCCGAATCTCAAACTGTATTACAAGGCAGCGCAGCTGGCTTTCATTCCTCTGGCGCATTCTCCAAAACACATCAGCCGCTCTGGGTATTTATGGAAATTGTAAGCATGTCACCTTATACATGGGATACAGTAATATGGATTCCAGGCCTGTATACTTTTTTGAGAAACTTGAAAAACCCGTTGATTAAGCACTCATTAAAAATATGGACGGAGATGAACTGGACACAAAAACTGGACACTCGGGTATCAGATCTTACCCCTATCGTACCCAATCCCCACTTTAAGATACATCTTCCGGAAAGCTCTCTCAGTTGGTGGAAGTCTCAGAACCTACTAAGGGTTGGTCCATGGTGAGATGACGACAAAATAATGACCTTTGAGTGGGTGAGAGATAGATACAATTTACCCCTGGCTGAACACTATAATTTTTGCAGGATACTTCATTTTATATATACGATAAGTGGTAGGGGAACCCCCCAAAGAAACACCTGGCTACTCAAAAAATGTAGGGATTCCCCCTTTCAGCCTGGTATTATTAGCCTCATGTATGAACTATTTAATGAAAACTCATGGGCAAACAAACCACACTATACCAAAGCCTGGGAGAGGGATTTGGGCACCGAGTTGGCAGACAGCACATGGGATAAAAGTTGTCAAGGCTTAAGTAGGGGATCTTTAAATTATAGTCTGCTTGATACTTCAATAAAGGTCCTACACAGGACATATATTACTCCTTGTAAGCTAAAAATTGGGATCCAAAACGGAGCAGCTCATGTTTTAGGAACAGTGGTAATGAGGCTACATTTATTATATGTCTGGTGGGAGTGTTCGGCAGTCATAAGACTATGGGAAGAAACATGCTTACCAGCTTCTAAAATGTTTAAGATTGACCTAATAAAATATTTTTTGAAAGAAAAAATACACATAGCTAGTAGTTGGAAAACCCCAAATTAAAACTTTCAGGAATTAATTAAAAAAATCAACTATTTACTGCTCAACAAGAGATTTAACCATGTAGTCTTGGATAGAATCACCCAGTTCCAGACAATTTGAGATCCCTGGATAACATCCCCATTTAGTGCCCCCCTAATATAATAAAACATTTGTTAATAGTTGAAGCGACTCGGGGGGAAGGACCGGAGTGGGGAAGCCCTGGAGGAGACCCTTCAGAAGCAACCGGCGGCAAAATCATCCGAGGAAAGGAGAGGTCGCCTACTGAAGCCTGCCCTAGGGTAACCCAAGGACGATTGAGCAGGTTAGATATTGTAAATAATAAGCTACTGCTGGAGTGATGATAGATAATAGGACTTTGGTGTTAACTGCTGATATACTCTTTACTATTGTCTGTTTTACCATGTCTTAGGTTTCTCTTAAAAATTGCAATCACAGTAAAAAAAAAGAAAATGTATTAACCAAAAAAGTAAAAATAAGAAGGCCTAGCCACCTAATTTTAACAAAATGTCTTCATTGTAAATATGTATTTTTGCACAACTGTTGTGTTATGCAAGACTGTTCAATATGCTTTCTTTTTCATTACATGCCGTACGCCTTCTGACAAAAAAATGTAAATTAAAAAAGTAGGTATTGTTGCAGCCGCTGCTGTTGCAGCGGCCAGAAAAATTGACCCTTGTTCCCCAGGCAGAAAGTGCCATAAAACATTGCGTCTTCTTGAACCCTAGTTGGTGGCGGATAATTCAAGCAAGTCATCCGGCATTCACAGATAACATACAGCAGCGTGTGGACCATTTTTAGCCGAAGGCAGCTCATCTCATCAGGACTGTTCAATATGCTTTCTTTTTCATTACATGCCGTACGCCTTCTGACATAAAAATGTAAATTAAAAAAGTAGGTATTGTTGCAGCCGCTGCTGTTGCAGCGGCCAGAAAAATTGACCTTTGTTCTCCAGGCAGAAAGTGCCATAAAACATTGCGTCTTCTTGAACCCTAGTTGGTGGCGGATAATTCAAGCAAGTCATCCGGCATTCACAGATAACATACAGCAGCGTGTGGACCATTTTTAGCCGAAGGCAGCTCATCTCATCAGGCCTTTTTCAGTCGAATGTATCGCCCAGTGTCAGTCCCTTCGGGATCCATCCCTCATTCATCTTTATAAAGGTGAGGCAATCTAGACTTTTTTGCCCTAGGCGACTTCTCTTCTCGGTGACAAAACCTCCTGCTGCACTGAAGGTCCTTTCTGACAGGACACTTGAAGCGGTGCAGGCCAGAAGTGCAATTGCAAATTGGGATAGCTCAGGCCACAGGTCTAGCCTGCATACTCAGTAGTCAAGGGGTTCATCGCTCCTCAGAGTGTCGATATCTGCAGTTAAGGTGAGGTAGTCTGCTACCTGTCGGTCAAGTCGTTCTCTGAGGGTGGATCCCGAAGGGCTGATGTGATGCGTAGGACTGAAAAAGGCCCGCATGTCCTCCATCAACAACACGTCTTTTAAACGTCCTGTCCTTGCCGGCGTGGTCGTGGGAGGTGGATTACTTTCACCTCTTCCCCTGTTATATTGCCCTTGTGCTGTGACATCACCCTTATATGCTGTGTAAAGCATACTTGTTAATTTGTTTTGGACCTGCTGCATCCTTTCTGATTTGGTAACAAATCAGGCACTTTCTGCTTATACCGGGGGTCTAGTAGCATGCACACCCAGTACAGGTCGTTCCCCTTCAGCCTTTTTATACCAGGGTCCTGCGACAGGCACGACAGCATGAAAGACCCCATTTGCACAAGGTAGGATGCCGAGCTAGTCATGTCCCGTTCCTCGTCCTCAGTGATCTCGCTGAAGATATGTTTTTCCCCCCAGCCACGTACAACACCACGGGTACCAGATAGGTGACAACGAGCACCCTGGGATGCCTGTTGTGATTGGTCTTCCTCCTCCCCCTCAAAGCCACATTCCTCCTCTGACTCCTCTTCCTCACAATCCTCTTCCAGCGTTGCCGCAGGTCCAGCAAGCAATGCTGATAAGGCTGTTTCTGGTGGTGATGGTGACCACAACTCTTCCTCTTCCTCGTCACGCTCATCTACGGCCTGATCCAGCACTCTTCGCAGGGCACGCTCCAGGAATAAAACAAATGGTATGATGTCGCTGATGGTGCCTTCAGTGCGACTGACAAGGTTTGTCACCTTCTCATAAGGACGCATGAGCCTACAGGCATTGCGCATGAGAGTCCAGTAACGTGGCAAAAAAATCCCCAGCTCCGCAGAGGCTGTCCTAGGACCCCGGTCATACAAATACTCGTTAATGGCTTTTTCTTGTTGGAGCAGGCGGTCGAACATTAGGAGTGTTGAATTCCAACGTGTGGGGCTGTCACAAATCAAGCGCCTCACTGGCATGTTGTTTCGCCGCTGGATATCTGAAAAGTGCGCCATGGCCGTGTAGGAATGCCTGAAATGGCCACACACCTTTCTGGCCTGCTTCAGGACGTCCTGTAAGCCTGGATACTTATGGACAAAGCGTTGTACGATCAGATTACACACATGTGACATGCACGGCACATGCGTCAACTTGCCCAAATTCAATGCCGCCAATAAATTTCTTCCGTTGTCACAAACCACTTTGCCAATCTCTAGTTGGTGCGGAGTCAGCCATTGATCCACCTGTGCGTTCAGGGCGGACAGGAGTGCTGGCCCGGTGTGACTCTCTGCTTTGAGGCAAGTCAACCCCAAGACGGCATGACACTGCCATATCCGGGATGTGGAATAGTATCTGGGGAGCTGGGGGGGGGGGGTGCCGTTCATGTGGAGCAAGACGCAGCAGCTGATGGGGACTCAGCTGAGGAGGTTATGGAAGAGGATGGAGTAGGAGGAGTAGAGGAGGTGGCAGCAGGCCTGCCTGCAAGTCGTGGCGGTGTCACCAACTCCTCTGCAGAGCCACGCATTCCATGCATGGCAGGCGTCAGCAGGTTTGCCCAATGCGCAGTGTAGGTGATATACCTGCCCTGACCATGCTTTGCAGACCAGGTATCAGTGGTCAGATGGACCCTTGCCCCAACACTGTGTGCCAGAGATGCCATTACTTTCTTTTGCACAATTGAGTACAGGTTGGGGATTGCCGGGTACCGGGGTACCTTACACTGCCGGGTACCTTACACTGCGGTATCCCAATCGCTAAAAACTTTTTGAACGCCTCAGACTCCACCAGCTTGTATGGTAAAAGCTGGCGGGCCAAGAGTTCAGACAAGCCAGCTGTCAGACCCCGGGCAAGGGGGTGACTTTGTGGCATTGGCTTCTTACGCTCAAACATGCCTATGACAGACACCTGACTGTGGGGAGATGAGCAGGAACAGCAAGAGGCGAGAGACGGAGTGGTGGATAGTTGAGAGGGGGCAACGAGGACAGCAGTGGTTGATGTGGATGAAGATGCTGGACCAGGAGGAGGATGGCAACTTTGAGTTTGTGTGCTGCTTGTACTCATGTGTTGATCCCATTGGCGTTTGTGATGTGACATCATGTGCCTTTGCAAAGCAGTTGTACCTAGGTGGGTGTTGGACTTCCCACGACTCCGTTTCTTTTGGCACAGGTTGCAAATGGCATCGCTGTTGTCAGAGGCAGACACACAAAAAAAATGCCACACTGCCGAGCTCGGCGGTGACGGCATTCTGGTGGTGGCAACAGCATGTGTTGATTGGCGTGCTGTCTGGCTGACCCCGGGTGCTGATGCATGCTGTCTGACTGTGCCTGTAGCTTGTTGCGATGACCTCCCTCTACTTCCAACTCGTCTCCTCCTCCTCTCTGTCTCCCCATCTGAACTTTCCCCCTGTTCTTCTTCTCTTCTAGCGGGCACCCACGTGACATCCACGGACGCATCGTCATCATCATCATCACCCGCCTCACTTGTATATGACAACTGAACAAAGGAAGCAGCAGCGGGTACATCATCATCATCATCACATCGTACGTACATGTGTGTAATGCTGCCTGACTGAGACATATCCCTGTTATCTACATTCTCTGGCAATAATGGTTGCGCATCACTCATTTCTTCAAACTGATGTGTAAATAACTCTTCTGACTGATCAATTGAATTGGCTGTGGTACTAGTGTTGGTGGTGGCGGCAGGCGGGTGAGTGGTAACTTGAGAGGTGCCCGAAGCTAAGCTGGAGGAGGATGGTGCGTCAATGTTCCAAGCGGAAGCTGTAGAAGATTGGGTGTCCTGTGTTAGCCAGTCAACTACGTCCTCTGAACTTTTCAAGTTCAGGGTAACTGGCTTCTGAACACTGGGCATTATTGTAGGGCCAAAGGGAATCACAGCACCACGACCACGACGACCTCTGCGGGGGGTCCTGCCTCTGCCTGTCATTTTTTTTAAAATGTGGACTGTTGGTACACCAAATAGATTGGATTGGTTGAACTTGGCACAGTACTTGTAAGCCTGACACACACACTATGCGTAGCGGTCAAGCAAATGAACTTTGATTGACGGTCAGGCAAATGCACTTAGATTTAAGAAAATAAAAGTTTGGGTTTTTTAAATGTGGAATGTTGGTACCCCAACTAGATTGGATTGGTTGAACTTGGCACAGTACTTGTAAGCAAGACACACACTCTGGTTAGCGGTCAAGCAAATGAACTTTGATTGACGGTCAGGAAAATGCACTTAGATTTAAGAAAATAAAAGTTTGGTTTTTTTAAATGTGGACTGTTGGTACCCCAACTAGATTGGATTGATTGAACTTGGCACAGTACTTGTAAGCAAGACACACACTATGGGTAGCGGTCAAGCAAATTAACTTTGATTGACGGTCAGGCAAATGCACTTAGATTTAAGAAAATACAATTATTTGTTTTTTAAATGTGGACTGTTGGTACCCCAACTAGATTGGATTGATTGAACTTGGCACAGTGTATTTTAAAATGATGAGAAAAACATGTTCTGTAAACTAAATAAAAATCATTTTAGGAGGTTAAGAGAAAAAGAAACCGAATGGGGGGATACCGAGCAGAGCACACCATCTACAGCCCACTGGGAGACAAACTCATCCATTCCCCCAGTGGACAAAGCCAGGTGGTACTCTGCCCGGATACGGGAGCGCACCAGCACCCGGAACATGGCCTCAGGTGACAAGGGAACCCCCCCTATCAAACACTGCTTCCTGGACTTATATATAGCCAATTTGGCTAATGCCAGGAGCAGGTTGACGAGGAGTTCCCTGGCCTTATTGCCCCGGGACACTGGGCGCCCAAAAATAAAAATGTGAGGGGAGAAATGCAGCCAGAACTGCAGGAGGAGGCCCCTCAAGAGTGACAAGAGGGGCTGCAGTCTGGCGCAACTAAAATAAATATGATACACGGACTCTCCCTTGCCACAGAATGGACAAGTGGAGGGAGAGTCCGTGAATTTAGCTAAGTACTCTCCCGTGCTCAGTGCACCATGGAGCACTCTCCAACTCAAGTCCCCGGTGGGTCGTGGAAGTAAATCAGAATAAAGTTCCCTCCACCGGGGCCTCTTGCCCTCGTCAGCTGGTAGGACCCGCCTCCAGATGGTATCGGGACGGGTCACGAGGGCAAGGAAGTGCACTGTATGGAGCACGAGAGAATATAAGCTCTTCCTCGGCATGCCGCGAAAGCATGCCGAGGGTATGTCCCTCAACTTTTAGAGGTTGGGGACAGGAGGAGCCTGAGGGGAAACACGGGGCTTGTGTCCAATGCAAACAGCCGGAGCAGGGGTGTTGAAAGGTGCATGTGGCACTCCGGCCTGCAAAGCCCCGCGAAGGAAGGTGCGCGAGTCGGGGGAGATGGCATCCCTAATCTCCTGGAGCAAGCGCCCTGAGACTTTGGGCGTCACATATCCCAAACGGAGCGCAAGCTCCTGGGGTGACACCCAATCAGAACACCCGTATTCCAGGAGATCCCCGACTCGGGTCATCCGTGCATGACTAAGGCGGCGGATGATACAGGGGGACTGTAACATTGGAGCCCCCACTGCTGGATTAAATAGCAGGGGCTCCGTGAATATTTCATCCCCCAAAGGCACGCCCTGCCTGATCACGGAGACCATGCTCCAGGCCTTGAGGGTTTCCTGGTAGTATGCCGGCAACACAGAGAGGTCTCTCCCAAACCCCTCGGGCCTGATCAGAAATAATTGCCGGTCATACCCCAGGTTGCGCAACTGGCGATAAAAGCTGGATGCCAGTGCGCACCACTGCGGAGAGGGATCTGCATATAGGTATCTCTGCAGGTACTGAAGGCGGAAGGTGGACAACTGGGAGCACACACAAACTACTCCCTGTCCACCCTCCACCAAAGGCAGACTTGCCACCCCTGCAGAGACCCAATGCCTTCCCATCCAGAGGAAATCTAACAAATTCCTCTGGATATTGGTGACAAACTCGGGGGTCGGACTCAGACAAATCAGCCGGTGCCAGATCTGAGAAGCCACCAGCTGATTCACCACTAGAGTCCGCCCCCTAAGGGAAAGCATTTTTGCTAGACCCCTCCATCGTCCCAGACGAGAGAGGACACTGCCCTCTAACTCCCTCCAGTTGTCTGGGACGGAAGCGTCCGCAGCGGACAGGTAGACCCCCAGATATTTAATGACATCTGCCTCCCACGTGATGTCACGAAACGTGGGAGGCAAAGAGTCTACCTGTAAATTACCCTCTAAAAGGCCTGTGCATTTGGACCAGTTGATCTGAGCGGAGGAGGCAGCTGAATATACCTCCTGGCACTGTTTTGCCAGCTCAAGATCAACTGGATCCTGGGCCACGAGGAGCACATCGTCAGCATAAGCTGAAAGGACAATCCGCATGTCTGGATCTTTTAGCACCAGCCCTGTGAGCCTTTTCCTCAGTAGGCAGAGGAAAGGCTCAATGGCCAGTGCATATAACTGTCCAGACAAGGGACATCCTTGACGCACCCCTCGTCCAAATACTAAAGGTGCTGTTAGGGACCAATTGATTTTAAGTAAACACTCTGCAGAGGCGTACAGCGTTCTTATAAAGCCCACAAACTGTGGGCCAAAGCCGTACGCTTGCAGAGTGGCTATGAGGTAACCATGGTCCACCCTGTCAAACGCCTTCTCTTGATCTAAAGAGAGAAAGGCGAGTGACAGACCAGTCCTGCGAGAATAATGCAATAGATCCCGGACCAGAAAGATACTATCAAAGATAGTCCGGCCCGGGATCGCATAGGACTGGTCAGGGTGAACCAATTCTGCCAGCACAGACCCAAGTCTAAGCGAGATGGCTTTAGCTACAATCTTGTAGTCTGTGCTGAGCAGAGAGACCGGTCGCCAGTTCTTAATAAGCCGGAGATCCCCCTTTTTGGGCAGCAGGGCAAGTACTGCCCTGCGACAAGACAGGGGCATCTCCCTGGTCTCCAGGGCTTCCCCAAGGACCAGATGGAAATCAGGTCCCAGAGTCTCCCAGAAAAATTGGAAAAACTCTACAGTCAGTCCGTCCAGTCCTGGAGACTTCTCACAGGACATGGCACGGAGGGCTTCAGAGAGCTCTTGAAAAGATAGTGGTATATCAAGCCACTCTCTTACACCCTCACTGACTGTGGGGAGCCCCTCCCATAGCACCCTGCAGGCGTCTGGAGAAATGGGATCCGGAGAGTAAAGATCTTTATAAAAGTTCCGGGCTCTATCCCGGATACTCTCCGGATCTGTAAGGGGGGCACCGTCTTCATCTAGAAGACAGGTGATGTGCCTACTGTTACCCCTCTTTTTCTCCAGTGAGTAGAAGAGGCGCGAGCCGCGGTCTAGATCTTTGAGAAAACCTAAGCGGCTGCGCACGTATGCCCCCTTGGCCTGGTGTCGTTCCAGGTCACAGAGGACACTCTTCCTCTCTACATACTCGCTCTGCAGGGATTGGTCCCTACAAGTGAACAGCCTCTGCTCCAGATGGAGAACCTCCCCCCGGAGTGACTCCAACTCAGCTTCGCGCTGCCCACTCGCACCCTTGGTATATTCCTGACACAGAAGTCGCAAATGAACTTTGCCCACGTCCCACCACAGTTTTAACGTGGCAAAGTCCCCCTTGCAACCCCTCCAGTCCGTCCAAAACTCCCGGATCAATGTCACGAGCCCCTGGTCCTTCAACTAAGCATTGTTGAAGTGCCAATAGACGGCTTGTGGCGCTGTTGGAGTTAGCGCCACCGTCACAGACACACAGTTGTGGTCTGTGAACGGAGCCAGCCTAATGGCACAAGAACCGACTCGTGACATATAGTGACTAGATATATATAGTCTGTTGATCCGGGAGTGGGACACCAGACCGGCTCTCACCCTGACGTAGGTGAAACCGTCTGATGCCCCTGGGTTCTGCTCTCGCCAGATGTCCTCCAGGGAAAAGCGGGCGATGATCTCCCGCAGGACTGAAGCAGAAGGCGGGTACGGCTCTGGACTATTCCGGTCCAGAGCGTTGAGGGTGCAGTTGAAATAACCCCCGATTACCAAACACTCATCTGCGTCAACCGTCTCCAAAAACTGGGACAGTCTGGCGAGGAACCTCACTCTCTCGGGCCCTCCAGCAGGGGCATATATATTAACTAAGTTAATGATGCTACCCTGCTCTCGGACCCGGAGGTGGATTAGACGGCCTGGGATAACGGCTTTCACAAGCAGCAGCTCTGGCTGAAAAGACTCTGAGAACAGGGTCACCACTCCACATGACGCCGATGTGAAGTGGCTGAAGAAGACCCTGCCTCTCCACTCCTGTTGCCACGAGGCCTCAGCCTCTGGAGTGGTGTGAGTTTCCTGCAGGAAGCTCACAGAGTACCCTCCCTGATATAAATAGGAGAGTACCTGGAACCTGCGGAAACTGTCTTGACAGCCATTGGTATTTAGCGTGCTGATGTGCAAAGCCATTACTGCGTGTCAGGAATTGTGCGTTCCTCAGACCCTTGAGACTGCTGATAGGACACGCACATTTTATAGAATTTCCGGACGCGGAGATGCTCCGCAGTCCCAGAATTCTTGGCCCTAGTGCTGACCACTAGATATTGCTGGAGAGAGTGGAGAATAAAAGACATATTTTTCCACCTCTCCAAGGCCAGCCGCACCTTCCTTTTCTTTTGTCCATGAAGGGTGCTCTCAAGGAATAGATCTATTTCCTTGACAGGGATAACCCACCCAGAATCTGATGTTCCTTCTAGTGGGTCACCCCTGGGCTCCTCTTGGCTGAGGGCTTTTACTCCATCCTCCCCGGCTGGAGTCAGTTTCCTCAGCTTTATTCTCAGGGACCCCCTCTTAGATGATACAGAAGGAGTCCCTTTAGCACCCTTCAAGGTAAATAATGGACCCTTGGATTGCTGTTGCACCCCTGTAGCTTCAGGAGTGCATTCAGGGGTAGCTGGCTGGACAGCAGTGGCTGGCATGGCTTCCTTAATGGAAGCCTTGGAGGCTTTATATGCCTCCTCTGCCAGTTCCACCGCTGCTTGCTCAGCTTGGATGGCACCGATGTTAGGGTCAGTGGACGGCTGAGGAGGGTAGACAGGCTCTCCCATGATGTTAACAGGAAAACCTGTTTTATCACCCTCCCCCATTTCCACTTCCCCTTGTGCCACATCCCCCCTGACAGACAAATCCATGGGGTCCTGAATGGGGGTCATGCCTATATTCCCCCCCTCCAGTAGTGACTCGGCCTGGGGCTCTAACAAAGCCCGAGGTACGTCACTAGAGAGTGACACTGGAGGAGGAGACTGACTGGTGCCCTTGAAGCTCAGCACCTCAGGGACAGTGACTACCCATTCAGCAGGGGCTTTGTTGGGACCCCCCTCAAAGGCCAGAGGCAGAACCTGATCTTTCTTGTCTACCCCTGCCTCACTTGGGAGACCCTCTTGCCCCTGCTTTTCCTCCAGACCCTTTTCCACATTAACCCCTATAGGGTCTGGAGAGAGAGATGTGTGGTCTGGCACCGGCTGGCTGAGCTTAATAACCGGGCCAGACAATGTCACCGGATGAGGAGGAGATGTTTTGTTCCTCTTCTTGCTTTTAGAGGGAGGTGCTCCACTATAGAGCACTTCCCACTTATCAGCAACCTCCCTGTTGGTTTTATGCTTCCTCTTCCTGGGGACGTCACTCCTGGAAGAGGAGCTGCCACTAGCTGCCTCCCCTGCAGAGGGCTTATTATCCCTCTGCTTACACTGTGCCCCCACACTAACTGATGTAATTATGGTGGGGGCAGATTGGGACTTGGGAGATGCAGCTGTGACACTGGGAGGACCGGTGACATTCTTCCCCTTTTTCCCCGTGTCTGCAGTCTTGCTGGAAACCACAGACACAGATGGCTTTTTTGGGGAAGAAGGGGGTTTGGAGGCCGTGGTGGTGGCTTGAGGAACGGCCTCCTTGCCTGAGCTCTGTGGGGGGCTATGACCCTTGAGGTCCCCGCTGTTATGGGCTCAGCGGGGATGGGTGCTGTACTGACAGAGGTGCCATTTGCTGGGGCTGGGGCATGATGCTTTTCATTAGGACAATTCCTACGTGTATGCCCCAACCCCTTGCAATGATAGCACTGCACCTCCGTAGTGCTGTAAAAAATCCTGTAGAGCACCCCCTCAAATGGAACCCCAAAAGACCCCTCAATGTTTTCTGCGCCCTGAGGCAGGCACATTTGTACCTGCCTCTTGAAAGAGTGCACATGACGAAGTGCTCTCTCTCTGCACCCCAGGGGAATTTTAATAAATGGTGTTTTTACTTCCCCTAGGGTTAGCATGTGGGGGCGCAGGAGGGAGTCTGGTAGGAAGGGGTGCACATTAGAGAGTGTTACTTTTGTGCCCAACCCTTCCAGGGGTTCTATTGGGACATATAATCCCCCCACTGTGATGCCTCTCTGTACAAGAATGTGAGCAGCAGCCAGCGTACGGGTAAAGAAAACTGCTTTCCCGTACATTTTGCTGGCTGCTACTATAACAGAGGGGCTGATGACGTTAGCTGCAGCACGCAGATAGATATCAATGCTGTAGACCCCAGACATCTGACATTTAACCCCATGCTTCCTAGTGATCTGCCCCTCAGCCCCAGCGGTGGTATTACTGGGGCCAGCAGAAACCACCTGTGACCAGGTATTAGCCACAGGGGTAGGTCTGCTGGCAGAACCACCAGGAGCTGGGGCTGCCTTATCTGCCTGGGGCCTATGCTGTGCAGTGCTGCAGCTAGGATTTTCAGGGGCCATTATTCCCCCCTTTGACCCCTGAGGCTTCTTAGTGGTCTTATCCTTCATGTTTAGACCCTTTTTTTTTAGTTTATTTGTTTTATTTATTTTTATTTTTTGTTTTATGATTTTTTACTGTTTTTTTTAAATATAAAAGTGTGAAAAAAGAAACAAAAAGACAAAACTAAGGGAGACAAAACTAAGGGAGAGAGAGAGGTGATGCTTGGCAGTGGAAGGGTTAATGGCCTGTTGCAAGGTGTCTAATTGCAACAACACAGAGAACACAGAGGCTTTTTAACCCCTCTGTGTCTCTGTGTCAGATGTTAAAAAAAAAAGCCTTTTCAACAAAAATTCTAATTGTTTTCCCCCCCACTGCCTACAAAGATGTTACTTGTCTTCTCTCCCCCAAAACATAAAACCCAACACCAAACAAACAAAACTTCAACAAAACTTTAAACTTTTTAAAAGAAAAAAAGTCAAAGTAACAAAGCTCCAGGAGTGAAGGTGTAGTGCTAAGGGAGGGGTGTGGCAAAGTATCCAGGAGACAGCTCACTCTCCTGGGATAGAGAGTTGAGCCTGACCCCCAGAAAACTAAAACTTAAATTAAACTAAGAAAAAACCCCACAAAAACTCCCAAAAATGAACAACACCGTGCACAAAGTGCTAATTAACAGAAAGGTGTTAAAATAAAACTTGTATTTGAGGGACTAAGACCCTAAAAAGCCTTTTGTTTGGAGCTCAAGCATGCACACAACATGCTCTCTTGCACAGTACTTGAAAGCAGGACACACACTATGGGTAGCGGTCAAGCAAATGAACTTTGATTGACGGTCAGGCAAATGCACTTAGATTTAAGAAAATACAATTATTTGTTTTTTAAATGTGGACTGTTGGTACCCCAACTAGATTGGATTGGTTGAACTTGGCACAGTACTTGTAAGCAAGACACACACTATGGGTAGCGGTCAAGCAAATGAACTTTGATTGACGGTCAGGCAAATGCACTTAGATTTAAGAAAAAAAAAGTTTGGGTTTTTTAAAAATAGACAACTAGTAAACAATATTATATTGTATGCGTTGTGCACACACAGTATAAGCTGTGAGCCTGACACACACACTTGCAAGCAGGGGCTAGCAGGGAGACAGGCAAATGAAATTAGATTACACAGAAAAAAAAACAAAGAAAAAAAAAATGATGTTATAGCCGTAAAAAGGGCTTTTTGTGGTGCTGTGTTTACAGCAGAGATCTGATGAGTCCTTCAGCACTGCACTGGACACTGAATAAACTTGCCTAGCTATTGATTTCCCTATTCAATCAGCATCACCTACACTCTCCCTCCTCTCTGTAAGACTGCAAGTTAGTTATGATTCCAAAATGGCTGCTGTCCATGAGGTAGATGGCTCTGGAAGGGAGTGTATGCTGCTGATTGGCTGGAATGTGTCTGCTGACTGTGACATGCAGGGTCAAAGTTTGCTCAATGATAAAGTATTGGGGGCGGGTCGAATCTCGCATATGTTCGCTGTTCGCCACGAACGCGAACATGCTATGTTCGCCGGGAACAATCCGCCGGCGAACTATTCGCAACATCTCTATTCCATATACATTTATCCATATTTTTCTGAAGTTGCCAAGCACTATTGGTAATAAATACATTTTCAAAACAGAAATTTTCCCAAATCCCAATATACCACTTATGTTCACTTCTATGGAAATATTATTCTTATGATGACTTTCATGGTCTTACTAACTGTAATGCCAAATGCAATTTTGAATTCAGAAACTCTGTAGAATTCTTCAAACTCTTGTTTTGCGGATCCAGCAAATAGTATTATTGCAACCAACTGGTTTTCTATAGGGCATCCTGGGTGAAAAGCAGAGACACTGTACAAAATGAAATGACTCTAAACTAACAGCAGAATAAATAGAAACAATAAAAATAAAATAAAGTCTATACAAAAAAATAGGGATCCTGACAAAATTCATGGCTCATAAGTCCTTTTTTCCTTGGAATTGCTCTTTGTACTATTCACTTTGAGATTAAAGCATTTTACTGATTTTCTTCAAAGCTCCTGTATGTTTGAAGATTTGTTGTAATTCAGCTTGTTATTACAGAACAGTAATGTATCAGTCAGTTTAAAAAAACAAGGATAAAAAAAGGAATGCCGATAAGTGAAAAATGTAGTTTTTACCAGATTATGATTTTAAAATAGGTAAAAGTCTTCATATGTATAAAAGAGCTTTATCTTTGTTTTATGCATAACTATCAACGCAATGACAATTTAAATTTGTTTGAAACATAGCAATGATAAATAAAATATAGATATTTGATACAGTATTCAAATATATTCCCATGCACTTTAACTAGAGAAATAGAAAGAGAGAAGGAAATGAGATGAGAGGAGAATATGTATTTATGCATATAGATATGCATGTGTAGTGATGTGGATAGAAATATAGATAGATAGATAGATAGATAGATAGATAGATAGATAGATAAATTGATAGATTATAAATAGGTAGGTAGACAAATAAATAAATAGTACCTGGATCATGAGTAAACATTATAATTTATTGTTAGTGTGTATACAGCACTAATACAATAATGTAATCTGTACTTCAAATTATTGTGCATGGAGTTATGGTATACTCAATAAAATATTTATGGTATACTCAATAAGAAAATATTTATTTATATGTGATATCAATAATACAGTATAATATTGGGGTTGGGGTTACATATAAATACAGCATACAGGCAGTCATTTAAACAATCTATATTTTTATTTGTACATGTACATTAATGTATGCAGCACAATACACTAATATAAAAACACAATATGTGAAGTTTTTAGGGTATTTTACAATACTTGTAGAAAACCTGTCTATGCTGAACTAGTAGAAAAAATAGGAATATGTTTTTCCTGTATATATTGTATAACTATATGTCAAAATTACACTTGAATACAGTATAGTGACATGCAGTCTTTTAATAAAATGTATATTTTTATTTGTTCAAGAACATTGATGTATGCAGCACATACACTAGTAATAAAACAACAATATGTGAAAGGTTTAGGGTATTTTACAATAATTGTAGAAAAGTTGTTTATATTGAACTAATAGAAAAATATGTGTTTTTTTTATATGTATTTTATAATGATATGTCAAAATTGCTGTACATAAGAGAGAATATAACAAGTGTCTTCCATCTTTCTGCTGAAACTGATGGAACATTTTAGGTTTGTTGGCTGAAATGAAATTTTGCAATATGATTAGTTTAACCCAAAGCATATGGAAGTTAAATGCATAAATAGCTTATTATATTCCTATGTTTTCACTACTATTATAGCAGCCTTACTGTAAATGCTCCCATAGAATGGAATGCTGTATATTGGCTTACATAAGAGGGTATCCACAGTGATATCTTTATGCGTTGGGTAAGCGTGCTCAAGCCAAGGGATACAATGTAAAATGAGGCAGATAATCAACTAGGAATGAATGCATTCAACATACATGCATAAAAGAGAGCAAGTAATAAAGTATACAGTAAGTCTACGAGTTTTCAATCTTGCAAGGTGCTTTGGGAATGCACTTTGGACACTGGATTCGATTCTATGTTTAAAGACAGGGCCCACCATTTCTTGCAATGTGTCAATATTATTTTGCTTTGAACATAATCCATGCATAGCGCTATGGAATATATTGGCATGTTACAAATAAACGTAATAGTAATAATTATAATAATAACTAGCGACTTGCCCGTCAAAAAATGACGGTCAATAAAAGAAAGTGTTTAAATGCTGTTTGTCACACAATGTGAGTGTACTGTGTGCCTCAACTATATAAACCCCTCTAACACACTAATGAACGCATTTAATAACACTATAAGTGCCATGAGGGTCATCCAGGACTCTATCCAGACCCCCATAAGCCTCTATTTAACTCCATCAGTCCCATAAGGGTATATTATGACCATTATGGGCCTGTTACAACGCAACATTAACCACATAAGTGCCATGACGGTCCTCAAGGACCATCATGACACTAAGTATAAACACTACACTGCACTATACCCCCCCCCAATAAAACATTAAATATCAACTAAACACCCTCTAACCTATTAACACCTACACTACCTACCCCCTAAAAAACCCCACCACTCTAATTACAGAAATCAAAAAAACTAAATTAATCAAAAAGCAGAAATCTACATTACCTAAAATAAAAAATTAAAAAATCACCAAAAATAAAAAATGTACATTATAGAACACAAAAAAAACCTAAGTCACAAAAAATAAAAAAAGAACATTACAGAAAATAAAAAAATACATTACAACCGCCCCCCACTACATTTAAAAAAAAAATGACACACCTGAAAAGGAAATACATATAATACATACAATAGAATTAAATACAATACAATTAAATACAATACAATACAATTAAATACAATACAATACACCCCTATCTAATATACATCCTCCTATCTAATATACATCCCACTATGTAATATACATCCCACTATGTCATATACATCCCACTATGTCATATACATCCCACTATTTAATGTAATATACATCCCACTATCTAATATACATTACTATCTCATATACATCCCCCTATCTATCTATCTATCTATCTATCTATCTATCTATCTATCTATCTATCTATCTATCTATCTATCTCATATACAATATTTACTATCTATATACTATACATCCCCTTATCTATCTAATATACAATACATGCTGTCTATATATAGCAAACCTAATTTTAAGCTACAATCAAATAATTAAGGCCACTTACCTTTGAGATGTTTCTTCAGATCACCAACCTAGGGTAAAAAAGATTTAAAAAATCAATACAACACTATTACATGAAATAACTAAACATTCTAAGTATTTTACTCACCTTTCCAGCATGTCCCGTCCCAGCATGCCACGTCCCAGCATGTCACGTCCCAGCATGTCACGTCCTCCTCCATGTTTGCCTCTGCAGCGCTGCTCCTGTTAAAAAAAACATTACATAAATACACATACATAAACCTAAAACAAAGTGAAATAAACACAATCTACATTGTACTTACCTCCCCGCGATGTCTCCGGCCTCCTGGTGTTCTGCTCTCAAAGCATTCGCCCGTTAAAAAAAAAAAACGACACACATCCACCCTGGCGGATGTCTCCGACGCTAATGAGCTTCCTACGGAGTGCTCCAGAATAAAATTGGCAATGGCGGCTTCTGATTGGCTGAAAAGGCTGTTTATCAAATTCAGCCAATGAGAATACGCCAATTGTGAACCAATGAAAAAGGGATACACCCCAAAATACCATGCTGATTGGATCCAATCACAATGGAATATACCCCCACTTACTGATTGGTGAAGACATCTGCGCCTTCCCATTGGCTGTAATATTGATTGATATTAACAATAGCCAATGAGAATGCGCCAATCCTTCACCAATCAGTATGTGGGGGTGTATTCCATTGTGATTGGCTATTGTCAGTGCAACCAATCAGAATGCGCAGATGCTCCAACCAATCACCCTGTGGGGGAGTATTCCATTGTGATTGGCTGAAGGCATCTGCGCCTTGTGATTGGTTTAAATAAAGATTGACAGGTGCATTATTTTAGGGTGTATCCCTTTCTGATTGGCTCACACATTGGCACCTCCTGATCGGCTGAATTTGATAGACAGCGATTTTAACCAATCAGAAGGCGCCATTGCCTATTTTCTTCCGGAAAAGTCCCCGGGAGCCTCATCAGCGTCGGGGATGTCCGTGAGTGCGGATGTAAGTATTATTTATTTATTTTTTATACAGGGCGTGGCAGAATAGGATCCGGAGGAGGCCGGAGACATCGCGGGGAGGTAAGTACAATGTAGATTATGTTTATTTTGTTTTTATGTATGTGTATTAATGTTATGTTTTTTTAAACAGGTGCCTCTCCGAAGAAGGGTAAAAGAATAAGGACGGGACATAGGTGAGTACAATATTTAGAATGTATAGAATGTTTCTTTATGTACTGTAAACGTGTTGCACTAATTTTTTTTTTCCGTAGGTGCCTGATCTGAATGGACATCTGCAAAGGTAAGTGGTCTTAATTATTTTATTCTAGCTTAGAATTACATTATTTTATATATAGATAGCATTTACTGTATGTTAGCTAGGGGTATGTGTTTTATATAGATAGCATAGAATGTATTGTATATTAAATTGTGGTATTTATTTAGATAGATTGGTTGATGTATATTATATAGATAGGATGTATATTAGATTATGGTATTTATTTAGATTGATTGTGTGATGTACATTAGATAGGGATGTATTGTATTTTATTGTATTTAATTATATTGTATTGTATTGTATTTGTATTGTATTATATGTATTTCCTTTTCAGATGTGTATTTTTTTTTCTGTAATGAGGGGGGGCAGTTGTAATGTTTTTTTTAAATTTTCTGTAATGTTCCTTTTTTATTTTTGTGACTTAGGTTTTTTTATTTTCTGTAATGTAGATTTTTTTGTGAGTTAGGTTTTTTATTTTATTGAATTAGAATGGTGGAGGTTATTAGGGGGTAGGTAGGTACTGTAGGGATTAATAGGTTAGTGTAGAGGGTGTTTAGTTGATATTTAATGTTTTATTGGGGAGGGTATAGTGCAGTGTAGTGTTTATACTTAGTGTCATGATGGTCCTTGAGGACCATCATGGCAGTTATGTGGTTAATGTAGTGTAACAGGCGCCTAATGGTCTTAATACGTCCTTATGGGACTGATGGGGTTAAATAGAGGCTTATGAGTGAGGGGGTTAATGAAGTGCTTATGGGGGTCTGTATTGACCCCCATGAGTGACAGGCTTAATGAAGGGCTTATGGGGGTATGTATTGACCCCCATGAGTGACAGGGTTAATGAAGGGCTTATGGGGGTCTGTATTGACCCCCATGAGTGACAGGGTTAATGAAGGGCTTATGGGGGTCTATATTGAACCCCATGAGTGACAGGGTTAATGAGGGGTTTATGGGGGAATGTATTGACCCCCATGATTGACAGGGTGATAGTGTATATTTGTTTTCTTTTATAACGGGTCCTTTAAGGACCTTCACGGTCCTTTAAGGACCTGTAACATGGGAATTTCGAATTTTCATTGCAGCGGGGGTCCCCGATTGCGTGCAATCGGGACACCCACTGCGATGGTTAATGTGGGGTTAATGCAGGTCTCCGAGCTTATCTCGGATCCCGTGGGGTTAATGCGGGTTTCCAAGCTTATCTCGGATCCCTTCTTGGGTAAGTTGTACGTGGCAGGGCTGTGAGCCTCGTTTTCGTTTTTTGCGGTGGCCATTTTTTTCTCTCGCTTAGGGGATTTTCCTGTGTCTGAACTTGGGAATTTGGACTTAAATGGAGGTGTAACTTCACTCTCAGAGGTCCTGGGTGCCCCCCTTGCTATGGATAAGCTTTTTATGCAGTTTTTGTGAGTATTTGGTGTGTTTTGACTGTTTTTAGGTGCAGCGCTCATCGGTAAGTCGTACGTACTACGCAAACAGCGTGACGACGAATCGTAGTTAGACAATTATAATATGTGATATACATTTAAATCTGGAGGAGGAGTGAATAAACAGATGCAAAGAAAATAGTTAAAAAAGATGACTGAAGAGCAAGGAGAAGTAACTAGGAAGGGCAGTATTTCCTCATCCATCACAATCTTAATTTGGATTTGATGTGTAGCAAATGCAACTTTTCAAGATCAATCCACTAGTAAATAAGTGGTTACTGCACTTGAGAAATTCACTGTTATCCAAAAGCGAGGCAGAAATCAAACGACATGTTGCTGTCCTTATACAATTGTCTTGCCAAACCTAAGTGTCTTTTCCATTGTTGGGAATTTAAAACCATGGGAAGGAACACCACTCCATTGGATGGACCCAACATCCTCCTCTGACTAAGTTCATTAATGTATGCAGCACCAACACCCACCGACAGAGACCCCAATGTAACTGGGTTAGGGTAACCTGGGGAAGCTGGGGAAGGGAATTCAAATTGGCACATGTTTATTTTGTTTTCATGATTTTATGTTCATTACTGCATTCTTATATATAAAGTGTGTGCATTATGAGAATATATATGTGAGAACTATATTTCTTGGGTCAGGAGAAATACACTTTGTTGCATTGAAGTAGATTTAAAACAATAGCCTAAAGGCAGGATTTAGTGACAGTGTGACACTGTCCTCTCAGAAAGTGCTGCCTCTTCCTACTCTTCTCTATTTGTTACCCATTAGATGGTTAAACAAAAAAATAGAAAAAGGACACCTTTAGTAACTAGCCAGGAGATGCCTTATATTACACAAAAATAAATCTCAAAAAGCTACAAATATGTGCATATGCAGAACCTCACTCATAGGAGGACAAGAAACGGTCAGTTTCTATTTACAGACATATTGGATGAGCTTTTCCATAAAACTTAGCTTTTATTATATCATACGAAAAAAATAGTGTAACACCACAAATAGTTTAAAAAACTATGATTAAAATTGTATGTACAGATATTATCTAAATCTGGCAGCTGGAAGGTTTGCCAGATCAAACTATATAGAACAATATCCTGAAAAAGGCTTAGGAGAGCCTATCAGGAATGATATCTGACTATAGACATATGACAAGTCCTACTGTGGGTCTGTCATTCAATAAGCAGACCTCCTATCTTCACTCAGGAGTTCTATGTTCTATATTAAATTGTCAGAAATACATGAGCACAAATGTAATATATAGAGTCCTATAATTGTATAGCGGTAGTACCCTATTCTCTTAGCAATACTGCACTAGAAGGACCCACTATTTATCCTCTAAAGAGTAATGGGCAGGGGTGGCTGGGGCATAGGGGCAAATGGGCAAGCGCCCAACCCAAAATGATCAATCACTTTAATATTGTTATTTAAGTTTATATAAAGAATAACATTTAATTATATCTGTATATCAGCAGTCATGTCTTCTTTCGTATGATTTTATTAAAAAATATGCATCTATCACTTTAAATTAACCATTTGTGTTTCTTCCCCCTGCCTGGCATCTCCCTAGTGCTGCAGTTTACAGTGTGAGCGTCAGGCTGTAACGCTCATCCTAAGTGAATCTAAATTCACTCTGCTAGGAAAATGTATAACATTTCCTATGTGTGAGATGCAGCATCAACCAATAAGCAGCTGCATAATGTCGTTATGGACGTTCACTCTGAATGCTCACAAGCCACTTAGGAGCTGCCAAGTGCTGAGAGGCAGCTCCCACAGCCACACAGGTCTCTCTCCTCTTTATTCCATCCTTATTTCTCCCTCTTACTCTCTCACCCTCTCTATTACTACCACACAGTGCTAGGGACTCATTCCATCCCCTGTGTCTCTTTCCCCCTCTCTTCCTCCCCTGTGTCTCTTTGCCCCCTCTACCCCTCTCCTGTGTCTCTTTCCCCCCTCTCTCCCACCCCTGTGTCTCTCCCCCCTCCCACCCCTGTGTCTCTTTCCCCCTTTTACCCTTTATTATGTTTATTTATTTAATCATTTTAATGTTTCTTTTCCTTCCTAGGGGTGCCGGACATCGGATCTGCGCCAATAAAGGATGGGCTCTTATGCTAGTAAGAGCTGTTAGTAAAAGAGCGAAAGAAAAAATGCATAAAAAGCGGCAACATTGACAGGCTGTGTTTAGTTTTTTTTTTGATTTCTAATAATATTTTGCTCATTATGATGCTTAGTCAAACAGGGGACCATATAGAACAAATTACCAAAGTGGTCCTTTAATACAGCAAACTTACATGGATATTCTGCCTCTAATATCAGACGTTTCCCGTTCATGTATGCTACTAATTAGGATCCCCCACAGCACATGCATCCTGGCAATGCCCATTTTAGCAAAGAGTAGCAGGGAACATTATAGCAGTACATTTACATTGTAAAGAAGCAATCATAATGTGTCTGTCTTTAGGTCTCTGGCTCAGCAGTTCCCACAGGTACAACCAGCCTGATTTATCCAGGAAAAGATTTTGAAGACACTGACAAAATAATCTTTCCACCAAACAAATCTGTATAGATATGTTAGACTTTATTCTGAAGGTAGACCTTGTTGGATGTAAAGCAAAAGAAGGTTTTGAACAGATTCAGTCAGAATCACTCCTGCAGAAAGAATGTATAGTACTCAAGGAATCGATACAAACAGCATATTTTTATGTCCTGAAAATGCTTAAAGCTATCACCACTACCCAAAAGTGTATCATAATGCATTAGCTTTCTATGATGTGATTTTTTTTTCTATGGGTACTTCCACAGTGCTTTCTGCAGAGTCTCTAATGCTGTAATGTTTGAATGATCAACATTTACATTAGTCAGTTTGAGCAGGACATGACAATATCTACTCCTTCTGCTACCAGTAGTAATTGTATCTCCAAAAAATGTATTGGGCTTATTGGAAGCTGTTTAGCGACAGTAGTTTTCTCATTGTATGTGATGTTCTCCTTGCAGGCTATAATGTTTCCAAGCATTTAAAGTTGCCATTTATTACTACATTGATGTCATCATATGAAAAAAGGGGCATGTTGTATAATACCCCAAAAGGACCACTGTAGTTTGGTAAAATTTTCACTTCTGTGAAGTGTGTAAGAAAATCTCAACAATAGCAGATTTGCAAGACAGGAACATAAAAGCATTTTTAGAGAAAATAGCATATTTAGATCACTGTGTCAAGAATTTTTTTTGGTCTATTAGGAGAAAGTTCGCCAATGGGGCCTTACTCTGCCACTGAGTTCTATTATCAAGGGACTATTTGAAGAGGACATTTAACAAAGGTGAATGCAGATAATATCTGAAACAATAAAAAAGCATAAAGCAAAATTGAATACAATAATAAAAAATAGAGAATGTAATTATTTATTTTAAACTGTAGAAAATGTTTGCACATTATCAAATTAAGTTTGTCTCCATATTGTATAATGTTGGTTTAGCTGGTTGCTTTGTTACACTCATATTCACTGAACCCTTGTTCTCTGCTGCAGTGAGGGTATACTAAAGACAGTAACCCTTGAATGGTCATTGAAATGTATCAGTTCATTCTGAATGGCCACAGGAAATCAGCAAATGGCAGCTGAAAATTTTTATTCCACAGGAAATCATTGCAACTCTTTAGCGGCAGTTTTCAAATAAAAAATACTTGCTGTGGGTGAACAAGGATCAGTTTTCAACAGAAAGCAAAATCAAAATATGAAGATCCTAAACCTTTAAAAAAATAAGCTTACTTACAAATCCTTCAATCAATAGTCGAATGGTATAACAATGGCAATAAGCCTATGTCAGAGATAGGAGGAATGTTTCATGAGTTCAAAACCATAAGCACATGCACTGGACTCTCCCAGCATTATATCACCAGTCCTGCTGAATGGCCATGGCAAAAAATGTCCTGATCAAAGAAGCCTCAGGGGAAAATGCTGGACCACCAAAAATGATCAATGCACTCAACTACACTATCACAAATACATAAAATCTCCCAGTATCACGGTTCTTTAAAAAATAACTTAACAGTCACCACACTAAGCAGACAGTTGTATAATATATCACTTTTGATATATACACTGCACAAAGAAAATGCTTTTACCCAGCAACCATCTCATATTCACAGAATTTCCATTGACAATTTTCTGTCATTAAACCATTTTAAACCTGACATCCTGTTGGCTTGTGCAACACTATCTTTGAAATGTAATTTTCAGCACCAGTAAATAATAAGTATTGCATCTAAGGATAACTAAGTTCCATGTAATACTATCAATACAGAAATCAAGAATGTTCCCAATTAATTCACTTTCAAGTTATTCACAATCCAAACATTAAGAACTTGAAACTAATATTAAGACAGTAGAGCTAACCCACTGCACAGGTCTTTTACATTTTGTACTGAGGATACTAGATTTGGAAGTGTATTAAGGTTAACCTCTATTTACATTTCACTATAAAGATTGCTGAAAGTCATCACCCATAACTTTTTGTGAAGTTGAGTTTTTCATTGAAAATGTAACAGCAATAGAAAAGCATTTGATAGTTAACTCTTAAAATTGTACGTTAATTATTTCCTTGCCTTTTCTAATCCTAAATTTATATAAAAATCGTTCATTAGCAACTTAGACCATCTGGATGTTTCCAGCAGAGTGCTAGTGTGCTACCACCTGCTAATAAAAATGATTATTAAGGTCTTTGATAAAATTGCATTAACTTGGAGAGCAGCCAAGGAAAAATATTCAATGTGTCAGAACACAGGCTTCTGTTAGCAGATATAGATTCTTTCTCTTTTTTTTTTCTAAATGAAGCAAAAATAACATTAGGGAAAGCTGTACAATGTTCAGTTCCCTCAATCATAAAAACTCTTTGTGCTTCAAATGACTGAAGTTTGTACCTTTATAAGGAAAGAGGAAATGACAGATGTAGCCAATGTTATTGTACAAGGGTATAATCTCAGAACTACAAAATTGTTTCCTGCATTTTGCTTTTGTATTTACAGATTTGAATATGGCACAAAATGTGCATTTTTATCTTGCTCAATCCAATATACAAAAGATTTCTGCATATCAACATTACTATTGTAATGTGAACTGACCTATTAATAATACAATATGGAGACAAACTTATTTGATAATGTGCAAAATGTTTCTACAGTTTAAAATAAATAATTACATTCTATTTTTTTTATTATTGTATTCAAGTTTGCTTTAATGATAATGGAGGCTTTATCTTTATTGTTTCAGATATTATCTGCATTCACCTTTGTTAAATGTCCTCTACAAATAATCCCTTGATAATAGAACTCAGTGGCAGAGTAAGGCCCCATTTCCCACTAAAATTACAGACAGAGTAAGCCCAAAAATCCTTCTTTACACAGTGATCTAAATCTGCAATTTTCTCTAAAAATGCTTTTATGTTCCCGTTTTGCAAATCTGCTATTGTTGAGATTTTGTTACACACTTCACAAAAGTGAACATGTTACCAAACTACAGTGGTCCTTTCGGGGTATTATACAACATGTCCCTTTTTTTCATATTATGACATCAATCACATATATAGTTGTGAGCATGCGAGTTGTTGCTAACGCTTGCAGGCTCGCGTAGAGAGGGCTGCGGGCGAGGGCCTTAGTTGCCAAAGGCGCTCCTTGCCAGCAACTGCGACCCTCGCAAACTTTACTTCACAACGCAAACAACACGACACACCAACTACGAACCTCGCAAACTTTATCTCGCAACGCAAACAACATACGAGACACGTTTACACACATTACGACCTCGCAACACTCGGACGCAACTCGCGAACATTACGAAATTCAAAACACAATAAATACACACAGCACATACATAAAAAGCTTACCTACAGCAAGAAGGAGCATCCAGGACCTCAAAAAAGCGACTTACACCTTGATTTCACTCAAAATAAAAGAGTTTAGACACTAAAAAATTTGCTAAGCGACAGAAGAAATGGCCGCCGAACAAAACGAAAATGAGGCTACACACGCAAACACCATGCGTGACACGTTAGCACACATTACGACCTCGCAAACATCGGACGCAACCTGCGAACATGAAAACATGTAAAACACAAGAAATACACACAACACATACATAAAAAGCTTACCTACAGCATGAGGGACCATCCAGGACCTCAAAAAAGCAACTTACACCTTCATATAAATCAAAATATAAGAGTTTAGACAGTAAAAAAATCGCTAAGCGAGAGAAAAAATGGCCGCCGAACAAAACGAAAACGAGGCTACAGCACTTTAAACACCACAAGAAACTCACAAAACACCACAAAACACCTACGGATATTCCCGTAGACGCATACCACACATTACCCGCCATTTGACGCCAATGCGGAAGAACACAACTACGCTAACGGTTTGGTCTCGCGCACGCACAGTATTACACTGCACACATTCAACACGCTTACACAGCAGCTCCACACCACTAATGCTGCAGCAACATCAAAACCGATTGCAGCTCTTCAACAGAATGCTTCAAAATAGGTAAAGTATATTCATTTATTAATAAATTACATATTTCATTATTACAAACCAAACAGCATTAGCTACCTTACAATCTCATTGCTGTAATTTTTTGACAGGCAATTCGCTAGTGTAGTAATAAATGGCAACTTTAAATGCTTGGAAACATTATAGTCTACAAGGAGAACATCACATGCAATGAGACAACTACTGTAGTTAAATCGCTTCCAATAAGCCCAATACATTTTTTGGAGATAAAATTACTACTGGTAGCAGAAGGAGTAGATATTTTAATGCCCTGCTCAAACTGACTAATGTAAATGTTGATCATTCAAACATTAAGCATTAAAGATTCTGCAGAAAGCACTGTGGAAGTTCCCATAGAAAAAAATCACATCACAGAAAGCTAATGCATTATGATACACTTTTGGGTAGTGGTGATAGCTTTTTGTTTGATTATTACTATCTGTGATCTTTGTAACTCCCCAAAATGATTTATAAGTGTTATTGTGATCTGCCAGATTCTGTTTTAAGATATAAAGTAATATGATAGCCCTAGCAATAGGTAATTTATCTTGCACAATTTTACTTTGATGGCTAAATACACTATATGTGTGCCCCAGATACAGAAAACCAAGATTGCTATGATGTTGGCTTCAGCTATAAGCATTTTCAGTACATAAAAATATGCTGTTTGTATCGATTCCTTGAGTACTATACATTCCTTCTACAGGAGTGATTCTGACTGAATCTGTTCAAAACCTTCTTTTGCTTTACATCCAACAAGGTCTACCTTCAGAATAAAGGCTAACATATCTATACAGATTTGTTTAGTGGAAGATTCTTTTGTCAGTGTCTTCAAAATCTTTTCCTGTATAAATCAGGCTGGTTGTACCTGCGGGAACTGCTGAGCCAGAGACCTGAAGACAGACACATTGTGATTGCTTCTTTACAATGTAAATGTACTGCTATAATGTTCCCTGTTACTCTTTGCTAAAATGGGCATTGCCAGGATGCATGTGCTGTGGGGGATCCTAATTAGTAGCATACATGAATGTGAAACGTCTGATATTAGAGGCAGAATATCCATGTAAGTTTGCTGTATTAAAGGACCACTTTGGTAATTTGTTCTATATGGTCTCCTGTTTGACTAAGCATCATAATGAGCAAAATATTATTAGAAATCAAAAAAACTAAATACAGCCTGGCAGTTTTGCAGCTTTTTATATATTTTTTTCTTTGCTGTAGGCAGTCTTTTACTAACAGGTCTTACTGCCATTTTTTTTAACATTCTTAACACATTTTTATAATAGTAGATTTTACCCTACTTTAATAACACATACAATACCTACCCAACACTAATTACGAAAAATAAAAAAAAATCTAATTACTGAAAAAGAAAACACATAATTACTTAAAATAATAAAATACATTACTGAAAATAAAAAACTTAACACTGTATAAAATTAAAAAAACTACATAAAATTAAAAAAAAAACCACATTACTGAAATTAAAAAAAAATAATATACAAAAAGTTATAAAACCTAATTTACAAAAAATAAAACCACCCCACCACTACAGAAAATATAAAATAATTACTCACCTAATAAGGAAAATAGAAGCACATATAAATATGACATTACAGTATATCAATATATACAGTTCAAATATACCCCTAACTACATAATATTAACCCCTATCTAGATACATTAAACCCTATCTGCGTACATTAACCCCTATCTAAACCTATCTACATACATTAACCCCTATCTAAACCTAACTACATACATTGACCCCTATCTAAACTTAACTACAGTTTTTGCAAGTGGATTTTACTTTTCACAAGTAAAGTCTGATAAACTGCAGAGTGCACTAATTGTGCACAGGTGAGAAGGCAGAAGTTAATATAAACAGGAGAAGGGGCGAACTTGTGAGCTTGCGAACATTTCTAGTAAAAGTGTAGGAGTTTAAATAAAAGCAGGGAGTTCAAAGAAAAGGAGGGGGCAGATTTATAGTGCAAAGGGGGAAGAATAATATATATATATATATATATATATATATATATATATATATATATATATACAGTATATATATATATTTTTTTTTTACAAAACTTTATACAAATTTATTATTTTATATTCTTTCTTTTTCCCACTGAATTTTTGTAGACAAGTCGGTAGTCAGTCCAGTGGCAACCTCACTCAGTGTACATCCTGTCATATGTATGCAATACTGGAACAGATGATCCAGGGTCCATACCTCTGTGAGAGGTGTGAGCATGTTGCCTCTCTGGAAGCTCAAATTGGAGAACTGGAGAGGAGAATTGCAGCACTTAGTGATATTGCTCCACTGGAAAGGGAGTTGGTGCTCACTGAGCAAAATTTAGCTGGGCCTAGCATGGAGGGTGGAGCTGGGGCTAGTGAGGATGTCCAGTGAGGTAGCTGGGTTACAGTTAGAAGGGGAGTTAGGGGGAACAGGAGGAGGCAGGCCATTTCTGAATTGTCAAACACCAAGATATTTTCCAGATTGAGTGAAACTGTTGGGGATGTCCATTCAGGAATGGCAATGCCAGATAGAGCTGTTCCCTCCAACAGCCGGGAGAACAGTTCTACTGGAGAAGTGGGAGGGCAGAATAGGCAGAGCAACAGACAGGTTTTGGTAGTAGGGGACACTATTAGTAGGAAGGTAGACAGGGCGATTTGTCATGATTTGTGGTGCACTATGGAGGGGTTTGGGTTTTTACTTCTCACTTCGGTACAATCTCTACAGCAGGGATGGTTTGCACCTTAATGATGAGGGAGCTTTTGTGCTAGCAGATAGGATGGTAGAAAGGCTGGAGGAGTTTTTAAACTAGTAGGTGGTGGGAGGTACTAGATATAAGTATTGGGGTAGAAAGCGTAGAGGGTATAAGGGATGAATTAACAACTCATAGGGGAGGAGATGGGTGAGGGGTAGTATAGTCAATAGGGAGGTATTACTAAGTAACTCAAGTATAGTGGCAGGCACCACCAAACTACAAACGCAAAACATAAGGTGTATGCTTGCTAATGTCAGAAGCTTGCCAGGAAAAATGGGAGAGTTAGAATTTTTTAGCAATTAAGAAAAAATGGGATTCAATAGGCATCACCGAAATGTGGTGGAATGAATCCCATGACTGGACTGTTAATCTGGATGAGTGTAACCTATTTTGGAAAGATGGGGGAAATGGTAAAAGAGGAGGAGGAATTTGTCTGTATGTTAAGCCTGAATTTAAGCCTATAGTCTAGCTGTAATGTTGAATGTTTGTGGGTAGAGTTAAACAGCGGAGCAGCAAATTCCAAAAGAATATTAGTAGGAGTATGCTATAAACCCACAAATATAGCTGAAAGTGAGGAAATACAATTATTGTTACAGATTGAAAATGCAGCATGGGCAAATTCTAATAATGGGAGATTTTAATTACCCTGAAATAAACTGGATAAATGAGACCAGCAGTTCAGCCAAGGGGAGCAGGTTCTTGAGTACACTCATGGATCATTTTCTGGCCCAGGTTATACAAGAGCCTACTAGAAATGGGGCTATCTTGGATTTAGTTATCACAAATAATATCGATATAGTATTAAATGTTGAAATAGAGCAACCTTTGGGAGACAGTGGTCCCAACACAGTCTCATTTGAGATTGAATTAAAAAAACAAAATTTTAAGGGGCCAATAAAAACTCTTAATTTTAAAAGGGCAGATTTTAACGGTCTAAGGGCAGCAATACCAACAATAGACTGGGACAAAGAACTGGCAGGTAAAAATACTAAACATAAATGGACAACATTTAAATCCTTACTAAATATACTGTACATACTTATCACCATATACCATGTGGGAATAAAAGTAAAAAGAGTAAATCACATCCAATGTGGCCTAACAATGATTTAAAGATCAAGATACAGAGTAAAAAATAGGCATTTAAATTATACAAACAAGAGGGGACAGAGACTGCTTTACGGGAGTACAAGGAAATCAACAAGGCTTTCAAAAGGGCTATAGACTGACCTAAATAGAAAATGAAAAATGAATTGCAAAAGAGAGTAAGACTAATGGGGACATCGCACACAGGTAAGTTTTACATTTAGAATGTTTAGATGTATATGTTTTGTTTAATTTTGTACTGATGTTATGTTTATTGTTTTTCCTAGCAGTGGCTGATCTGCGTCAAGAATCCGGTCGACGCTGAAGGGACATCTGAGTAAGGTAAATTGTCTTATTTATTCTATTTTAGGTTAGATTAAGGGTTTTAATATATGTTGTTAGGTTAAAACTGAAGTCAGACAGGGCTAAATGTATGTAGATAGGTTTAGATAAGGGTTAATGTTGGACATATAGTTACATAGTTACATGGTAATTAAGGTTGAAAAAAGACTTTCAGTCCACTTTCAGTATGTAGTTAGGTTTAGATAGGGGCTAATGTATGTAGATAGGTTTAGCTAGGGGTTAATGTATGTAGTTAGATTTCGATAGAGGTTAATGTATGTAGTTAGGGAGATATTTGAACTGTATATATTGATGTACTGTAATGTTATGTTTATATGTGCATGTATTTTCCTTTTTAGGTTCGTAATTCTTTTGTATTTTCTGTAGCCGTGGGGTGTTTTTATTTTTTGTAAATTAGGTTTTATTATTTTTTGTAAAAAAAGTTTTATTTTCAGTAATGTGTTTTTTTAATTTTTTGTAGTGTTCTTTTTTTTTCTACAGTGTTAAGATTTTTATTTTCAGTAATTAGGTGTGTTTTTTTATTTTTTGTAATTAGTGTTGGGTAGGTAGTGTATGTGTTAGGGTAGAGTGGGAGGGGGATTATAGGATAGGGTTTTACTGGGTACATTGGGGGTTAAATAGGCCCAGTTAGGGTTCAATATGTACCGTTAGCGTTCAATAGGTACTGTTAGGGTTATTGGTTCCAGACATGGTTAAGTAGGTACAATTATGGTTAAAAAGGCCCAGTTAGGGTTAAATAGGCCCAGTTAGGGTTAAATAGGTAGTGTTAGGGTTAAATAGGTACTGTTATGGTTATTGGGTCCAGATAGGGTTAAATAGGCCCAGTTAGGGTTAAGTAGGTAGTGTTAGGGTTATTGGGTCCAGATAGGGTTAAATAGGTACAGTTAGGGTTAAATAGGTACAGTTAGGCTTAGATAGTGTGACAGAGTCAAGCAAGGAGTGTATATAAGCCTGAAATTTGACAGAGCTTATTATCCTGTCTTGAAATTCAAGGGTTAATTCGAACTGCAGCCCAATCAGGCCAGTGCACCTGATCTTCATCAGGATGATTTAAAAGCCCTACAGACAGAACTAAGCGGTGTGGCTTTTGAAGTGAGAAAATTATTGTTTGTTTAAAAGCTGGTCTGCTGAGCAGAGCAAATTGGTTTCCAGAGCAAAGCAAAGTTGGTTTCCAGAGCAAAGCTGTCAGCAGGAGCAAAGCTGGTCTACAAGGCAAAGCTGGTCTGCTGAGCAAAGCAAAGTTGGTTTCCAGAGCAAAGCAAAGTTGGTTTCCAGAGCAAGGCTGTCAACAGGAGCAAAGCCGATCTGCAGAGTAAAGCAAAGTCAGTTTGCTGAGAAAAGTGGTTTAAAGGTAAAACAGTTTTTTTTTTGCCTGAAAGCTGGCCGCTGAGAAAGCGGTTTTCAAGTTTAAAGACTGTGTATATTAACCCCAGGGAGAAGGCAGCAGTATAACTGTGAAAAGCACAGAGTTTTTCAAAAGACTATTTAAGGGTTCCTGGAGATTGAAGCATTTTGGAGAGACTGCGGGTGCCAATGCTCACCTTTTTCTACAGATGTGTAGGATTTAGTATAACTTTGGCTGACATAAACTATTGTATGGTGTAAATATTGGACTTTTAATAAAATAATAAAATAATACCTGATTTCCTGACTGTTAATCTATAAGGTAATAGGCTAATCTACCATAATAGGTACAGTTAGGGTTATTGGGTCCAGATAGGGTTAAATAGGTACAATTAGGGTTAAATAGGTCCAGGGTTGGGTTAGTGGGGTATAGTTAGGGTTTATAGTGTAGTGCTTAGACTTTGTGTCATGAGGGTCCTGGAGGACCCTCATGGCACTTTTAGTGTTATTATACAGGTTAATTAGGGTCCTATAGGTGTCTATATTGACCCCTATTGGACTGATAGGGTTAAATAGAGTCTTATGGTGCTCTGTATAGACCCCCCATAAGTGATGGGGTTAATTATGGGCACAGTATAGAGCCTCATGAGTGACAGGGTTAATTAGTGGCTTATGGGGGGTCTGTATTGACCCCCATAAGTGACAGGGTTATTTAGGAGGTCATGGGGCTCTGTATAGAGCCCCATGAATTAAGGTCCATTAAAGACCTGCAAAATGGGAAATTTTGAATTTTGAATGCAGCAAGGGTTAATGTGGGGACCCTTCTGCGGTCCCGATGGGGATCCCCAGCATTTGGGGAATTAAGTTTAGGTGCCGGTGGGGGTACTTACAGTTCCCAAGCTGCTGGCCTTAACTATTTGTGTGCCGTGGGCCCTTTAAGGACCCGGGTGAGGGAATGTAAACATTTTAAATGCAGTGGGGATCACGATCATGACCCCCACTGCAAGGGTTAATGTGGGGACATTGCGGCGGTCCCTGATGAGGACTACCAGCATGGGGCTGATGTGGGGACCCTCCGGGGATCCTGCGTTCGAGTCCCCTGCATCATATGGGTCATGTGTGGGGACCTCCGCATCATTGGGGTTGATGTGGGTACCCTGCAGGGGTTCCGTTCGAGACCCTTGCAGCAGGGTTACTTATTAGGAGGCAGCGAGAGATCTCGCAGCTCTAAGTACCGTCAATCATGATGGTCTCAACTTCCATTGGCTGACAGTGAGCAGAAGCTGCGGCCATGCAGACGCAAGCCTAGCTCTTCTTACGTCGGGAACATTGGTTTCCGATTTCAGATGTTGGGGCCCAGTGTCTCGGCCATGGCTATTTGAATAGCCTCGGAAACAGAGGGGAAAAGCAGCTCACAGCTCACTCGGAGACATGCGACCCTCTGCAAGTGAGCTGCGACCTGCCAATTGAATGAGGCTGACTGTCCTTAATTGTATACTTTTTGTTTTTGTCTGAAGTCATATGAGGTAACCATGTGAACACAAACTTTAGATTTACCACAGACTTTTGATCCGTTTAGTTTTTCTTGTAACCAAATTCTGGTTTGAGATTATTTAACATTATTGTGAATTAGTAAATTGTTCAGATTAGAAATTCTCCTACTAGTCAGGGAGGTCACTGGTGTGAAAACTTTACCAAGATGTTGGTCTTCAGAAGAATATTCTAAAGTTTATTCAGAATGGATAAGATTTATTTCCATTTTGAATTCTACGTACAAATTTATGGTGTTGGATGTTGGATAACTTTTGCGGGTGATCCTGTAATAGTTGGCTTCAAGGCATTTTGTTGACTTTCTCATAAACCTTTTTTAAATTGTTGTGTGAGTACCCTCTGTGTTTTTATTCATGTTGCGATGGATCATAGAGTATATAGGGATGGATCAATGTGATATATAAAGTGACAGGTGGAATACTAGGTAAGTGTAAACCTATTATGTAAACCCTGGGTACAACTATCTGTTTTAATTTCATCAAATACACGTTTAATTTATTAATTGAAACACCCATTGCATTTAATATCAGTTTGTATGTAAAGGTATACCCTGCTTAAAGCTACCCCGTTTAGAGCTGATTCACTATAGAGCTATTTTTCCTGCCATACCCCTTTTAATGCTAAACCCTGCTATAGCACTGTTTTTGCCTGCCAGATCCCTTTGAACGCTCTGATTTGCTATAAGAAAACAGAATCCAGGATGAGCCAGAAGCTTCAACATCAATAATTTAAAGTTTATATTTCTGCTAATGTTCAGTTTGTGTTAGTGTTATGTTTGCTGTTTCTTTGAAATTCATATAAAACCCGAAAAGTTTAAATTTCAATTGAAATTGGTGTTTTTTTTCATGAGTTCCTTTATCCCTATCTTCCCCATGTTAAACTGCTCCGTTTAGAGCTGGTTCGCTTAACACTCCTATTGCCTGGAACCTATCTACAGCGTTAAACGAGGTATAAATGTATATGAAAGTGTTAAATCATTCTCTTGGATCTAATAGAATGAGAAATCCACCTACAGTACCCACCTCCAGCTGATGATCCACTTAGTTTGGCAAAACTTATGTCAGGATTGGCTGACAGAATTGACACACCCACTTGTATGTCTCCTTGTGAGTATGGATGCTGGGTTGGCACTTGGTATGTAGTCTCCACTTGCTATTTTGTGAGACATATATATGACGTTTAGCTTAAGGGAACTAGTAAATAACACTCAGCACCTTTGAGGTAGGAGGTACAACATTTAAGATCACGATATACGATTTATATTTTGTTTCGATATGTGTTACCCTGCCTTACCTTCAGCATTATTTAATTACTAGCGAATTGCCTGTCAAAAAATTACGCTCGTGAAGACCGGAAGTGATGTAGTTTGCTGTGAATAGCAGCTGGAGGTGAATGGAGAAAGCTACTCTCCTGCCTGAGGTAACAGGCACCTGAGAGAGAGGAATTATAAAATCCCCTTAGCCCTTTCAGCCGCAGGTGAAATTGCATAGTCCCCACTCACCACTCAGGAGCAGGAGCACCAAACGAAGGGGGCTAATATAGCCCAGAATACCATCACAGTAAATCTGCAGGTCTGGGAGAGAGAGCAGGCTCTGGAGACTCAGAGCTCACACTGTGAGACATCAGATGGCTGACAGGCTGAGGAAAGCAGCGGGGGGTGAGTGATGGGATTGATATTAGTCCCTGGGGCACTCCCATTATAACAAAAAACGCTGTATTTATTTTATGCCTGAACACATATTATAAAGGAAACTCCTGTATCTTAAAAAAAGGAAAGGACTATGATGGTGAGAGTGGCTTCTCATTTTCTGGGATACTTCACTTGGCTGATTGAAATGCTGACTGATTTGGTAACAGCTTTCTTAAAGAAACAGAGCCAGAAAAAAAAGCAACGTTACTTGAGAGGACTTTCAGCCTCAGGCGAAATTGTATAGCCCCCACTCACCACTCAGGAGCAGGAGTACCAAACGAAGGGGGCTAACATAGCCCAGAGTGCCATCTCAGTGAATCTGCAGGTCCGGGAGAAAGAGGAGCTGGGATCTCCAGTGTGCAACATCTAATATAACTATCAAGTGGAGCAACAAACTCTAGTGACTCAGGACCCACTCTGTGAGACATCAGGTGGCTGGCAGGCTGAGGAAGGAAGCGGGGGGTGAGTAATGGGATTGATATTAGTCCCTGGGGCACTCCCATTATAACAAAATACGATGTATATGATACTCTATGCCTGAACACATATCATAAAGGGAACTCCTGTATCTTAAAAACATATCCAGACATAAGCAAGAAACTGTAAAAGGAAAGGACTATAATGATGAGTGGATGGATTTTTATTTTTTGGGATACTGCACATGGTGGACTGAAATGCTGAATGATATGGTAACAGCTTTCTTAAAGGAACAGAGCCAGATAAAAAAAAAAAAAAAAAGCAATGCTATATGTCTTGTATAGTTACTGACGGTAATACAAAGAATCAGAATCAATGTTATTAGAGACATTTGCATATTGGTATATCTCTCTTTACTGTTAGTATAGTAACTGAGCACGGCTATTGGCCTTATCTGGAAACAAAACGGAAGAGGGAAAGAAAAGAGAGGAAAAGCAAGCTTATACAAGGGTATATGTGTCAAAGTGCTGGAATAAATATACATTGCATCTACAACTCAGGATGAGGAACTCTAAAAATAAAGATAAGAAAGAGAAGAAACTTCAAAAAATTGATAATATGTTTTCGCCGAAACTAGAATCAAATGGAAAAGGAAAAGGGGGAATGGAGTTATCTGAGACAGATCAAATTCCAGATTTGACCCCGAACCAAAGTCTGGGCAGTATAGAAGATAATACTGCGATAAGAGAAATATTACCAGAGGTGGAAGAGCTACTAACGGTGACTAGAATGAAAACCTTATTAGAGGAGTTCCAGCTTAATTTTCTGGCAGAAATTAAAAAACAAATAATTTCTAATACTAAGGCCATTAAGGACTGCGTCACTAAAGTCACGGCCATAGAAATAGTAATGGATAAACAAATAATGGAAAATAACACGCTTCAGACACAGAATAAAAAACTAGAAGAAAAAATACAAGATTTAACAAATAAAAATTCCAGCCTGGAAGATAGATCTAAAAGGAATAATTTACGAATAAAAGGAATCTCAGAAGATCTTAAAGACACAGATTTGACAAAATATATAATAAAGCTCCTCTCTTCGCTAGTTCCAGATTTTTAGACAGTACCAAACAAATTTGATCTATTGCATAGAATTCAGACATCAGGAAATAAAGAGAATGGAAGACCTAGAGATGTCATGGTCAAAGTGCATTTGTTAAATTACAAAGAAGACATTATGAGTGCAAACTATAGAGAGAAGATCTTGAAACCACCATACCAGAATATCCAAATATTTGGGGATATATCAGCATACACGTTAAATAAACGTAAAGAATATTCTAGAATAACTCTGGCGCTGAGAAAAGAAAATATACGCTATAAATGGATATTTCCACAGGGTCTTGCAATAACTAAAGACGCCAGATGGTATAGAATTCACTCAGTCAAAGAGGGAATAGATTGCCTGAGGAATTTGAAGATCTATCTAGAAGAGTGACATTAGATCCTCACGATAGAGAATAATTGCAGCTTCTGATAATTGGATTTTAAAATGTTTTTTTTTTTTTTTTTATTTATATCACTCCTTTTAATCTTTCCTTTATATGGTGTTCTCTCCCCCTACATCCGTCCCCTCCGTCCCTCCTATGTGTTATAAAAATGTAAGGAGGGAAGAGAAGTAGATCTCTTGGATGAGAGCTTAGGTAAATTTATAATAATGGTAACATTTTTGCACTTTTAGATTAATTAACCTCTAAAGGTCTTAATAAATCTCCTGCCTTTACAAAAGGTAGGGGTCATAAAATTTCACATATAGCCTTAAAGGAAGGGGGTTAGAATCCATAGGACATTAAGTAGTGACATATGGAGGGCGGATAGGGGATGGGTTGGTTGGGGGGGAGAAGACTGAGGAAGGGGTGAAAGAGGGGATGGCAATATGCATATATTGTTTTTGTCCTTTTTTTTTTTCCTTATTGGTGGTAGAGAAATAGCCTTCTATTAAAGAAGGGAAATATACATAGGCCCTCATTAAATTGCGACTTGGCCAATTGAATAGGGCTCTAAATAAGCACATAACATAATTTTTTTAAAGAAGTTTTTAGTTAGTGATCTTCTATCCAAAAGCAAGGTCTAAACTAACTAAAAACTTATTTAAAAAAATATGTTATGTGCTTATTTAGAGCACTATTGAATTGGCCGAATCGCAATTGAATGAGGCTGATAGAGGATAATATAAGGTCTTAGATACAAGGTTAGCACCGGTCACTTTAATTAAGAGGTTAAAAGTTTCACAGATATCATTATAGATAGGATTTGGCACCGTCATATTTAATGACAAAAATGTAGTTATAAGGATGACTTAAGAAATCTCAACAAATGAAGTGTTGACACCTGACTATAAGAAATTTACACAGAGTTGGAATTGGGCAATAGAGGCCGTTTATGTATATATATGTATATATATATGTATATATATATATTTGTATATATATGTATGTATATATATATATATAAGTATGTATGTGTATAGGATGTGAAGGGCTTGTTAATAGATTTCACTTTTCCAATTTTGGATTTGTGTTTAATTTTTTTTTCTTTTTTTTTTCTTTTTTATGTTTGTTCCCTCAAATTCTGAGGTAAAGATTTTGTCAGAAATGCTTTAATAATCCTGCATAGATAGATGCTTATAGGTTTTTGAGAGACTGGGAGGTAGCTGCCTCCATTAGAAAGGTTCACCTACCACTTCTAAACACTGGCTAATCAGCCCGTAGGAATTCGACCCAACATGAGAGATAGGATGGGTCATATTCGGTATGTTTGTAGTCAGTATATATGTTTAAAGGAACAGAGAAGCACAAATTTAAATAGTGAGGATAGGAAGGGGAAACATAGGTTAAGATGAATTAAGTCAATAAAGAAACTATGTCATTAAGGATAATATCACATAACACCAATGGATTGAATATGCCCATTAAAAGAAAAATTGCATTTTCAGAATATAATAAATCAGGTGCAGAAATAATCTGCCTACAAGAAACACATCTGAAAATGAAGCATAACCATCTATTAAATAATAAATCTTTTTTGAAGAGAGTAGATGCTAATTATACTTGTAAAACGAGGGGAGTCTCGATATTATTTAAAGCTAACTTAGTGGTGGAGGAAGAGTTTAAAAAGATTGATATAGAGGGAAGATATATATTGTGGGTAGGAGAAATAAATAAAAGCATCTACACAATTGTAAATATATATGCCCCAAATAAGAATCAAGAGAGATTTCTTATAAAATTATTGAAGTTAGTTCATAAATATAAAAAAGGAAAAGTTATTATACGTGGAGACTTAAATTTAGCTATGGATCCAGTTCAGGATAGATCAAAATCTAAATATAAGAAAAATAATAATACTTTGAGTTATTTAAGATTAAGAATTAAAAAACTAATGATAGAGCTTGACCTCTTTGATATTTGGAGAACATTTAATACAGAAAAGATAGAGTTTACATATCACTCAAAGAAATATAATGTATACTCTAGAATAGATTATTTCTTGGGGGATCCTTCAGTCGTATACGATACAAAAAAAATAACTATCTTATCTACTGCACTATCAGATCACTTTCCACTGATGTTGGAACTAAAAGGGGTTGAAACCTATGGTAAAATAAGAAAGTGGAGAATAGAACCTCTGATTTTAAAAGATAAGATATATATAGAAGAAATAAGAACAGCTATTAGAGAATTTATGCGCTTAAATAGAGATTCAGTATCATCTCCTTCACTCATATGGTGTACATTAAAAGCATTTGTTAGAGGCATTCTAATAGAAAAAGAAGCGCAAATGAAGAGAGCTAGGGGAACAACCCTAAGAAATCTTTATATTCAGTTAGATATATTACAGAATAGCAATAAAAATCTTCCATCTATGCAAAAGATGGAAAAAATTAAAGATATCAATTTACAAATTAAAAAGATCTTTCAGTTAATTCAAGATAGAATGGTTTGGAAATCCCAACAAAACAATTACCTCATGGGAGGAAAAATGGGGAAATATTTGGCCAATAAAGTTAAGAATCAAAAAATTCAAAACCATATCCAGGGACTCAGGGGAGAAGATAATCAGCTATATAACCATCCAGAAAAAAATGGCAACATATTTTTCCAATATTACTCAGAATTATATAATATTGAGAAGCAGAAAGATTTTCAGAAACCTAGTTTGAGTGAGATAAAAAACTTTTTGAAGGATATTAAATTCCCTAAGATATCAGAGGAAGAATTATTATATCTAAATGAACCAATAACGGAGAAAGAGATAATAAAGGTTATTATTGAAACAAAAAACAATAAGGCCCCTGGTATTGATGGCCTAGATAAACTATTCTATACAACGTTTAAAGACCAGCTGGCCCCTTTATTGGCCAGTATGTTTAATGAGATTAAGAACAGCGGCATTATTAGAGAGGAGTTAACTGAAGCAAAAATTATAAATATACTAAAAGAAGGAAAAGACCCTGAAGATAGGAAGAGCTATAGACCTATCTCTCTTATTAATTATGATTTAAAAATATATTCCAAGGTGTTAACTAATCGTTTGATCCCTTTAATTCCGCAGTTGATTAATCCAGAGCAGACAGGATTTGTTAAGTCCCGACAAGGAGGGGATAAAATAAGAACATTGATAGATATTCTCTCTATAGGGAGGAGTGATGGGGGCCGCAGTTTGGCTCTGTCAATAGATGCAGAGAAAGCCTTCGACAGAGTCAGCTGGGACTTCCTTAAGATTGCCTTGGAATGTTATGGACTAGAGGAATTTGCTTCTAAAGCAATTATGGCTCTTTATATTAACCCTACAGCTAAGATTAGTGGGCCTAATTATGAAACATCTTTTTTTCCCATAAAAAATGGAACTAGGCAGGGCTGTCCCTTGTCTCCCATATTATTTAATCTTTATGTGGAGCCTCTTCTATTGAAAATAAGGGAAGCAAAGGATATTGAGGGAGTAAAAGTCGGTCTTAAAGAGTATAAAATTGCTATATATGCAGATGATCTGATAGTTATTTTGAAGAACCCTATCCAATCTTTGGGAGCTCTTGATATCATCTTTAAAGAATTTGGAAGACTCTCTTATTATAAGGTCAACCATGAGAAATCAGATATTATATGGAGGGATCTCTCCTTTGAAGAAATTACAAGTTTAAAAAGCTCATTTAATTTTAAATGGAACTCTAATAAAATAAGTCATCTGGGTATAGACCTATCATTCAAGGTTAATAAGATTTTGAAATCTAATCTAGAAAAGATATGGAAACAGATTCAGAAAATCCTCTTAGAGTGGAAAGATGTAAAATTTGCATGGTCAGCTAGAATCGCAATTAGTAAGATGATATTGATCCCTAAAAT